>LQNS02276498.1:12968684-12982728 GCA_001587735.2 Parhyale hawaiensis
TGCTTTCTCACGTCGAATTACTGCCACGTTGTGGGCTGGTATCGTTTGTTCGACTGCTCGTCATCAGTTCAGTGTTTCTGATACTCGACTTGCGGCGTGAGCGTTTCTGACATTACAGTTCACTGTGAAATGAGGGGTCAGGGGAGATGGCAGTTTTCATATGAACATCCATTCTCTGACGCTATAGCGCTGCTAGTCGGTGGTCAGCAAGAGCTCTGCCTACACTCTGGTGCCCATCGGGCATTTGTCCCCAGCCTAAAGAATTGCATTCGCATTTCCCTCTTGGAGTGTGGCGTCCAGTTGACTTTACTCTTACCTTTGTGTTGATGCAGTATAACATTTTTTGTTTACAAGTCGTAAAAGTTGTCATTTGTTTCATGCAGCTAATTTATGTAAATATTCACATATTTGTTTGTCACATTGGGCTGTGGTGATTATCTACAGAGTTATAACATAAGTACCTGTGTTGACACAAATGATTTATTATAACAAACTTCTTAGTTGTTACTAGAAATAGAATCGCAATTTGATTTATTTGACATATTGAGTCTTAGTTGACGAGTAACATTGGTTTCATATCGCTTTACTGCAGCAGCCGAACAAAACGCACGTATGCTCTATCATAGACCCCACCATACCGTTTGTGTGCTCTGTGGCGCTATTACTGTAGACATGGTGTGGTCACCATCGTTGCGGCATTGCTTGAGATCAGAGTATAAAGTTGTGTCTCTTTTTTGCAGGTAAGTCTACTGCTGCATGGGATGCCATCTCCCGCGTTACCGTGAGTACTGAATTATTTTAATTTCTCTCTATCTCTCTAAACAATTTATATGCTAGTATTTATTTATAACTTTGTCTAGTAGCTAAAGCCGGTGTATATGGTTGTCTGGGAGGAACTTATAAAAGTATTGTTGCTGTTGGCCCTTGAAATTAGCTTACTTCAATTAAAAGAATTTAGTCTGGTTAGCTTAAACTGGGCTAGATTTAACGTAAAACGGCCATAGATTTTTATCGGTTGTGTCAGGTGTAATCGATTTGCGACTAACTCTAAAAAACACGATCCGAGAGGCTGATGCAATAGATAGATATGTATTTCAAGTGTATCTTGACAATCTAATGTCACACTTTTACTCAATGTTGTAACATTTGAGCATTTAATTTAGGAATCGTACTTGATGTAGCTACTAAATGTGGGAACCCACATCCTTGTAGAGTATGTGTTAATAGAATAAAAAGAATAAGAGGATTTGACTAAATTGGTAAAGTCTTACAGATTCCCTTCGCTATTGTCTTCGCAGTTGAAACAGCATTTGCATTTCTAAATGATATTAGTGCCCAATTCCAAAGTCTTCTTGCTTGGTCTATAAAACTCGTCTCTTCCCATCGCCCAACCAAATGGATGTCCACCGATTTTTGCGATCTTGTCTGAACTTGGTCTTCTGCACTCGGTCTTGGTGTGAGAATAGATGCAATTGGCTCCAGTCCACTGTGGATAATCCTGAACGCTTCCATCAAAATGGTTTCGCCCGCTAATTGGTTCACCGATGGTAATTTGGTCACTTCCAGCAGCCCTCGAATTGATACTCGATCTGTTTTTCTTGTGGATGTGACCAGTCGCAGCATATTATTCATAGCGACTTGAAGTCTGTCCATGTGTCCAATCCTGGGCTCGGTGTCATGCATCCGTACCCTAGCAAATACTGGAAGAGCGTAGCGCAGTTTACTGAGAAATAAACCATGGTCACAGGCATAAGACTCGACTTCGGTATTTTGTGCAGGAGACTTCATCATTCCACATCTCGAGTTGAGAGATGAGGTGAGAACATCAATTTGCGTGTTCCACTTTCCATTTCCAGAGATCGCCACTCTCAGGAGTTTATTTGGAGCTGAGGCTCTGATTTTGCTGCACCCAATGTCGATCTCTTGAGGAGCACCGGTGTTGCTGACTAGAAAGGCCGATTTGTCTGCATTTGCAACCAATTCATTTGACGCAAAGAACGCAAGCAGGTGTGAAGTTCTAAAGGAGTTTTACTAAGCGCTTGAGATATTTTCCTTCCGCATAAAATTGGACCCACCCCATGTGTACACAATACTGAAATTTCCGCACATCGGGTGTACGCTTCGTTCCTGTGAATTCACCCAAACTTCTCACGCCAAAAACATTTTGATTTGTGAATTAAAAAAATCCATTATAATATTTTTTTCAGCATGAAGAGATTAAGTTCTATTAATGGGAATATTTTGTGTTTTTTTTAAGCAAGCGGATATATGTATTTTCCAGCTTTACTTAAGATTCGTGTTTCCATAATGTATTCAAAATATTTACTACCAAATAAAGAACCTCATTGTCCTTTGAAAAACTCATCAATCCTTTATGGTAAAAAGTACTCATGCCTTTCGTGAGGAGATTTTAAAATCCCAAATAAAAAGGCTGCGCGCTTCCTTCATACCACTTTAGAGCGCACGGTAAGCACGCCGTGCCCCGTGCACCATACTGTGATCGTCACCGTCACCGCAGGGGGAGTCACTCACTATATCCTCCTCAGCGCAGCCAACTTCCGGAAGCCGTTCAGTCAGTGAAAGCTCATCATGCGTGCTTCCTTTTCTTGTTCGTGTTTGGCTTCGTGACACGGAGCTGGCGATTTCATACAGCCTGTATGGTTTGTTTGTCTACAAGTTGTTGTATTCCGATGGCGGAAATATATATATTTTTTGCGAGAATGTATTGAAGGAGTAGCTTCAGATTTTGCGATGTTTATTGAACAGTTAACTGGAATACAGTGCGATTTTATTACAACGTTGTAGTTGATTGGATTTAAGTGAATTAAAAGTGAATAGTTACTTGTTAAATTTTCGTGGCACTTATGTTGATGGGCTAATTATTGGGTTATAGTTAGACTATGATGAATGATTAGTTGCCTGATTTTAATAACATTATGTTTAATGGTTATATGCCAGATTTGTCGTCATATCGTATTCACTGGTTAGTTGCAAGGTTTTGATGAGATGCTATAGAATAATTATCTATTGATGGAATTATCTTTGTAATAACCTGAGCGCATGTACATGCTGTTGGACTTTGGCGGTCATCTTTTGTTGAATAGTTAGCTGTATTTGTTACTCAATAGAGTTACATTTTAAGTACTTGACACCCTGCTACTGCTACTAATTCACGTTTCAAAAGTTGCGCAGACAACTTTCAAAAGCGAACATCATCAGTTGTACTATTGCATCGGGGGCATTAAAATTTGATCAATCCGCTTACCCCTTTTTCATCAATAAATTATTATTATTATGCTTCTCAGATTCAGTGCTGCAGTTTCAAAATCAAATTTGGTAGCGAGGTTGTTACTACGCCAGGTTTCACCGAAACTACGTGCTGAAATCCTGGGCAGTCTCTGTGATTTTCTGGTTATGTGTGTGTATATATCAACATATTTTTTCTGGTCGAAGTACGGCTTGTCTCGAGGCCGGCTTTGGTTTCTACCCTCGTCAGCAATTTCGCTACACAATTGTGCACTTCCTTATGATAGAAATAAAAGTCGGAATTATCGAAAATATTTCCACTGTACTTTAATGTAAACAAATACGAGATGTAATATGAAATCAGTTAACGTTGTAAAAAACTTTCCATAAGCTTTCTATACCTGGTGGTCTTCCGTTAGCGTCGTCGTTACATTTTGATGATTCACTTTCAATGCACTCTCGTTGATATGCACTGTGAGTGCATTACTTGGTGATGCACTTTCGTCTGCACTTGCTGATACATATATCGTTCATTTCCCATGCACTCTCACCAGTGCTCTATTCGCTTTCAGGTCACTTCCTTTTCACTTTCCCTTTAGCATTTTAAGGGGAGCAGCTGCGTTGCACTACCACCACGGGGGAGGGGGGTACTCTATGGGTTAGGCTATTGTTACTTTTCGTGCCCAGTTTGTTTCCTTCATTTTTCCTACCTCTGCCGACGAACGTTCTTCATTTTTTCCTCTTTTTCTTTTCTCCCAACTTCTTCCCATTCGTGGTATTCCGTGTTTTACTTCACGTGCTGCTTGTCCCTTGTTTCTTCTTTTCTGTCAAATGCTCAAATCGCCAGTGTTGTTGATAAGTTGGCTTAAATTGTTAATTTTTGCTAACGAATTGCCTTACAATGTCCGTCAAGCTTCGACTTGCTTTACGTTTTCAGCAGCATTTAAATTCTCTTCCCAGTGTCCGTAGAATTTAGAAGCATTTCCTGGTAAAAAAAAAGCGTATCGTTTTTACATAATTTTTTGTTACTCACCAGTTCACATCTGTTCGTTCTTTTGCCAAATGTTGTGGTTTGTATTTCACTGTTCAAATAAAGCTCCTATCAGACCCACTTCTTGAAGCATTTAGTCCTAGAAGACTTCGATCTATGGGATATTACCTCCCATTACTTCAGTTTCTGTCAAAAATTGAAAAGATTAAGTCATATCATAAGTCAATAAGTCAAGACTGTACCAGAGATTCCATACAGCTTTCTGACATCGTTGACTCGAGCATGATGTCCTTGTGCGTATATTTCACTTTTTCTGTATACGAGTATGCTATAATAGTTCCTATCACTTTCGTCCACTTTCTGTCCGTAGCTTCATCACTAGAGTCGACTCTCGGGGCCCATGTCTTCTCCTTAGTGTTTGCCGGTCTCTTTGCCCCGAATTGTTGCTCATTACACAACACTGCATGAACAAAGGGGGACGTAGCCTCTCATTATGGCGCTTATGTTCTCTGTTATTCATCACTCGTTATAATTTATGTTCCTTCTTCCTTACTGCGTGTGGATCTCTTTAGCTCGCCTGTTGTATATAGGTTTGAAGTGAGAACAATAAAGCCATAGTAGTTATGATGTTCTAATAGCAAGCACTAATGATTATCGAACTGTTTCATCGCTATGATGTTCATTTGAAAAGAAATCGGCATGTCGTAGGAAAGTTTCTGCTTTTTGATGTAGCTATGACTGTCTTCTTCAGAATTATATTGTCCATTTGTTTACGCATTTCTTGTTTTCAAATTATTCCCTTTACTTTCCCTACTCTCTCCCCACAATGTCCCTAACGAACTAGACTGATGGGCCCATGTATTCTTCTTAGCAATTACAGGTCTGTTCGAACCGAACTGTTGCGCTCGCGCGCGTTACGTAAAACTGGGAAGAAGGGCGGACTTAACCTTTCATTGTGGCCTATAAATTAAGTACTTGAAGGGTTGTTTATCATGCGCTGAGGGCGTCTCACATACTCGTGCGTGTGATGCAACGCTTGTGTCTGTGCCTCCCATGGCGTGTGAGCTCCCTCCTGCTTCTATAGCTGCTTGGGACGCCACACGGCTCTCGCGTCATTGCGCTCTCCACAGCCGGATTGCAATAAAACGAGTGTGCTCGCCCGTCTGAAAATCACGCCAAGTTCTATGGAAGTGGTGCTTAAAGACGCACTTGGAAATATGGTTCCCCTGTCACGGCTCGCATCTGTCTGTTCATGAGGTCGAAATTTCCAAGGCCACTGATTGTTGATCACTTTTTTATTGCGGTTTTATCGAGTACGCCAACCGTCTGCCGGTGACACACGTATAATTGATTTATCATTATTTTTTTTTTGTGCATGGTACATTCCCATACTACATGATTTCTGGGAACTATAAAAAGTAATTTACCCGACTTTGAGGTATAAATGTAAAGAATTTGTGTTATATTTTTGAGCATGTGCATCGCACATAGTTTCTATATTGACATAATTATGTAGTAGAGTTATTTAATGTTTCTGTCACTGCCTGGCATTAATATCAATATTCTGCCCATAATAAATTTCACAAGATACTACCTACATGTACATTTATTGTAGGGTGATGTGATGAATACACTCTGCTCTGCAAGGATAACTTGAGCACTCTGAGATAGCATACTTCTGCCAAGCGTGGCAATGATACCGAAAAATTCAGATTGGCTCTGAAACCATGATTTTCTTTGTATCAACTCCAAAACCTGATCATTTCTGCCTTTTGATAGTATTAACAGTTTCTACAAATTTCTTGAAGATCTGTTCATATCTTTTTGAGTTATGCTGTTAACAAACATTATGACAAACGTATGTAAGTCAAACATACAAACGAACCAACAAATCTGTACCAAAATTGGATCATATATGTCTTTTAACTTATAACACGTCGTGTAAATTTCATAAAGATTTATTCATAACTTTTTGAGTTTTTGCGCTAACAAGTATAAAATCAACACTGCGACAAAACACACGAACGGACACACAGATCATTACAAAAATTTGGTCATTTACTCTTCGTGATAAATCTAACAACTCCTGTAAATTTCATGAAAATGCGACCTTAACTTTTTGAGTTATGGCATTGACAAAAATGAGACAGACAAACAAATGAACGGATCTTCCCCAAAAGTTAATCGTCTGTTCCTCCTAACATACCTAACAATCCCTAAAAATTTTGTCAAAATCCGTCAACAATTTTTGAGTTATCTTAATGACAGACAGACTAACCCGACGAAAACATAACCTCCTTGGCGGAGGTAATTATTAGAATAATTGTTATACTTACCTTTACGTGTAGAAAAATGGTTGGATTCGGTTTATTGCCTATAGCTTGTGAATTTCAGTTTTGAAACGGCGAGTAGTTCGTTTTGTAGTAAAATTAGGATGTAATTTTTCGTTATTTTAATGACAAGAGTGTTGCCGTTGATATCTATGTATGCTCGTACAGTGTGTCGTTAATATGTGTGCCTATAGCCATGCGATGGAGCATTGATAACATGGTGGTAGTTGAGATCGCTAGGATACTAAACCAAGTACTGTACGATTAAATACGATCAAATTGTCAACGTTCATACTCTTTGGAAAACTGTTGTCATTATAGGGACTTGTCGCATGAGGTTTATAGTGCTTATATATCCTAATAGAGAACACTGAAGAAAATAGCATCAAGTTGGAATAAGTTCACAGTAAGATACTTGGTACCCTGGTGCGCATTCACCACTAATAGGTCAGGCGAATATTCATGCTGATGTTGATACTACGAACGACTATTTAACATTGCCCCGAATTAGTCACGTGCCCGTAGAAGAATGAAGGGCTCAGCTTTTAGGCTCCATCATAGCCTTATCTCCGAGACCTCAGCATGCAGTTAAGGCAAATCAGCGCTTGAGTTCGAGACAAATGAACCTTCAGCGGTGACTGATGAAGGCCGCGATCTTATTGCCTCCTACGTCGGTGCCTTCACTGCCTCCGTGACTCCCTCCGCCGCTCTGTACCTTCACAAGGATATTCTTGTTCTTGAGTAAACCAAAATGCTTTATGAAGGAATGTTGAAACTATTACTGTAATTGAGAAAAGCGCTGTACAGGAGCTAATTACTTTACGGATAATGCTTTAGTTTTGAAAATCAAAATACTTTAGCTAGAAATATATCACTGTACTGTGTTATAATTCTGTTGCTGAAGAAACCAATATACTTTACCGAAATCATTTGTGCTAATGCTGTGGCTGAAGAAGCCAGATTTTAACTAGAAATAGTTACGATAGTAATGTAATTGAAGGAACAGGAGACCTTTGCTCCTATTGCTGAGGATACTGCTGCGGTTGAGGAAACTAAAATATTTTAACCCTTTCACTCCTGACAATATCTTTACATACATCAATATTTTTTTATTTCTAAAGTGTTATTTTCTTCTTTAAAAATTTTGACATTTCTTGTAGCCAGTCAGTCAGTCAGAGTCATCAGATTTTATCTAGTTTTGAATTTTTTTTTAAATTGATGAGTTATCCCTGCAAATAAGAAATACGTGACACTGATCATATAGCGATTATTCTTTTCCAAGAGATTCTGGTGCATTCAAATGATGAGTGAGAAAGCCTCTTCGTACCAGTTGAGCGTATAAAACGAATTTCTATAGTTCTCATATTCAAAACGATTATGGTTCCGATTACATTTTTGATTCGTCAGATGTTTGGAGTAGGTATACGGTGGATTTACTTTCATTTTGTCTACTTTACACTGCGTGTGGCAACATATTACGTCCGAAGTAATGCTTGATAGCAAATATCACATTTTTCACGCTATTTTTAAGAGTGATGAGAAACCTTGACGAAAAGCTTTTTGTGGCAAGGAATTCGTTATCAGGATCTCTGTTGGGCCGTGTGAATCTGCATGCAGTTTCATCAGCCACGAATGACTTTTTGAGTGATTGTTCTCAGTTGTGTTCCAGGCGTTCTGGTTCTGTTCCGTTTCCTCATGTTTTATTTGAACACACATTAACAATCCACAGAAGTCTGGTTACAAAGTTTAATTAATAAATATAACTTATACATGTATTTCTGCGGATATCTGACGAGTCATGGTTGGAATAATGATTTTGTTGCTGCATTGTTGCACACACACACAAAAAATTTTTTTGTTAAACAATCCAAATTGCCTCTCAAATAATGAAAAAGACAAAATTTACTAATTCTTTTGGCTTATCTTCATTACCAAACTGTTTGTCGAGTATCAGTATACTTGTATGCTCCGCCCTCGAAACTATGCACAGAAACTGCCTTCCCAGTTCATTCAGCGCGCAATTTTTCACGTTTGTAACTGTCATTCAAATCTGAATTGGCAACCGTAGTTCGGATATGGTTGAAAAGTACTTGTCATTTAAGTGAAATTGAGGCTCAATTTAAAAAATATTTTCCCAACATGATATAGATTATCCTGTTTGTTGTGCTAGCTATATTGGGTATCATGTGAATAGAATTCGGTAATTTCTTTCTCACCTGAGTCGTGATCAGTTGTAGTCAACATACCCAATCGGAAAGTTATAGGCATTTATCCGATATTGTCGGATACCTTTAACTATTTTCCCATAGGCAGCCGATAACTACCTCTAAGTTACCGATTGGGTACAGACGGTCATTCCAAAAGTACTGTAATAATAGCATTTCATTACTCCCAATTGGTTCGTTCGTTTCGTCCTCGATTGACATTTGATTAAAATGACTGTTGAATTTTGGCAATGAGAACATAAGTGTTACTTTCTTCACACATTCACAATTGATTAACCTTGTCTTCTGGAATTACCGCGCTGCTCCTTACTATGTAGTTAGTACACGAACTATCCCTCGCGTAAGCATGTCCCTGATATATCCCGCATCCGGCCCTCGTATTTGGTATCGGGTAATCATGGCAGGGCGTGATGGCAGAGTCGGCTAACTACCCTGTTTTTTGAATCGGTCTTACCCGACTCTTCCTCGTGCGCCTGCAATAATATCTGCCCAGCAGGGGACACGCAAGGTAACGCAGACCATATCTAACAGAGCTGCATTGAGATCTGTCTGATATGCCTGCATTGCACTGACACCGCCGCTTCATTTCCAGACTTCTTATTTCTCGCGCCGATTATTGGAGGGCCAATTTGACAAGTGCGGTAATCGTGTGAGTTTCATCGGTGAAAAGAGCGTTATTCTTACGAGGGGTTACTGCACTTGTATTATCCCGCCCATTGGCAACCCCTGAGAAGATCGACTGTATTTCAGTCACGGTCATTTACCGTCTTGCGTGCATTTAAATGACCTCGTACGTTGATTTCTACCCTTAATACGTTATCATCTATAGTACTTAAAATAAAATAACACTTTTTGCTGGATTAACACTATTTGCCAATAATTTTTAAAGCAAATATCTGGTATCCAATGCCGCCCTTGTATATAAAGGATAATTGCTTATAGTTTTCCTATCGGGTTGTAATGATAGTTATAAAACATGATTTGACTTAAATTCTTCCCCAGGAAAAAACATTCGACGCACTTCATCATTTCTTTCAAATGAAATGCGAGGATCTCCCATGCCTCTCTCCGTATTTACACGTTCATCATTCCTTCAATGTTGCTATTTACTTTTGTATTCTCTGATGCGTGTTCGTCTGCATTTGATAGTCGAGGTATAATGTAACAGGGGCATCTAAAAACTGTAACTGTTAATTTGCTGCATTGTGGCGTGTTGCATTCAACTTGTGATTAACATGATTAGATGCGTTTCACATGAGATACAGTGAAAGGTTAGCTCTTGTTATCCTCATGTGACGAGCTTGTCTTACTGAAGTTTCCTTCGCTTTTGTGGCGCCACAGGTGCGAAGGAAGAACAATAATATCGATTTGAAAATATAATCTTATAGTCAAACCAGCGTAAGGAGTCCGATGGGCGTGGCTAAGAACGCAAAGCAACGTGGCCAAATGTCACTTGAGCGCGTGGTATAACTTGTCTCAATCGATAAAATTATATTTGTATTGGAATACTCAGAGTGCATTTGTCAACAGATAAGATTTGGCATGTACTGCGTTCAATTCAGCCCCGCCCCTAAAGGACTGCTTACGCTGGTTTGAATATAGTGGACTGCACTGAATTATTAGTCACTAGAATTCAGCGCTGCCGTGTAAATGCCGCCCTGCACTTGCTCTCTAATCTGAAAAGAAGCGAATATCCTACTCAACTAAAGTTGCAAAATAACTCCAGGCAAATATCCCGCATAGCTGAATTGCTTACGACTTTAGCTGTGCAGGAACGCCTTGGCGTCGCAGCTATCCTTCAGTTCTGCCCTGGCATATCAGGGCATCTCTTCCTTCATTCATGGATAATTCGGTCATAGCAACGAGCCTCTTGGCATAAACAAGAGCGTGTCTTAGTGAACAGTTGTAGAAGAAATTAAGCGAGTGCGCTCACTGCCGTACACGGCCGCCCTCCGGCCTCTCTTAAGGATAATTCGGTCACTGCCGTTCGTTTTGTCGATAAACAACACCGTGCTGCAGTCCCTTAGGCTTCGGCCTTCTGAACTTAGATGCTGTTAGAGATGGAGAACCCGAAACTGTCTTCAGCCAAAAAATGTTCAGTTGTAGGAAACGAGACTGCACTTTACAGACTCTTGTATAGTTACAGGTAACGAAATTATGTGCGCCCAGAAACTGCTGCTGTAGGAAACTGAATTTCATGCAGCTGGCAAATGTTGTAGTGGTAGGAAATAAAATTCTGTACATCTTGAGAATGTTGTAGTTTACGGAACGTAAATCGTGCGCTGGAAAAATAAATTAGGTACACGATTGTATTGTAGCGTTCTCCAGCTTATGGATGGCACAATGTAAAAGTGCAACAGGTGCTTCAGAAGCAGTGTTATCTCTACAGTAATATCCCGTGATGCAGCGATAAAATATTACTGCCAACTCATGACGTGCAATATCCTCTCATTACGGCGTAGAGCACCCATCCCTTCACCGTAGCCTAACTACGAGAGCGTCCCGTACCTGTTACGTCTTCTGCGGTGCAACATCCGTTGCTGAATTCTTCCACCTTCTCCTTCCGGCTCCTGCTTGCAGAGAATCCACTAGTTGATGTAACTCAACAGTTCAAGCAAACGCAGTTGGTTACGAGGGCAACAAAATATATATATTTTAAATTTTTTTATTATAATTATCATACCTCCTGTTAAACCATCATAAAATCCAGCTCTTCGTACCAATTATAGTGCACATAAATGGCTCCAAAACTTAACATACTTCAGTTTCAGCTACTCGATTCCAGTACTCGTAACTAGAGAGTTTGCCATGTAATCTGTGCGGAGAACCCAGCTTTTTCAATTTCACTACCAGCTGTAGGGCTCAATTACATTGGCTAGTGAACTTCTATGTGAATACTCGCTATGAAAGTTTACTTTGGTTCTCGGCAAAATACTGAGAAATTTTCACATGTCAAAAGAGGTTACAGAGAAGAGGCTTGTCGCAGTAACCAGCGCGTGCATAATCCTGTGACCGAAATGCAGTGCATGTTGATTATTTAAACAAACCAGTTCTTTGTGTGTATAAATAAATTACCTTTCGCCGTCTTTTATGCGATAAAATATGTCTCATTCTTTTCCCATGATTTTTGTCTCTTTTTGAGGTAAGTCATACATTCCATAAGTGTAAAGTGTGACTAGTTTTGGAAAAAAAATAGTAATAAAATAAAATAAAATGCTTTCATGTGCAAGAAATTTATTAAAAGCATTGACATGTGGCTGTCAAATAGTAGCTACAGCGTCAGCGTGCATGGGGTGACAATTCTTAGCTGTTTAAAAAGTATGTTTGCTTTGCGTTTGAAAAGCCTATCATAGAGTGGCTGCTGATCCCAACAGTTCTTTGTTGAGATTCTGTAGGGGGCTCTGCACTTCATATCGAGAAACATATCGTTGCTCATTAGGTGTTTACAGGTCCCACTTTGCAACCTTCTAACTTCTCTTGCAAGTATTGTAGCAGTGATAGTTGATATATAGTTATGTCAATATTGCTTTCAAACCACCTAACTCGAATATAATTTTGAAAGTCTCACTCCATAAAGTCAATCTGTCTTTTACTCTCTATACTCCCTATTTTTGTCGGTCCTGCCTGAACAGTCAATTTGACTGCGTGTTCACCACAAATGTCATAAACATGTTAGCCAGTTTCTGCAGCATATTGAGTGATTTTGTTAGAATTTAAAAAAGTCAGTGACCCTAGTGACATGTTAAGTCATGCGCTTCATATTTCAATAAAGAGCAAGCGCAGTGAGTGATAAAATTTGTGCAAATGCGGTCCGCACCCCAGCAGCATGGTGCTTCACCACCATAGGTAGCGGCACTATTAGCTGAGCTGCTGTTTAGTTTAGATGAATAAAGCAACCAAAATTTTTGGATAACCTGACGGTATACAATTTACACAATTGTTTGATGAATTCGTCGCTTTTCGTTCGAACCATATGCAATTTACCATAATACGAGTGTGTTGTCCATATAGTGCTGTAGCGATAGGTATGGTGATTTTTAAAGCTCCCGGTTTTTTTGCTGTGTCTCCCTATTACTACTAAGGATTTAGAGCACGGAGAGCCACAGACATATAACTAATGACTGTAACTCATTTTTTTAAAAATTGCGGCCAATACCCTGACCTGTTTTAAGTTTCAAACTTGATTTATCTGCAAAGACCACCTCATGTCATAATTTTCAAAATCGTGGTGCGAACAAAGTCTCCTTTTATAATGTTCAAACTGAGGTCGTCACCTAGCGTGTCGGTCCCCTTTGACTCACTTAAAAAACTGGTTTGGTCCAAACCTATGTATTGTCTCAGTATCTAATATTGTGGTACCTACCAGTTGCACCTGCAGACGTAACTTCTAAACGTGACCCACTAGCCAACTCCATTCTTCGTCGTAATCTTCATAATGTTATGTACACCAAATCCATTCTGCAAGCTCCAAAATTAGGACATGTAGACCGCCTTTTGTGATGTCCACAATTGTCGCACGTGCACGTATGTACGTGCACACTTCTTGTCATTATTTTCAAAGTTACTGCACATCTCAGGTCCACTCTTTGTCAGAATTTCCATTAGTCTAACTTGTACTGAGCCCGCCTGTTGTAGTAATTTTCAAAGTTGTGGCACGTACTAAGCCCACCTCTTTTCATAATTTCCAAAATTCACGCACGCACCAAGTCCACCGTCGTCCAGTGCGAAGCCACCCCTGGGCGCAGCACCCAAGTGAAAGTCTCCTATTGTTTACGTGCTTCATTTGAAACTCCCCCGCCGGTGTTATGCTCCCTGTATGTGGCCGGCGTGCCTTGAAACTGTCATAAAACCGGCATTTCCGCGTGTCCTCCCTTGGCCTTCTCACTTATTGGTTTTCCTTACCGTAACAGTCGAGCGACTGCTTGCTGATCTGTTTTTTTTTCTGCCGTCGCCCTTGCTTGAGATTGAGCAACGGAGTTCGCTGTAGAGGTACCTATATCGGCTGACTGTGTTTCCCGCGAAGGAAGTTGTTTTTCTTGGGAAGTTTGCTTGTCTTTCTTCGTACCATAGCGTCGCTTTTACGGAAACATTCCTATGTTTGAAAATACGCGACTTGTTGATAGACTAGCTGTTATATACGCGATTCGCACATACACATTCCAATGTGTGTTATATACGCGATTCGCACATACAACATTCCAATGCGTTAGCCAGTAACATTCAAATGTATAGACGCAGTCTTTATGTCATGC
>LQNS02276498.1:12985961-13002015 GCA_001587735.2 Parhyale hawaiensis
TCCCACCTCTTCCCATTTCTAACCTCTCCCCTCTCTTCCTGTGTGCTATTCACATTTTCTATTGATGGCTCTCCAGGTTCCTTTTAGGAAAATGTAAAACAAGCAACTGCTAATGAATATGATTGGGCAATGACGATGGGAGACTGCATGTATATGCATATGTATATAGATATATAGTTGAGGGTGGGAGAGTATAAAAAAATAAGTTTGAAAAGCGAAATGGGTGGGTTGTGCTTCTCTAGTTTGGATCTTTTCCTGTATTACGTCCCGTGCATGTCGTGGCGATTACGTGAAGCAGTTTTTGTTCACCGGATCGGTTGCAAGTTAACATTTGGCCGCCCGGCGGTGACGCCCTCTGTTGCAAAGGGCATGAGGAAGTCACTGGCAGTTTTATGGTTACTGGTAGTGTTGTTCTTTTCAAATTAGCTCGGTGGCATGCGCGCCCTCGCCTCCAGCGGCAATACGACACCCACTGCACGGCTTCTTGCTTTGCGTAATTTCCGTAAAATTGTGCCATAATTCGGTGCTTCTTTCCCTTTCTCTCGTGTCTGTGTAAGTATAAACTAGCTTTGTTCTTGCTTTGCTAGGTCCTGAAGTATTGAAATGAATTCGTTCCTATTAAAGTGAGTTTTTTGTAACATACATTGACGGCCTGAAGCACAGAGTGCAGCAAATTATTGTACATTGTCTTACTCTGGTGCTTCACTGAAAACCTCTATCTTTGTTATATAGACACTGATATGCATGTATTGTCATCAGTTATGTATTTTATCCTGAATATACAGTATATATAACAAAATTAGTATGACTTGAAAGAAGTGTGTTATTAAATTAGACTTGCATTTTGCGGATGCAATTATGGCTTCAGATATTACTTATTATTGCAGTTACGGCTATTTAGTATTTTACCAAGCGTGCAGTTATCCAAAGTAAATCCTAAGTTTTGAAATTACCATAGGCAATGTGAACTCTTGCTGTTTGAATCGCTTAATTTCATTTTAGAAGATTTTTAATTTTTCTTGCGGATTTTACTTATTCATTGTTTTTTATGTATGTGTGTGTCTTGCTTTTCCTCTCAGCCAAAAACGATTTTGCGGCTCTTCGTGTTCAAGTGCAGATACGTTTTCGTCTAATGATCCTGTTTAATCATTCGTGCCTTTTGAACCGGCCTCATCAGTTGGCGTATGACTGTACTTGTATTTTGTAGCGCCAATACTTCGAAATGACACCAACGTTTTACAACACTGATGAAATGGAAAATATATTCTGTAGAACATGGGGTCTCTGCTCTTGTGCAGTTGGCTAGGTAATGATCGATATAGGCAAGTTTAGTAAAGCTTTTCGGAAGCTGGATAAGAAAGCTGTCGTATTGTGGATACTTGTTCCATGTGTTCTTATTTCGTGTTGCTGTTTGCGCTTCGTCAGCAGAAATAATAAAATGATATAGAACTAAAGCACTCTTGATAGCGCATACCTCCGCCAATAAAGGCACTGTTAACGGAAAATTGAAATTGGACTTGAAACTAGGAATTCTTCTCCATCATCACCGATATTTGGTCATTTGTGTCTCTCGACACTAATAACTGCTTTTGTAATTTTCTTGAAGATACTCTCTAACTTTTTGAGTTATGTTCCGATAAACATTTTTTACAAACAATCATCAAACACACAAACGGACAAACCGATTGTCAGGAGAATTTGGTCATTTCTTGCCTAATGACATTGCTAACAATTCCTGCAAATTTCTTTAAGATCCATTAATTACTTTTTAAGTTTTATTTTTTAGAAACCTTTCGACAAGCATTAGTAAAACACGCAAACAGATGACTGGAACATGAGAAAAATTTGGTCAATTGTATCTTTTAAAATTTTTAAAAATTCCTACAAATTTCATGAAGAACCGTTTATAACTTATTGAGTAATGTTTCTGACAAACATAAGAACACACAGAGGCAAATAAGCGGACCTACAGACCAACGCAAAAAGTTTATCATTTTCTCCTAGTAATAATCCCACTCATTCTTACAGATTCAATGAATGTTGGTCTATAACTTTTTGAGTTTTACTACCGAGAAGAAGAGACAGACAAACAAAAACGGGAGAACAGATCTTCACCGAAAGTTAATTGTCTGTTGCTGTATAATACCTAACAACCCTTGTAAATTCCGTAAAGATCCGTCTATAACCTTTCAAGTTATTTTGGTGACAGACAAAGAGACAGACATACGGTACTTGACAATGCCATGCATAACCTCCTTATGGGAGGTAATTAAAACGGACGCGGGGAGCTACTTAAGACGGACGAATTCGAAAGACTACTCTTCAAATAATGATCTCTTTGTCGCTTTTGATATGTGATCTATAATATTAAATTTTAACTCGAGTCCATGCACTGTAAACTTTAAATGTCACTATATGATGACTCATTTATCAGTTTATCTTCAATTTCTGCAGAGCCGGCTTGCTTAAGTAATACATGAAGCTTAAACCGATGAAATTCTAATCGCCTTCTTCAAAATATGAGACTTTGCTTATAATCTTGCTATGGTATCGAATAGATATTGTTGACGCCACTCACTCATCTTAAATCTAGTGCTTTTGTACCTCATCAAGTGGTAAAGTGCCTCTATATACCGCTTATACATCGTAGGATAACCGCCTATATGCTCGATGTTGCATCACATGTTGCTCCTCGTGTTGCTGAGTCATTGCTTCACAGTTGCGGTGTCATCATACTAACTTGCAACGAGGGTAGATAGAAAAGTTCATTGGCTTCTTAAAACACATGACATGGAAATTATAACCTACACCTCTGATCTACCACAACTACCGCGCTTTTGTACAAGGTGTGCGGACTGCAAGAAAAAAAAACTGGGTTGCAGTCTATACTAAAACTGCAGTGCCATGCAATACCAAAATCATACCTTGTTTCTAAGCCTGCGATAGCAACTAGAAAGTTCGTTCACTTTTCGGACGAATAAGGAAATAGGTACTGCAAATATTCTGTGAAAGTGGAATACGTAGACTCTTTACACTCGGATGTAAAGAATATTATGAAATAGTTATAGTATTATATTTTCAGTTGTAGCATTATTAGCCTATTTTGGAAATATTGTAATTTTGTACTGTTTTACAATGTACTGTGTAATTTTCTTGTCATCGTGGCTTAGTGTATGATTGGTTCTCTGAAGTAATCATGTGCTCTATGACTGACTATGGGTTAATTTTTTGCATTTAATTCTACATACGATTACGCGTTTATTCATTAGAATGTTGAATAGACTTTCAAGAACATACAAAGTTCATCTCTTCAAAAGTAATTTATCATAATTGCAATGTAATAATTCTAAATAGCTACCCACCTCACTAAAGTTTTTGGAGACTCCAGAAACTGCTTTACAGTTCTAGCTTGTGTGATTGCTCAAAACTGTTAGGGTAGCACTCGTGTTCCTAACTTTGGAGTGGGGCGCGCTTGCATAGGAACTCAGGTATACTGAAGTGGCTCCCCTGTCCCGGAAGCTGGGCCGCAGCAAGGCAGCGTACGTGTCACGCTTTCTCTCTCTGTTCATTCCACTGATGTGGGACAGCCGCCCCCACGTCATGGTGGGGAGAGAGCGCGCACAGGTGTCGGTGTTACCTGCCTTTCTGCTTATCTCTTCTTTGCATTTGGTCTTGGGAGTGCGATGACCTGCACTTAATTTCCCAAGTCTTGGCTAATGCGACGTGTCTTATGCTGGTATTGCTGCTTTAATAACGTGATGGGGCGTATCACTGTACTTGGGTAACCTGTGAATGTACACAATATTGCGCCGTGATGGCTACTTGTTGTGCATATCGTTTCCGACTTTTTCTGCAGCCTTGCAGCCCTTTGCTCTTGTCAAGGTTACCCCCCTGAGCCCCGGTGCCCTCTACTTGCCTATCTTTGATTTGAGTATGTATATTTTTTGTCCTGTTATCGTCGCAGCCGTCTATCCTGTGAAAACTTTATGTTCTGCCAGTTGTTGCGCTTGTAGGAACATTAACGGGTACAATTAACGGGTACAACGGTTTTTATATTAGGTAGTTTAATCGTGGCTACTGCGATGTGTCCCATGCCACCTCAATGTCTGGCGGACTACATGTACGCTTATCTCACAGCGATGCGTTCATTAGAGGGACATCATCGTAACTTAATGCGACTGCGGTTTTGCCGAGGCCAAGGCTCCGAACCTATAATAGAAATCAGGGTCAACCTCCAGCCTCTGAGATTCCTGCCGTGTGAGAGAGCCGGTGTAGCTGCTTAACTATNTCTCACAGCGACGCGTTCATTAGAGGGACATCATCGTAACTTAATGCGACTGCGGTTTTGCCGAGGCCAAGGCTCCGAACCTATAATAGAAATCAGGGTCAACCTCCAGCCTCTGAGATTCCTGCCGTGTGAGAGAGACGGTGTAGCTGCTTAACTATTCCAACAATGATGTTTGCTCAACACCTTACGAATATATCTCCATTAAACCAGTGCACCAACCGTTACCATGCATGGGAACCTTACAGTGAACTCATCCTATATTATTTAATTGGATTTACGCTAACTGATAATTCTTATCTAGACTGACCTCAGCTTTTTGGTCTTGGATTCGACGGCGTCACAGCGTTGAATTCTAAAATTAATATATCAACACTGCTTTGTTGTACCACATCCCCTCGCATCTGGCGGTAATTCCTCTTACCGGTCTCTTGAGCGGTAACAGGTTTCACCGATTTTAGCTCTCGAAGTTCGTGCATATCTGCTGAAGAGTTAAAATCACTGTAGTAACGAGCATTATCCGTGAAAAGAGGTATGCATTTTCATACAAGAACCCAAATGTCGTCAAGCAAAGGGCTAACCATAGCATAAAAAGGCGAGCAGGTCAGCCAGACGAGAATTAGCAGAATTGGTGGAGTTGGGCTGTGACGTCAGCGGTGGCTAGTGCTCAATACCGCGCAGTGCCGCAAACTCTACATATGCAGTCACTTGCTCGTGTATTGCCATGAATTATTGTTCTAATCAATTTATGTATCATACACACTGTATGTCACCTGGAATGACTTGTTTGCGAAGCTCTAAAAACTCTGCAGAAGCAAAATAGGAAGCGATTTAGCCCTTTACCTCTCTTATATTTGCCAATTATTCTGGTCTCGTCCCCTATAAGGCGGTTACCTCAATCAAAAAGCAGCAGAAGAAGGCATTATACAGCCAACGTTCCAAATTTTCTTCTAATATGGCGTAGATCGTAGTACCATGGAACCCTCAGGAGGTATTGGGCGATCATAGGGTTATAGGTTCGCCCACCTAGGTTATGGGGAGCAGCGACCCCACAGGAACCTTAGCCTTAGTTAGGCCTTCGAGATTTATGTCTTCGTGTCTAATTTGCTTCCTTTATTTTTTTTGTGTTTGTGGTGATGACGCTTTGTTCCATTCTTCCTCTTCTTTCCTGACTTGCTCTGCCCATATGCTCATTGCTCTTGTGTGGAAAATCCTAGTGCATGGCTTTAACGTTTCTGTTTACATACTGCATGTCTCTTTCTTTTCCTCCTGAAACACCATTGTTGTGTGTAGGAAAGCTTAAACAACTGATATAAGAATGAGCACCGAGGAAGAAGAAATGAACTGTAACTGACTGCCACGTTACATAGCTGTTAAAATTATGAGTGCTTTTCCTTCCTTCCTCGTTGAAGCATTCCTATCAATTGTTATATTGCATTTAAATAACTGTTACAACTTCGTGAGTATAATAATCAACTCTTGTGTGGGTTAATGTTCTTATATCTGATTTGGTACCAATGATGTCAGTAAAAAAAGGACTGGAGCACTGTGAGAAGATAAACCTCCGCTTAGCAAGGCAAAGCTAGCAAAAAATGCAAATTGGTCCTAAAGCCAGGGTTTCCTTTTATCATCGCCAAAATATTACCATTTGTGGCTTTTGGCTCTATAATAACAGCTTTTTTAATTTTCTTGAAGATCCGTACGTAAGTTTTTGAGTTATGTTCTGACACACATTTTGATAAACACTTATTCAGACACACAAACGGACGAACCGCTCTTCACCAAAACTTGGTTATTTGTATCTTTTATCGTTCTTAACAATTCCTACAAATTTCCTGAAGATCCATTCATAATTATTTGAGTTATGTTACTGACAAACATAAAGCAAACAGAGACAAACACACAAACTGATAAACAGTTTATCACAAAGATATGGCATTTGCTCTTCGCAACTTACCTAACAATTCCAACAGTTTCATAAATATCCATCCATAACTTTTTAAGTTATGTTACCAGCAAGAAGGAGGCAGACAAACAAACAAACAAACAAATGACTGAACGGATCTTCGCTAAAAGTTAAGAATTTATTCCTGCCAATTTCGTAAAAATCCGTCAATAACTTATTGAGTTATCTTGGTGACAGACAAAGTCTCAAACATATTGCCTCCTTGGTAGAGACAATTATTCTACGACTGGGTTACTCATTTATGTTCTTATACGTTGGGTCTTCTGCCCGGCAGCATGAGTCTGAACCCTGGTGCCCGGCGACGTACTCGTAAGGATTTCTCTTAACGGTTGGACTGGAATTCATCTGGTAATTTTTTTTTCCGCCGTCGCGGGTTTCGCGTCATAAATCTTCAGCCTTGGTCGCGCTCACGGTGGTCAGTGCCGGCAACCGTCATCTTATACGAGCTTGGAATATATTACTTATGATCTCTACTTGAATTTCACTTGATTCTTACGGAGGCCGAGGGCGGATGCGCAACATTGCACGGGTCCTGACCCTTGATTTGGCGTACTAGGTTTTCGTTACTGCAAATGCTTGTGCCAGTCAATTTATTTTGCTAAGTAATTTCTGAATCTGCTTAACATTCCACCATTTTATGTATTTGTACAAACGAGAAGTACGAAGCCCGACAGCTTCCCTAGTTGTTCCAGAACGGGCGAAAAACTCGCCTTTCTCTCGGCAAAGCTTCGTCTGCTTCGTTGCTACGTGTCCAGTGATATTATTTCTTACCCGTGCCTACACATCATTTATGTTTATCGTGCCCTCTAACTCTTGATGGATGTGGACACTAAAACATATGATATATCGCTGTGATCTCGGTAAAGCTTCGTCTGTTTCGTTGCTACGTGTCCAGTGATATTATTTCTTACCCGTGCCTACACATCATTTACGTTTATCGTGCCCTCTAACTCTTGATGGATGTGGACACTAAAACATATGATATATCGCTGTGACAACCAGCAGGCGCCACTTTGCATGTCACGTTCCTGCAACATTTATGGGAATTTCAGCTCTTGTCCAAACTGCCTTAGAATTTATGCCACCATTTTTTGATATTTACTCGCGTGGTGCCCTCGCCGCTACCAGGCCAGCTCTTATATTCCACATTTCTGTTGAGATTTTCCCTCAGTTTATGGTTATTACCTCGGCGCGTTTCCCAACCGCGTCCCCGTTTATGGAAGGAATCCTTACGTCACACCTCGAGTTGAAGTGTCACGATCGGGACCCGCACGTCGTACGGAATCACTTCGTGCTTGCCTCAGATGATCCCACTTGATGGAAAGTGCCTGCAGGGATATTCTTCGCCCATCTCTTGGTCATGGGGGCTATGCTAACGGATGGAAGGTGCCTGCGGGGATATTCTTCACCCATCCCTTGGTTCATGGCCGCTTAGCACACGGATGGAAGATGTGCGGGGATAATCATTGTGCACATCTCTTGATTCTTGAGTTTTGCACACTCTGATAAGATGTGGTGTTCAGGAGTATCTCACACCCATGCATCATGCATGTGTCGGATCTTGGGTTCTACACGAACTCACGGATGGCAGGCGACTGCAATGATGGTGCTCACCTATTGCTTACTTCATAAGGGGCTTTGAGTCCAGCTATATTACTTCGAAAATCTTCATCGCCAAATGGTCCTAAAGGTCCTAAAGAAAAGTTATGGCAGCATTTGATTAGTTTGTTAGAAACGCTTTAGTGCAATGACAGCGAAATGCTAAAAATCCTCACGCATGCACGTTCACTGGACTAAGATTTCCGGTTCTTCGAACGGACTGGCGTCAACACAGCTGTTCTTTGTTCTCTAATTTATATCGTTTCTCTTCCAATCATTTTATACCTACTGTAGGTGTTCTGCTGTGCGCCAGAAGCCTTTTGGTTATAAGTTGTGACCCGTGCCTGCGTTGTAGAACTGATTGTTTCCCTCAATGGTCGAGTATCTTGTGGTATAACTTTGTGTTGTTAATTTTGTTATGTTCTGCAAGTAAACGGTGCCTTTATGACAATTTGTTAACCAAACGTTTGCATTCACTTATATGCAGAGTGCGTATTCTATCTATATCGAGTGCTTCGCTAATAAAAAATATTGGTTACTTGTTATCTGTTTGAAAGAAATGTTAGAGGAAACACTGACAACACAGCATTTGTTTTATTTCTTTCTCAAGAGAATTAAGCAACATTGTATATATAGATACGCTTTCTATCTGTAATATTTGTGTGAGAATGAAAATCGTTTTATCTTTGTGAGGGAATAAACAACACTTCCTCGCTTAGTCTTTATTTATGAAAAACGAGTCGATGTCTGTGTCGGTGTAGGTTCTCCACGTATCCAGAAAGTGTCTCAGTTCAGGCACTGACATAATTTGCGTAGACTTGCGAAATGTTGTGCAACTAAATCATGCGACGCCTGAAGAATGGTGTCATGCAAATGCAAGAGCTCATCTCTGACCCGCGTCGCACTCTCTGATTATATTTGTGGTGTCACTCGTCCGTCTTAATTTACCCAAATAATACGAAACGGCGCTGATAACGTCTGGCTTTGGGCACCATAGAGATACTGGAGGGTTAATCATGGGCTCAACCTACGAGATTATTAATGCTATGAAAATGTGAAAATACAAGGATTCAAGGGGAAATATTTTTAGCGTGTCAGTACGTGCTCTTTGTGAATGATAGCTACCAGCTTTATTCGTCCACAATAAGAGGTCTTGATACGTTGGTCGCGATATGCTTGAACATGGAACACACCGTTATAGAAATAATAGCTACTACCCATGCTACTATAGTTGCGATCAACTTGTTAAAGGCGGGATTTTGAGGATAGATGACATAACAAGGTTAGCGAAATGATTCTCAAACTCCAACTTTCCAAAGATTATTTTATGTTCTAAATAGTGAAGTTCTTCCTATGCTCACAAATAGTGGACTTATTTATTACGATAATTCATCTTTTTATGAGTTAAATAAAACATAAATAGACTAATCCTGCACAGTGACAGCATGAATTTTTTAACCAACAGGTCTTGGGAGCTCAACACTGATCGGGAATGAATGTGAACCTTATGTAAATCTTATATTGCCGTATTGCATTTAAAGATATGAGAAACAAGGCCCTGAAGTCCGATGGCAACAGCCTAATAAATCGAAATAATGTTCTTCAAGAACATCAGCTACTGTAAAGTCATTGAACCTGATTCACAAAACTGTCCTCGGTACTTATAAATAAAACAAATTTCAGGCTGACGTTAAATATTTAGCTCCTGGTGGTATCAATAGATATATATGTTCCGTATTCCTTACAAAGTTCAACTTGCAGTCTGATGTTAACTCTTTCTCGTATGGCTGTATTATATGAGCCTCACATTAAGTTATAGTAATTTTCTCACTAAAACTCTGACTACATTTGTCTCAGTCTGCTCCCAAATTTACCGATTTATTGTATAGGTATTTAATTTGTGCACGAATGATTTATGACTAGTGAGAATATTTGTGAAACTAAAAAAAAAACTTTTAACAGAGCAGTTTTAAGTAGATAGAAGGTGGAATCATTCTGCCCTTGACCATGCATGTTACGACACTCCAGTTATCTAATTGTTAATTTTTTTATACGTCAAGTTCGTGAAGAGCCTATGTTGCCCAGCATTAGAGGTCACTGCAAAGGCTCTCATTTTCTGATTATGAAGCAATCTTCGCATAGGTACCCCGCCTCGTTTTCTATAATGATTCTCGTTTTCCTTATTTGATTCGCCACGCATTACAACCCTAATTATGCCCCTCCAACCTCGCAATTACTGCTTTTTAGCCGCTGATAATAATGGTAAGTAGGCCCATTATGTAGGCAGTTACGTGTTTAAATTGCACTCTTGAATTCTTAAGTCTGTCTATATTTACAAGGTTACGGGCACCAAGACCTAACCTTGCCCACCGCAACTATGTCTCGTGACGTAACCGTGGATGTCAACGGTTTTTTAGTCTTATTTGCATCGCGACCATTCCACGCACGGCACTGTAAACATTGCTATCAAGTTCGCTGCACTTGCTAATAGATTCTCTTGCTCTTTATACCATGATGGACTGACCTCCGAGATATGTGGCTCTTTGCTTTTATTGTTTTGGAGTATGCAAGTGCGAGGTAACTTAGATACTGACTTGATTAATGCTGTANTTGCTATCAAGTTCACTGCACTTGCTAATAGATTCTCTTGCTCTTTATACCATGATGGACTGACCTCCGAGATATGTGGCTCTTTGCTTTTATTGTTTTGGAGTATGCAAGTGCGAGGTAACTTAGATACTCACTTGATTAATGCTGTGCGTAAAAACTGAAGCGTGGTTGGTCTTTTGAGTCTATTAAAGAAAGTGCTTGTAGCTTAGATACTGACTTGATTAATGCTATAGGTTGGTATTGAAGAATGGGTGGTCTCATATTACAGGCTATTGAAGTTTGAAGTTGTAGCTGAGATACTGCCTGGTTTAAAAGCTTCAAGTGGAATAGTTTCTTTTTACTGTTTAATGAAATCATTGCTTTTCGCTTGGATACTACTTTGATTAGAAGCCGTGGGTACGTAAGAATTGCCGAATGGGGGACTTTTACGTGTAGTGTATAAAAGTTACTGCTTGTAGCTCAGTACTGACGTGACTAAAAGCTACAAGTACTACGTAAGTTTCGAAGCATGTGGGAATTTTCTGTTTCAGTCAATTACAATCAATGCTTGTAGCTTAGGTGCTGCATCATGATACAAACGTGTCAGTGTCAGTGTGTTGTCATTTTTTAACGGCCTTTATTATTATGTCAGTAGGTTGTAATGAAGGCTTGAATGTCCTTATGTTAAAGCTTTAATTGACAAAGCCCACGTTTTATATCCATGCTGATAGCCATCACCGTCTTCAAATGGCGACTGAAAATAATTACTTCAACGAAACTTCATTTTCTTCGCTCTGCACCGGGGTGCCGTACTCGGAATATTTGTCCCTTTTCCTTTATTGATCTACTTAATTTACTTGTCGTGAACGCAAGAATAATATTGCAGTACAGTCTTGCTATCTATTCTACCACGTAGAGGTATGTAGCTACTTATGTCGTCTTCACTCCTGTGGTTTGAAAAATTTGGTAAGGCTTGCCTCTCCGCTGATAAATTTTATCCTATCTAATTCTTCACATAGGGCCGGAGCGACAATCAACAACGCTGTTTCTTTATACAGTAAGATGAAATGAATGTAGAATATTCACAGTTCTGCATACCACCATTACTGTTCGTACTCTAGAGGTCAGTCCGTAGAGGCTGCTGCGTTCTACTTTCATGACTTTTTATGCGCCCTGCCTGTACGTGGCCTCGGTTTTCCTTATATAAAATTTACGTTAAAATCTCAGGAGGAAAAGGTTTGTTTGCCTGCAACCGAGGTGGGACATCCTAAATATTCTCTAATATTCTCCTGTCCAATAAATATGTCGATTTATGGAGCCATTGATGTCTTGTTAGCCGCGCCTCGCCTTCTGGGGGATGTTGACAATCTGGAGAGTTATGTGAATTTATTTTATGGTCTTTTGCTCTTCAACTTAGAGCAATGATTTTACGTGTATAATAAATGTAGATTATTTCAATCCTTGAAATAATATTTGCGTAATGTGTGACTTTTCGCTAGATAATTTATTATTGCACTTTTTACCAATGATTGTGTGAATCATGATACTTATTGTGACTGGTACATATTTAATTTCAATCTGCAATGTGTGACTATCCACTAGAGGTGCCGGTATTTTGCTTTTCAACTACGGGTGTTTTTGGTCGTACGTGACTATTATAAAGTTTTGTTTACAGTCGCAGTGCAACTTGGTGGGCACAAGTGAAACTGGGGGTTATGAAATTCGTGAAATATTTATAATATTCTATTATATATATTTTATATAAACTTCCTGTATTAATTATCCTAAAGCAGTTCCTAATTTTTTTAAAAATACATAAAAAATAGAGTTGTGCAAATACTTATGTCTAGGCACTGTATATTCTGTTTTCATGTTTGCTAGTAATGTTATGTCTAGCCTTGTTTTAGATGCTGTTAACTGTTTGTTGATGATTTTTTTATTTTGGTTTAGAAATTTTTTTGACTATTGTTGATAGCTTTACCTTCAGCTGAAACGTTATACATCAGCAACGTATCACTGATGTAGCAGCGCGAGTCCCTTTCCTACCTGTTTGGTGCTTTCTCTCTTGGTCACTGATGTTATGGACGAGTGTGTCTTGCCATACGAAGTTAGTAAGGGAAAATTATTTCTATGTTGTAATATTGTGTTCGTACAGTACCGTTCAGAATTTTTGTAGCGCTGCCATAATACGATGTACGTGTTGTTCTGAACATAACTGACGAACAAATAACCTTGTTATTTCAACTTCGGGTACCCCACTAACCATTTGAAATGGATAGCTTTATTGCTGGCCTATAATCTTGTTAAAATTACTATTTGATGCCTCATGTAGTAGGATGAGTTTTTCTTCAATGTTTTCGCTAATATTTGGAAATATGAAACAGTTACCCGCTAAATGCGCTCCGTTCGTTCTTTAGTTTTCCAAGGCAACTGTAACGGTACAGCCTGTACATAATGATTACTTTTTATCCGTGGAACATAAGCCCCTGGTAATTGCACAGCGTATCATTGCATCGCGATATTATTTGCGTCATTGGCTCTGTCGCGATGATATTATCGACTCTCGTGTCGAGTATTACTCTTCAGTGCATAGTACGTATATCGTGCATGGTACATAAGAATAACACTTTACAGGTACGATACGTCTCATGCATGGTAAACCATGTAGTTGAAGTGTTATTACAATTTTTAGTTCGGATATGCTGTTCATTTCCACTGTAATTCTCTTTATATTTTCCATTTTTCGAAACGTCTCGTCTCCGTGTGTTGTGTAATCTCTTCACATACGGTGTCTCTCTGGCCACTTTTATTCGCTGACGTATATAAGATTACCATTCGTTACTTTTAATGCGCATGTTTTTGCTACATTTCAAAGGTTGAGAGCTCATTGCCCAACTTATCCGTTACTTTCCGCTGTCATATATAGAATTCCATTACTCTTTAGTTTTGTCGTACTTTTAATAGTTTGTAGTCCGTCGCCACTGCGTGACGGCCCATTTCTACCAAATAGATCTTGCGGATGGTTTATGAAATTTGGATAGAACCTTTTTTAATAAACATGTCGACATTAAACAGAAAATAAGTCGCTCTTGGTGACGCAAGGAATCGCCTTTTGTAGAGCAAGAAAAACACATTCATCAGCATAGGGTATCTGCAATGGGCGAGACTGCTGTTGAACAATTTTAGGCATTTTGGCTCACTAAACTTCAGTGAACGACGTCTACCACTGACCTGTATTTACAAATTTATGTTTCTCACTGATAGCCGTATTCCTTGCAGCACAACGAACGATGTACTACTTTTTGGACGTCCGTGCATGTGTTCGTTAAAAAATATTTCATTGGAATTTCATGTAGCTATGAGCCGTACTTCGTATTTGGTATTTTGAGTGGGGCGTCAAATAGAGCGCAGTATATGCCTCAACCTATTTCTCCATGTCTTTATTTCTTAAAAGGCAGCTACTCTTTCAACAATTAAGTCTCGTATCTGGTACACGTGCTTTTCTGCACTCCGTACAGTATTATGGTATTATGCGTCGACGGAGTATCCTTTCCTATTGTATTACTGAATGCCAGTGTTTTGCATCCCCCTCGTCCTTTATATTTCCCTTCGGCGAATATCAGGTATTGCATCATATCACACATCCGCATTCTCTGTCTGTTTTTCCCTGCTGTCAATCTAATTCAATCTAACCCGTGGCATCACGGTACACCTCCGCAGCCACCGTCTGTGTATTCCTTCACCTGAGCCTATTGCATCATATTACACCTCCGCCTCCAATGACTTCATCACAATTCATATGCCCCCATTTATGCGCACTACAGTCGCTCAGCAAACAACACAGATACAGGAGACCTCTAACGTTCTGCTCTCGAGAGCCCCTCGTACTGGCATACAAATGAGCGCGTACCATATCGTATTGTAGTGAAGGTTTACGATCGGCGTAGTGTGGGCCATATGTCGGGCCTGTCGAGCGATGTGCTGCAGCTTATGGACATTTGCATCTGCCTTAGCATTGTACAGGGGAATGCTAGAGTGCCTCCCTTCATTTACACCTTGTCTAGTGGCGCCCATTGATGGATCCCAATAGGTGGAGAACATTGGGGCACGGTCTGCAATTCAACGTTTCACGTCGGTGTTGTTAGCCAACTTCGCATGTCAGACCTCATCTCGTAACATTTGGGCCACCAGAACATAGCTCTTGTTAGTTTCGTACAGTCTCATTGTAGACACCGCCTGGATTTGCGCATCTTTTTTCGACTAAGTTTTTCATCACTTTTCCGCAATAAAGCTCTTTTTCATTTTTGACAAAATCATTTTGAGTACCACCGAACATTCACTGCTCGGAGATGATCTGCACGTCCTCGTATAATCAAGCGAGCTAAGTAGTAATAAAGCTTAACTGGTAGTGGTGCTGTGGTAAACTGCACCTACCTAGGTCGCCGTGACTAGGCGCTTCTCTATAGGTGAGCGGCTCATGATGATGATGATGGTAGTAGCGGCAGCTTTATCTGACAAGTTTTGTTAAATCAGGCTTTTAGTTGTTTTTTTTTTCTTTGATTATTTGTGTAGTGGAGAGAGGCAGGTGTGTTGTGGTGTAATATGCCCCCTGCGTTCTACAAACTTCTCTAGTATTGAAACTCCAGGTAGAGAAGGAGGCTGATGATGTTTTTAATGATTGTGGTCGTGTAACTCAGCGCAATTTATTTCCTCTGCGTTGTAGAGGTAAATCTTCGTGATGGCTGATGCAATGGAAGATATATATCTACCAGCACTTTCAACTGCGGTGCGTGTTGGTTTTTTCTGTCACGCGTGCTATAGCAAAGCGCACGGAAAAATTTAAGAATTTTGATTTTCCCTAATGGCATAGAAGAAAAGTTGGTTAGTCTGTAAAATATTTTATTCTTGTAGAGATTAACGGTAGTTCAGTGGGTTATTCATTGCTTCAGTTTTGTATAGTGAAGGAGTTAATTTCTTGTTTGTTTACTATATTGTTTTGTTACCACTACCAAGTTTACCGATAGAATTGTTTCTCATCCGTCGCTTGATATATCTGGTGATAGAATTAGTTGTTGATTCGGTTTTGTATAGTGTAGTGGTATAAGTTGTTCCTTGGTACACTTTGTTAGTTAATGATAGTTGTGATTTTCTTTATTGATATAGATTGCTTTAGTTAGTGATGGAATTGGTTATTTAATTACTAGTGGACCCGTGCGTGAAAAAATTCACGCAACAATAGAACAAAATTTGCTTAATATAGGCCAGTGCGGAATCTTCTCGTTTTTGACTTGCTTCTTCTTCATCACAAGAAATTTGTGATTACATTTCTTCATTGAATGAACTTTCCTTACTAAAATACATATAGAGGAAAACGCTACGACGGCAAACTCAAATTAGCGTAAGAGATACGTGCTTTCTACTGAGCAGTACACTTCAATTCGTCTTCAGCTCACTCCTCCCCTCTCTTACATATCATGAAAAGAAAACTTGATTAGTAAGCGCTAAAACATCACTGAATTTCATTTCCGCTGCGTATCCAGAATACACAGTGAGATAGCTTCTGTATAACAAAATTTTCGCCTCCAAGAAGTTGGAATGAATAATTACTACGTCTA
>LQNS02276498.1:13011325-13021438 GCA_001587735.2 Parhyale hawaiensis
CTGCCTATCACTTTCAATGGAGCTTGAGAGGAGCACCAGAGCCTCCAACCTGGGCTAATTTCCGCCTATGTATTTCGTTAAGAGCGTGACACCAAACATATAAATATATATATGTATATATAAACACACGACGGTCATTCTTAGTATTAGATTAGATTAGATGAAATAAACGTTTTTTGGCTCTCCTGAAAAATTGTCAGGTTCTACATAGAGCTCACATGGAATTTTTCAGTTTTCATGCTAGAATAAAAACAAAGACAGTTTTGGAATCGTCAAACCATTCTCCACTTGCGTACAATCTTAGATTTTAGATTTTCTACCTGGTTTTCTTTCAATATAGCAATTTACAGCGTAAACTTATGTATTTTGAAGATCATTTTAGTCACTGGTGAAATTGCTTTATTGAAAAAAAAAAAAAAAACAGGCAGAAAATGGAAAATCTATGAGCGTACGTTTGTGGAGAATGGCTTGACGATTCCAAAACTGAAAACTTCCATGTGAGCTTTTTAAACAATAGAAAAAAGAAAACTAATTAGAAAACGGGAAAATCCCCAGGAACAAAAACATTTCTTTTTCGATTTTACATATCGTGTGCAAATTTCGTTGCAATCGGACTATAAATGAAAAATTTTCAAAGAGCGGGAATCCCCCCTTAATTGTATATTAAACACTAGATCAACTTGTTTTTTTGGGAGGCAAAAGGCTGAGTAATTGTTACAAATTTCTCATCTTTAGTCGCGCTACTCTCTCTTCATCACACATTTGGGCCATGGAACATTCATCTCCCATTATTATCAGAATTAATAAACCGTCTATCGTAAATATCTATTGACCGCTGTAATGCTGAACACATTAATGCCAGTTTCTCTATCACAAAACTATACCACACACCAAAAGTTGATTTGAGTGCTACATTACGCGACCATAAGGCTCCGCAATCGAAGGCTTATTGCATTGTTACTGTAATTAAGAGTGAGCTTTATGGCACAGCTGCCTGTTATTTATGGCCAGTCTGTATGGGAGGCCGTCATCGCTATTGGTCGCACTGTCGGGGAGCTGCGGCTGACACCCGCAGGAGACCACGCACTGGATATTTTGGAAGGTTCCAGTGCCTCTCAAGATTTGAATCGCAGTATATGCATAGACTCTCAGGCAATTACCAATGCTAGGGCCGCACTGTACAGTCTCCCGCTTAGCTTATGAGCGGATGTCGGCTCGCCCATCGTCCCAATTACACAGTGGTATGCATACGAAAGATACTCGTGGAAAGTTCTTGAGTTGAACGACTATTTGAACTAGCATCAAATGGTCCGCTGGAGCCTTAAATGGCTAAGATCTCGAACGTTATTCAACTAATTGTTTACATTCGGAGATGCTGTTTCCGATCTCAGACCATACTCGTGTCACCCTCTGACTAAGGTGTTGCCTGCGATGATCATACGCCCATAGGTGTGCAGATCCTATTGTTACATCACGTGTCTCCGCCTTGATGTACCGTATGAGTCACATCGTACGTATTTACCCACCCCATGTCCTGATGCGCAGCAACTTCACTCAAGTTCCTAAGGTTTAGAAGTTACCGAAAATTATTTATTGTTTTAGTTTTGCCATTTGCGATGGTAGTAGCTGTGAAACTGTTTAGATCTGGCACGTTGAGGTGCAAGTGGCCCCACCCGACGTGCTCCGCTCCACTGCGGCACCCCTCCGTGTAGTCTTGGGTTCCACGTATCTCTTGCCATACTAGACGTCTCCGACTTTTCTGCTTTTATAACAGCTAATTTGTAATGGATTATGCTTTTATAACAGCTAATTTGTACTGGATTAGGGAGGCTTGAACTGGCATATGTAATAATATAATGATAATTTCAATGTATGTAGTTTAGCCTGGTGGTAATAATCTCCCAACAATAGACTACTACTGCATAGAACGTGTATCTATACTTAGGTTAGTTCGTTACGATGTTAGAAATGTACTGACTCGGTTGTATAGGTAACATGTGGTGCAAAGGAACTTACACTCTGAGTCGGTACAGTTACAGGAGTCAAAATACTCTCAACTACTGACAAGTTAGTTTTAACTGACTGAAAAACTTGGTTTTTGCTATTCTTTTAGTGAGAATAAAGTATTTTTTTCGGCCGTTAAAACTCAGTTTCTTGCCAAGTTCTTTTACCCTGATCATTTCCCGCTTACCCTTTGGTGACTATAGTAAAACCAGCTTAAGGAGTCCGATGGGCGTAGTAAAGAACACAAAGCAACTTAGCCAAATCTCACTAAGCGCGTGGTATAACTTGTCCCAATCGATAAAATTATATTTATATTTGAATACACAAAGTGCATTAGTCAATAGATTAGATTTGGCACTGCTGCGTTCAAGTCAGCCCCGCCCCTAAGGGACTGCTATTGCTGGTTTGGCTATAATATCGACCTTATATCGTGAAGCACTTATGAAGTTCAATGAAAATTCTTTTTGAGCTCTACTTATTGCAGTAGGTATAGTATTTTTTGTGTAACACGTATATAGTGACCGTTCCGATTGAATTATACAGACTGCAGCAAGAACCTGCATGTAGTAACTTGGTGTCGTCAAACGGTTGTGGATGTTTCCCTTGATTAAGCGAACCTATTTGTAGTGTGGTAGCTTCGCGTAACTCTTGGTGACTGTTCAGATTGAATTAAACGAATTCAGTGAGCGAACATGCTTGCAGTATCTTGGTTTAGTGTAACACGTTGTGAATGTTTCGAATAAACTCACAGAGGTCAGCGAAAGGAAGCAGAAGAGACGATCTCCGAAACGCGGTTGGTTTTACGAGTGTTGGGTTTGATTGGTGGGCAGACTACAGCTAACCTCCCAAATGGCAGAAGTTATCGCTTGAGTGATGGGCGTAGGGACGAGTGTGAGTCCATCTGCACGTTAAGCCTTGCTGGTTTTATAGCGCATTTCGCTTCGTTTTGCCGTGTTTTGGATGATTTATTGCTTGATTTCCCTGTTTTTTCGTTATGGTGTAGGTTGTGACCAGTGTTCCTAGCATCCGAAGTGTTCCATCTTGCACTGTATAATCTTGAATTTTTTGGTAGCTATTAAATCTTACGTGAGAACTGATGTGCTGTTGTTATGGTGCAGCACCACGAGCCTGCATTTTGTTAAGAATAAATTTTCAACTGATGCATCTGTTTTTAGAAAATCCTACCGGATTTTTGTTTCCCTGCAGCCCAAAATTATCTAGAATGTTTTTTAGTCCTACATCATCCAAGTGCTCTACCATATATTATCGCATCATTTCGATTTTTTTAAAGCAAACTATCTTTTATTCGGAATACCTGTGTTTTTGCACATAGGTTGTCACGTTATTGCACTTGGTGGAAATTAGGTTAAACGTGTTTGCCAATGTATTTCGTTATAGTACATGCGATTTCACGCTGGTTGGGGCTGTAAAAAGTTTCTGTTACTGCGCTCGAACTGTGTCAACTGTGTCATCATTTCCAATATGTTCCTTGTTTCATTTGAGCTCATATCGTCCTACGACGCGCTACAGGGTGTGTGTCTATATAATTTTTACGCGTGATGAGGAATATGAAACATTGAAATACTGAAGAATTACGATTCAAATACTGAAGAATTTCGACGAAAAGGGTCGTTCGTTATTCTGTGGGCATTGAATCTGACGTGCTGTAATGCGCATAGAGCATATAGTCGTGCATACTTGTCTTCCTTGAATGCCTTATTTAAAAATTGTTGACCATTATTACTTTATGTTTTCTTCGATGGTAGTTCCGAGAATTAAGTGGACTCCTAATTATATATGAAACTTTTTATGAACTGCTCCAACTTCTGCAAAATATTTAGTATTGATTTTATTTTTCTTCAATAATATGTAGGGTTTCTTCATTTCGCTTCCTTGACGACTAAATTACGTAATAATGTTCTATCAATCTCTGAACATTCTTTACAAAGAAAAAGCTTTAAAATGTTCTTTCGTATTTTTCGTAACACTGTTAGCGTTTACTATAGGAACTAAACTCCGAGTATTCTGCGATAAATTTCCTAAGGACTCGTAACACATTTCGCAAGAGCAGGTTGCCTCCAATGCATTATATAACTCCCCGGTGGGGCGACATTGTGTCGCTCGTGATGACCGTTTGTAAAACCCTCGAGTCAACATCTAAGGTCTTTTAATTTATTGAGTTTCTCGTTGATTATGAACTGGTGGGTATCAATGGAACCGGTTGCCTTGGGACCTCGGTCGCCTCAGAAGTTGCTGTTGCTTCTGCTTAATTGAATTTGAGTGGTAGGTAAAAGGTGACCTGTTCGTGAGGCCTATAGAGCAGGCGTCCATTGGTACTTAATTAAATTTTGAAATTTTACTGAAACTTGTTACGGAGTTGACTTATTTATTTGTGTAGTGAAAGTGGCAGTGAGAGGCGTACTGGGCAGCCATCAATTGCGGTGGTTAATTGAATTTTGAGCGTTTGTTAGGTGGAAAATTAAGGGGTATATTAATCAGAATATTACAGTATCTGTGTACGGAGCTGTGAGCCCTGTCGAGTGACGTCGATGGGTGTCGGATTAAATGTTGGATGCCATTTCTGAAACTATTACGAATTCGTTTATCGTAACTGAAACCTGATCAAGTTTGTGCTCTGAGAACTGAACGTATGGTCTTAGGTAAATATAAATTGTTGTTTGTTTTAATGCCCTTGGCTTTGAAGAAATAGGTAAGATTAATGTATTACAAGTTCGAAGATACTCGTTTTTTTCGAGTATTTAAAAATGACATGCGTGTAAATCTCAAAGCTATAGTCTGTTATGTGGTTTGGCATTACAAGTATTCTGGCTTTATTGTGTATCTACGGATACACCAAGTGTTAAGCACCCAGACGGGATGACCTTTATACACCAGGTAATGACGAAATTATATATGAAGCTACACTTTTACATCTAGAGCACTAACCATAGGTAAAATATACTCTATCCCTATGGGAGGTAGTCATGTTCTGTGTTCCAAGGTTAATTAGCCCAGTAAGACATAATGTCCCGTTTTCTGTATTCTATTAAGTGTTATTATAAAGAGAAGTATTCTTATTTTTGCGACCACTTTTACGTTAATTGGTCGGTATACGAATTTATCTTTGCAAACAGAACGCTGCAATTAAACCTAGTTTTTGATTTTTTTTTTTTTTGGTGAAACGTCCCTCCCCATCTAATGAGGCTATGTTTTCGTCGGCATTGTCTGTGTGTTATTGTCTATCACGAAGATAAATCAAACAGTTACGGATGGATTTGGACGAAATTTACAGGGTTTGTTAGGTATGTTGAGAGGAACTGATGATTAACTTATGGTGAAGATCCGTCCATCCGTTTGTTTGTTTGCCTCATTTTTCTCAATACCATAACTCAATAAGTTATGGACGGATTTTTATGAAATTTACATGAGTTTATAGGTATATCTTTAACAGTTTATGACCAAATTTTTGTAATGGTCCGTTCAATCGTCACTGTTTTTCTTTCATTTTATGCTTGAAAGCACGATAACTCAAAAAATATTGAATGGATTTTTATGAAATGTATAGTTGTTACCAATGTTAAAAGACATGAAGATTAAATTTTGGTGCAGATCGCTTGGTTCGTTTGTACCTATGTTTGATGTTTGTCATGATATTTGTTAGCAGCATAACTCAATAAGTTATGAACGGATCTCCAAAAAAATACTGAATCTGTTAACTCTGTTGAAGGGTACAAATTGTTAGATTTTGGTGTTGATACAAAGAAAATCATGGTCTCAGAACAAATTATATTTTTTCGTACCGTTGCCTTACTTGGCAGAGGTATGCGCTCTCAGAGTGCTCTTGTTGCCTGTAGTACTCATTGTATTTGATGAGCTGTGTATGTAATTATCCATTATTTCTTGTTTTATGTGAAACTATCAAACATTTAAATCCCTGTAGAAATGTCGACGGGAGGAACATCTCGCTTGGAAAGATGAAGAATACACCAGGGTTGTTGGTATATTTGATCTGTTCTTTGTGGATGTCGTATTGTGGACTCCGTGTTTGGATCACACCATGCGATGTGGGTGCAATGGTAAAACAAGGAATACTGTATATGACAATAATACCCTGTATGTTCGGAAATAGTTGTTCCACTACCACAAATTTCAATTACCTCATTTTGGTACTCCCTCTGTTCTAAAATGGTTGTTCCACACCCGCAAATTTCAATTTCCTCATTTCATGAAGTTAGTGAGGGCAGCTCACCGTAGCGAAGCGACCGCGAGGATGTGTAGTCAATAGTACCGCGTGTGTCCTCAGTTTGGTCGGTACTCAATCAAGGCTGTGTCTAGGGAGCCTTGGCCCAGTGTCTGTCCTGCTCTCGTTGTGTGAGGTCGTTATATGCTGCGAGCTGTGGGTCTCCAAAAACTCAAGTCCCATTTTATGGTCAGTCAAAAGAGTGCTGTCATGAGATGTGGACTGGCCGTAGAGATTCTGCGACGCTGAAATTTTTGCAATCGCCCGAGAAGAGCGTGAATGCTTCACCACTTTAAAGATTACGAGTCAAATAAAATATGTAAATATTATCTCATGATTGTGGATTGATCGCCATCTTCATACGGGAAACGAACTCTTAATAATCAATTCGTTGCATGTCTTTGATTCTTTCAGTACAAAAACTTCGGCATGTTTTTATTTTGAGAGAATTTGGTGATTTTTAACCTTGAAATAGAAGGATTTGCTCGCGTATAAATTTTGAGGTTTGCATGACCGATAACATAACTATTTTTGGGAGAACTTAATGATTCCGAAACCCCAATGCTAATAAAACGACTGTCTCAAAGAAGTTGCCAGACTAGGCAGATTGAAATGTGTAAACACGAGCGCAATTTTTAATAGACTTCTTACTAGATGTCGCTTCCTTTTCCTTTCTTAAAACAGCTAATTTGTGCAGGATTAGAGAAACTAGTTTCAATAACAGTTACAATTTCGGATAGAAACAGGTAAATCTATGACTTGTATGGCATTGTGACTGCAACCCTCTTTTCACTGTGACCTGACCTTGCGCTCACACGTTCACTTATTAATGTACCAACTGTGCTGTTATTTACCTCTGCAAAAGAAATTAAGCTCCGATCTTGCCACTTCTCCCCGAGATCTCAAATTCGCATTCTCACTTGACCTGCCAGACTCCCTGGGCAATTCCTGGAACCGTGCGCCTCGGCCGCGCTTGTTGTGACGCGGATTTGCATAATAAAAATGAAAATAACCTTTGTTGAAATACAAGCCTATTACAATGATTTTTTGTAAGATTCCTGATCTGAAGCAGCTTTTTGAGCAAATAGTAGTAGACGCCTTTGATGAATAATTGAGATATCATATCGCTGCTAATACTGGTAACTAAATATAGATAAATATATATATATATCGCATGCATGTACAGTTATAAAGTGAGTCAGACAAGTGTTGTTAACGCGTTAGAAAAATATTGTTTAAGCAAGGTGTCTGTAATTCACATGAAGCCGACATCCGGTGGGTGCTCTGAGGTACGCGTTAAGTGGTGCGGCGCCACTGGCACAATTAGTCATATATTGCGGCAACCTGTTTATTACGTCCTGGTGTTCGTTTCTGCATTGTAATTCTTTAAATACGATTTTTTCCTTAGCGATTGGAGTATTTATTTCACCCACGGTAGTCTGTTAGTGTGGAATTGGGTACATATGGAGAGTTTTTAGTCGCCGAGTAAAGTGCAGCGTGAAACCCGCGGTTATCGTACTGCACGGGCACGCAAGTTGTAGAATTTTCGTCAGTGCACGCAAAGGCGTGCTGGTTTGGCACTGCAGATTTTTTCAGTGTTTGTCTCACGATAGCCTTTACATTTGTTTGAACCCATTATTTTGTTTATGATTAACTCTGCGTTCTTCCTCTCCTCTGTTATTGAGTCCAAGCCTCCCTAATTATTTCCATTCGTTGTGATCATTTATTAATATGCAGTTGTTTCAGACTTTCTCTTGTAATTACAAGTTTGTAGTAAACCTATCAAGCCTCTCGTCCATGCATGCTTCGTTTTAATTGCCACGCAGAGAAGGTTCTAGTTAGCGTACTCCAAATAATTTAACTAGTACTATTCATTGTGAACGTCAGATTAGCTGACCGAAGGCTTTGTTAGCAGGGGAAATATATCACGCTGCACTGTTTCTTTGGCCCACGCTCACCCTGTTATGGTGCTATTATTATTGCAATTTTCCCCAAAAAATGAAAGACTAATGGGTGGACTAGATAATTTTCTGTTGAGTGCTTCACACTCTCTTTCCCTATGTCACCATCGTTGTTGACAGGACCCGTGAGTCGAATAGACCAACTCGACTCCGACTCTGATCTCCAGCCAACATGCAACTCCTTGGACCTCCAGAACCTCCGACTCCGATTTCAGTTCTTAAAAAAACTACGTCTATTTTCTCCGATTCCCACTTCAGTTCGTAAAAAATAGGTCCATTTTCACTGACTCCGACTTCAGTTCGTAAAAAACAGGTTTATTTTAGCCGATTCCGACTTCAGTTTGTGAAAAATAGGTCTGTTTTCACCGACTCCGATTCCTAATACAAATAAGTGTCCTACTCCTGTCCTCTAAAATATCTGACTCCGTATCAGCAACCGTGGTTGTTCATAGGGAGGTTGAAGGTTGGAATTTATTCAGCGTAGATATTATTGTACATTCTTTTATCTGTAATAATATCCGTAGCGTTTTATGCATTTGTGTCTGTGTATGATGGAAAACCAAATTGAGGCCGGAAGTGACAACTTAGCTTTTGGTACGTTTGCTCATTGTTGGAAATTGCCGTCAATATTACATGGTCGGGGTACTCGACCTATGCAAATGTGGGTTTCGATTCGCCCACTTCCACATATATAATATAGCCGGTTAGCTTAGGCCGAGATCACACGTCAATGATCTCCACGCCTTCACTTATCCATTCATGCGAATGTTTTCTAGCGTCGTTAGCACAACTTTGTCTAGGCTACAAAAAGTATGAAAAATGTTTCCCGTTAAATCAATTATCTCTCCATGTATTACTAGGCAAGTTACGGAAATCGCTTCAAATTTGGAGTGCAATAAACCTCAAAAAAAAAAAAAGAAAGAACAGAGCACTTTTCTGTTACTTGTAGGGCACAGTAACACATTCGAACCAGCGGATGAGCGAACGCGTTTACGTGAGTGACGTGTGAACAAGTGTTTAGCGAGACTGAGTTTTCAACCTGCTCTCGTAAACAGTTTGCGATTAATGCCGTGAACTCGAAGGTACACGACTGCAGTTGATCTTCTGGATAAATTGCGGCTGATATGATTAAATTAGAAGTGGTCTAATCGAACGCACCTTAGTTCAGCTGTATAAAGCCGCTGCCATAACCCTGACGCAACTGCCTGCCGTGACGGTCTCGCCTGCGATGAGCGTTGGCAACTTTTATCATTATTTTTAGCCCGTGTTGAGCTTGTAATATATCAAAGCGCCGCGGCGCTGCTGCCCTGCAGCTTACGCAACGCCTGGACATGACGCTAGCAAGTTAGCGCTTCACGCCAACATATGTTTTATTTGTCAGCTTCGCCACAAGTTACCGGTTGAATTTCACTGAGAAAGTGTAGTGTGTCAGACCGAGATAAATTTTCTAATTTTAAATTCAATGTACCTGAAAACGTAAGTCTAGAGTTCTATAATGTTGCAAAAGTACTCTACAATTAACTGTGCAGTGTAACATCCAAAATTCAAAAATGCTATCAAAATCATTTCAAACTCGGTAGTATTGCTGAAATTACTTAAAATCGTTATTATTAGCATAATATCCTAAAATCTTCGTCTGTATCGAAATATTTTCATATTAATCGAAATCGCAATATTGTATCAAAGTCATCTTAACTAAAAACAAAAATGTTATCATAATACAGTTTTAATATGTAATTATACTGGTGAACCCTATCCATCAGCGACGAATTCGCTCGCCACCGCATGACGCTTGCGTGTTAATGTTGTTCGCCCTACAACGGGGCCACGGTTATCCTGTCATCGGTTCGTGAGTGGTGCATGGGAGAACGCTCGTCCTGCCTCTTTAGAGGCTTTCCCTTTCACTTG
>LQNS02276498.1:13021535-13036747 GCA_001587735.2 Parhyale hawaiensis
GTGCCCAGTTTGTTTATGCGATGCTTCGGTACTCGTGTGAGTCTCTGACTCATGCATTGTAGCTAGTGAGTAACTTACCTGCCCTGGTATTTGGCGCACGTGCTGCTCCGTAACCCATTTGCAGATTGTGTCGGCCTATACGTTACCTATAGTTTACTTATATGTAATGCATGGGCACTTGTGTGTGTGTCTGACCGCCCTCGTATTTGGCTGCCGTAATAAGCCCTATTGCTCAGTGACCTAACGCTGCTCCTACTCGCACAATTGTAGCATTGCTCTAAATTTATAGAGCGTTGCTTGTATCATTGGATATTTTGTACTTAACATCACGTCAATAAACGCTTTGGCAATGTTGAATGTAGATAAGTACTAATACTGTAGTGAAGTGAAGCAGTTTACAACATCAAGCTTAAATTGAATATTTTGGATGTACTCAAAGTAGTTACAATGTATGTGCTCATTGGTTGAAGCGTATTTACTCCGTAAATGCATTACAAAAAGGTTTTAAATTTTTACGGAGAAAAGGATAGCAGCAAAAATGCCAACGAAAATCCGTAAAATTTACAGAATTTGCCGTAAATATCCTATAACTCGTGAAAAAAGCCTTTGGTATAGGATTCGAACCCGCGCACCCCATGCCGCAATGCATCCGAAGTCTACGCCGTAACTGAGTACCTGCGCTATTAACCGCTTGAGCGTCAAGCTGTATTAAAAGATAGACTTTTGTATGTTGATGCTATCTTCACATGTTATCATATTAAGTTCAATACGTTATCTTATTCATTATTGTTTATACAAAATACAAAATCATACATGTACCTACAATAGTCATGGATATGCTAAGTGCTGGAGTCTAAAAGAAAACAATACCTGCATGATTCGTAATTTCTTTAGGTTACATAAATACCTGTATTTTTAAGGAAATTGTCAAAAAAGCTATAATACACGGTGAAGAATTATTAAACAGCATTTCTGTTGCTATGCTTATTAATTTTCATTCTATTTACAAATTTTTTCTCTTACCACTACTAGCATAATTGCTTTAGGTTGCGCATGAAAAAAATTGCAGTGTCAATATATATGCTATATTTATTTGCAAGAGAAACTTATGAAATTTCAAGTGAAATCCCAATTTGCATATCAAGTAAGTTGGCAGTTTATAAGAAACTGCCGCCTGGTATCACGCAAAGTAAAGATACCCGTTTAAAATTTTTTAGAGGAGTGAGGGTGGGCAATAGGTACAGCTGCTTGTCAAGAAAAAAAGCAGGGAATTTTCCAGCGAGCCCAAGTACGGGGCATTCTAGGTAATATTTATGGAGTTTACTCCGTTAAAGTTAGGGATTTTTTATGTGTAGAAATAAACACCACTAGCTATCATAATATACACTCCTGTTTTCCATGTTTCTTAGAGCGAAGTACATCGCCGTATTCTTTAATTTTGAACACCACTGAAGAGCAAGATAATCTCAAGAACTATGTAATCTCATGTTTCGGTAATTTTCCTATATAGTCACGTCCCTAGTTTCGCAACATGAAAACTCTTGTCGGCATTGAATTCTGCCACTCTTTTATTGCATGTCCTATTGCGGATTTCCCAACGCAAGGATGTCCCGGCGATATTTATGCCCAATAATCCATTATATTGGTTATTCAATTGGCCTTTTGAAAGACTGCTCATGCAGTAATATTGTCTTCGACTGAGATCCTTCATGGCTCATTGCCTGCAGTAATGTCGGCTGCCGGTGTCGTATTTCATGGGTGAGCGCGTCGGTCTTGTACATGAGTCGGGTCTTTGCAAACCGTGTCGGGCTTATTGTTCATAGTGGAGGCTGTGGTGCATTCTGATTTTAACTATGAGGCCAGGTTTTAGCTTGTAACGTGAATATACGGTGCCAGGATTTCCACGGAGTGAGTTACTTCGATAGCTCCATGCTGCCGGGATCGGTCTTAGCCCGTCGCGGTTATTGTGATGCTTTCTGATATTTTCTGGCTGTTGTTTCTATGTAGCTACTTTATGTATATACGTATATGTATACAGATGAGTTTCACATAGCGTGATATTCTCACTACGCAACTGAAAATTGAGTTTGAGGAATTCACACAACGCGACTCATACAGCGCCAATTGTTCGGTAATATTGATAGTACCTCCTTGATGTTTTCTGCGGTACTGGTTTTGCAGAAAATGTTATTTATACGGCAACTAAGATAACCTGACATTTATCGGTGAATTAAAGATGCTGTTTTGCACCCAATGGTGGTCCAAAGTAGGTATGTATGAAGAGGCCAGTGCATTAAATTTGCACATTCTGTAATACATCTGAAATTAGCAAAATATATGTTTAAGTTCAAATAGCGCATGGACTCTTTAAGTCCTTAACATGTGCATGAAATATTATTTGAAACATGTAAACATTCAAAGGTGACTCTTTTAGAATACTATTTTACCCCCGCATTAACATCTGTGGTTATAATTAAGCTAGCGTCATTATAATTGGAATCAGGAAGCAAAGAGTAACGGATCAATGGGATTAAAATAAAACATTGCTGTGGCCGCAGTGTCGACGAATGACGTCACACAAACGAGTCAAACTGTTTGAGGGTCAGTGCTTCGTAAGTTGGGCTCTTAATCATAGCCAAAATTATGAGCAGGGTTATTTGCTTAACGCGAGAGCAACCTTAGGAACAGTTAATGCTCAAACTTTCTGTATCTGACGACAACCATTGACTGTGTTGTCTGTATGGGTGCAGCTGGCCAGTTAGGAGCGGAAGATCGAAAAAATACCGTGATGTGTTTGAGCATGTTTTGTCAACAGCACTGTAAACGGAATATGTCGTGTAAATAAGGCCTCACTTCGAAGAAGAAGGTAAATCAGGGCGCCATACCGGCCAGCTGTTGCCTCTGGTGCTTTGAAAGTTTCTGCCTGCCTTCAATGCAATTTTTTATTGATAAGTGTTTTCTCTTCGGTTGGTATATGCTCTCTTCATTTATTCATGCGCTTTAAGTATAAAATTCCAAATTTTCTGGCAAAATCAATTATAATACTCATAGGCTGCTCACTGCTCAGTCGTATCGTTCGTCGGGGTGATATTATTGATGATGCCACTATTCGATATTTTCCGTGAGTCCTCCCGTCACGCTGTTTGCTTTCTGATTGAAACTATTGTCGAACGTAAACAGTGCAACAGCTGTTGTTTGATGGAAATCTAATCATATATGTTTATGCATATACTGCAGTTTTATACACCGTCAAGATGTATGTTAGTGCAAGAAAAGAAAAACAAACGTCAAGGAAAACAAATAAAGTGACTCTCGATTTAAAAGGCAAGTGTTTGAGAAACATGAAGCTGGCGACACAAATATGAATGTTGCAAGATAATTTAAGCTAACAGGAAGTATTTTAAGAACAGTTCTGAAAAAAGTAGAAAATAAAAGACGCAGCAGCAATTATTATTAATTTTTTCACTATAATAAGATATTTTTAATTGCTATTTTATTATCAGCTAACAGTAAAATAATACTGTCATTGTGCACAACTCAATTTATACTCATGTTGAATGAATATGCATATTTGGTTAGGTTTTTTTAATCTTTCCAATAACTCGGGTTTTATTTCTCTCTAATTTCTAACCCACGTTTTCTATGAATTTCAGGGATGACCATAAAAATATGCGGGTAACCGTATAGCGCGAATACAAAAAGACGCGTTGTGTAGAACTTTACTGTTTACGATACGAAAATACTGATCCGTGTGGTTGTTTATTTTGCCACCGTGTTGGCACACTCCTTTCTCTTAGATAGCTACTAATGCTAGTTCAAAGGATTGAAATATTGTATTTAGGCTTGAAACTACGGAAGTTATTCTTTTAGTGGAATGGCTTTTTATGCTTGCCTTGAGAAGTTTAATTTCCGATGGTTACGTGCACTGTGGAGATAACTTGCAGCTGGTCCTCTCACTGGTCGTTAAGTGTAGCTTCTGAATCTCTATGTGCATTGAGTGGCAGCCATAGGATCAGTGAACCTCATTCCTGTTCAGATCATCGAAAATTCGAAGTAAGTAATGAGTGTTTGTTGATCACTGAGTTTTGCAGCGAGCGAGATACCTCCAAAGTGCTTGAGTACTAGCACAGTGTTGTCTCTTATACTTCTTGCTACACTTAGCCATGCTGTTTGGAACTTTTGGTTCGTTCCTTGCCTATAATGGAACCATTATGTTACCCTGCAAAAAAAAAAAAATAAAGAAATAAATGAATAAAAATTCTGGTAGCTGTTGTGACTTACCAAAGATAACAATAAGACATAATAGGAAAAACTAATGTATGCGTTACACTTATAAATATAGTCGCCTGGTTGCTAAATAGAAATAATTTTCGTATAATTCATATAAAAAATAGCAAGATCTAGCGACTTTTTTCTCTAATAAGCAAGCTCGTGACCACAACTTGTGACGCCATGACTAGTCCATCGCGCCTGAACAGCTGCGCAATACGCGACTGGAGCTTCAGAATGAACTATTAGTGAATTTAGGGGAAAAGAGAATTTCCCAGGATTTTTTGGAAATTATCCAAATTCTCGCTAAATCGACTGGGATGAAAACCCTTGTTTTGGCACACCACGGAGGTTGTTTTACTTCTTGGTATGTTTTGGTTATTGTGAGCTTCCCTGCATTCTGTATAATTCGTTCTATTTGTAGCTATAGGATTTTGGCTTTTATGGAGGTATTTTGGACAGAGGCGTTGTTTTGTTGTCGCAACAGCCTGAAGCGGCCTCAATACAACGTTGTGCTCTCTAATTTTCCGCTAGTTACTATCGAGTTCGCTTTGATAAGCATTTAGGGGATTGGTATTGTAGGAGAGAGATTTTGTCTCTGTGTTATATATTCTCATACTGCTATACGGCGAAGAACATATATTGCTTTATCTGTCTCGTGCAGCAGCTTTAATAAAATTTAGAAATACTGTATCAGAGTATTCCCACGGCTCCATATTTATGATTTTTTTATGGTTGTTATGATTGGTATTTTAGATTGTTGATGACTATTCATGGTTAAAATAGCCTGTGGAAATAGCTTTGCGGGTAGAGGGTTTCACATACCATCCACTAAAGCGAGCTAACTGTTGCCTCAACATTTTAGTTCAAGAATATGTTTATGGTGAGTAGTCCTTGGTTTATGGTTATTATATAGTATAGTTTTACTGGGCCAGTCAACCGCGCCCTAAATGTGAAATACGTGAAGGTTTTCCATGCGCGCAGTGCGTTGCAGGGTTGCACCTCCAAGTTTGCTGTTGCTGCTGTGTGTTAAAATAATACCATGCAATGAGCATGTTGGCTCCTTGCTTGTTGACAGTTTGATATTTTGGATAACTGCAATTATATCGAGAACTATGTGGTTCTATGCTCCGAACTTTTATCATAAGCGAGCGACGAGAAGCCACAGTCACTTAACTGGTTAACTCCGACACAGCGTTAGCTCACTCTACAATTTTCTCCTCAGAATTTTGTTGAATGTAGCTCAAGCTCACCGTTATCCACACCCAGTATAGCCTCACCCTACAACCTCCCATCTCAGTCACCTGTTATCGTCCATCTCTGCACAGCTTATCGGTCATCTCAATGGTACTGTGAACGGTTGTGTGGGCAACCTGAGATGCCCACGTAGTGTTGCCTCGCACCTCATGTCTTTGTCTTGTACGTCCTGCGAATTCTTCCGCCCTCGTGTGGCAATTGGCTCTCACTGCAGTGCTTCAAATCCAGTCTTGGCATGTGAAGTATAGCTTCCTGACCTGCTTGAAGAACAGCCCCCTCGGAAATCATCGACATTTATCTGATGCCCACAGGAGGTGACATCGGATATTATTGGATACCCGTGTAAGAGTTTCCGATTAGGAATACGAAGCAAAGTAATATAAGCCCGCCGCCATTATTGAACCAGTAACGTCAAACTTCGCGTAGCAGGATAGCTGGCCTCCAGCGCGACGTATTGCATGATTTTGGGCGCAAGATATGATGCAATATTCAGATAGTGGCCTCTGTTTCTCTGTTAAGATCAATATACAAAGATTCATTCCCCGAGTATGGCAATGTAATGAAGGCTTACTGCACTAGTGGCAACTTACGGAAAGTTTGAAATCAGGGCAGTTGCAGGGACAGTGATGCCTCATGTCTTACGCCACATGCAAATCAATAAGTAACCGATTCTAGCTGAGTGATGTATCAAATTTTGCTTTTATTGATTAAATCAATATTTGGCGAGAAGATCAGTCTTCGCTGAACTGTACATTTGCACGATCCAAAAATTTTCTGTTTAAATTAACATTTTTATAAAGCCTTCGCCCTTCGTACTATTTTTGGTGAAGGAGCATCATGTTCGCGCTTGAAAATCGAGCTAGTTGCTGAAACAATTTTATGTTTGTGTTAAGAACCAGTCTCTTCATGATTCGGGTATCCCGGTATATCTTTTCTATTTTATTTATTTAGTTTTTTTAGATCATTAGGCGATTGGTTTTCTGACGTTACTCCTTTACGCAACTTCTTGTTCGCGGAGTTCATTTGTCTGACGAGTTTCATTACGAACACATACTGGTTTTCTAAAACGTAACATTGTTGCCCCAAGTTTCTTGTTTTAGTTCACTCTAAGTCCTCGATTTTATGAGCAGTTTTCCTCTTTATGAAAATTAGTGAAAATTAGTTTGTATTTCTCGGCATGCACCGGGTTCCTTTTTTGGTTTTAAAGTGCCCGGTCTTCGATAGCTTGTTTATATCGCACCGCCGCCATGGTAATGACATAGTTAGCTGCATGGGCGTGGTAGATGCACTCGGGTGTACCCCTTCCATACGATCTTATATACGGCCAGCATCTCGTACGAGGTCATTTGTCTTGTGTGTGCCGCTGACCTTCTGCTCGTTATGTCACAACGGTTGTATAAAATGCTGTCTGTACCACTCACGACCGCCTCTGTTGTTGAGATTGCGATGCTCGTCTGCTGCTGCTGCCAGCCTTTCACCGGCCATTGCTCCCACCATATCCATGTCATAACGAACGCGTACGGTCGTGGTGTTGTGGGTGGTGGTTCTGCTCATCTCTGTGGGTGCTGGAGGTAAATTCCAGAGCTTCTTGGTTTCTTATGTTCACATGTTCTTCGGCCACTAGGGCAGTAGCTAAAAGTTTATGGTGATGGTAGGTTTTTTTAAGGCGACTTTATGGTACTCTGGGTTTTGGTAGAGATCGGGTAATTTATGTTTCACGGTCAGTTGTAGCCCACTAGCTACGGCTATCGAATCACCATCAGTTTGGCGTCCGTTGCTCGAATAGCTGCCCTCTATATATTTCCTCATATTAATGTGACGAGCGCACATCCTGTTAGCCTAACTAACTGGGGACCTGGAAAGGGTGTTGCAGGTCAGGCAGGTCATGGATTTATATGTGCAGACTAGCAGCAGTGTTACCTCACGTTGGTTTTACTTAATTAGAACCCGTATGATTTTAAGCATGAACTAACTCACACTTTAATAAGGGAGATCACTAATCTGGTGAAGTATATACCGCAATGTGTTTACGAATCCCTCAGTGTCATATAGACAGACAGTGTAACCACGAGTCAATAAACATAAGTCCAGTAGCGGCAAACATAAATCATAACACACCAGCGGCAACAAGTGGTTGTAGCCGAAAATTCTAATGTTCGGATTTTATTTGCTGTTTTAACAAAGACAGCAAGCAGATCTTGTGGTAACGCAGTGGCATGGGCGAATTTGTAGCTACATTTCATTATGCAAGTATTACTACCTGGCAAGTGCTTGTGTAATGCGATGTAAAGAACACTGCTCTCATTGTCGACGATGCTCACTGTAACACTGTCGTTGCATTCATAAAATTTCGTCCAAACTGTCCACTGAAACGTGTAAAGCTCAGCACTGAAGACAGGTCTTTTGTTATAACCTATACATGACTTGACCAAAGCTTGTCTGCGGTCGCCACTTGCCTAATCAGAGGTTTACAGACAAGCTGATAATCGTCTCCGGAACGCGGCGGCGACGCCATCATCAGGCAGGAGACCTTTCGAATCGTTATCGTATCGACGCTCCGCATGATGTATGAGTGCTTTTTAGTGCCTCAATCGCTGTTCAAAGCTCTACCATTACATTACTTTTTGGCCGCTGATCGGTCTTGGCTGTACTCTTTCTTCGTGCTCCTGATGATAAAGCTACGATTCTGTACCACTATTCACCTCGGATCTATACCCTAGCAGATGTAACGATGTGCGCCATCCATTACCGCTAATAAATCTATTAACTACATGTGTCTACGGAGCAAGAGGTCTTCAAAGAACTGACCCTTTTCAGTATATTAGTCGACAAGTCCACCGGTCCAAATGAAAGTTCTTCCTGAGTTCTTCACAAAATGGCCCCAGTTATCCCGCTACCACTTCTTCACGCCTTGATCGATTCCTGAGCTTGGCGGGCGAGTGGTAACTGTGGACGAACTCAAGTATATTAAAAGGAGAACAATCACCAGCAACTGTCGACGTTTCAGTTTTTTGTTAGTAGTAAGCAGACGAGACGATCCAACGATTCTTGAGAGCAATTATTACTGACCACGTAAGTATGCACACTATCATTTCCGATTCTCAGCATGGCTTTTAATATCAGAAAAGTTATTTAACCTATTTAATAATTTTTTTGAGGGTTGCAGACATCTACGATAATGCAAATACTGTTAACCCCTTGCATTATACTCCCAAAAAGAGTTTGACCAAGTCCCTTGCCAAAGCTTAATGAAGAAACTGGAAGCCCATGGATTTCAAGGAGGCCACATGCAGTGGACTCTGCCCTGTCATCACTAGCCGTAGCGGCCAGCGGCGAGTGCAACCCCAATAGGTGATAAGCAATTGGACTCCGTCTTATCAGGGGTTTAACCAGAGAGCGTACTTGTCCTATTCATACTCATATTTTATATAGACGAGCTTGATTTCAATATGCTTAGCAAAGTTAGTAAATTGGTGATGATACTGAACTGCCACGGTGCGCTACTCGACTACGATAAAGACAAACTTCAGGAAAACCTCGACCGCCTCATGGAGTCGACCACAACCTGATCGATAAGCTTCACTGTCGACAAATGTTTGGTGATGCATATTGGACACGATAACAGTAACACCCGACAGACTGTGAACGGTCCTGCTTTGGAATGTTACTCTACAGCGTGACCTTGGACTAACGATCACCTGTGACCTAAAGCACGAGAGCAACGAGTTACAAAGTTTATGAAATTCACGAGCAAAGTTTTGGATTTCATCGGTAGTCAGAGCTTTTTCACGTCCCACTTTAGCAGAATAGACAAAAAGCTATTATTGTCGTTCACCTCAAAAAGAGAAAAAATGCAAAGAATTGTCAATCAGCAGGCACTGCAAATTGTAAACAAACTCAACAGTGTTGCCATAAGATATCATGATTTCCCTGCATGTTTCATGAAAATTTGACTGCGCAAAAATGAGATATGGTTAATTTTGTGCTGAAGCTATTATTTTCGTTCTAAGTGTAATCAAAAGAATAAATAACGTTGTGACAGGACTTATGTTTGGGAAACTATTTGTAAAAGGCTTACAACAGAAATGGATATTTGTATGGAGTGTCTGTCACGACACCCGTGGTCAGCTGCAGCCGTGCACTACTCTGACTGCTGCAGCACGAAGCCCTAGATGTGGATTTTTCAGCTAGAATGTGCTGTCAAGTTAACTCGATCATTTACCGAATTTAAACTATTTGTGCGATGTACTCACGGGTCCATACGTTTTAGTTCGATGTTCCCACGAATTCATTTGTCAGGTATTGTTATAAATTTCGTAGATAACTCGTTTTCATTAACTGTTGTCAATTAACAATGTTAAGAATTGAAATAATTACAGCATATTTTACCATCCGCGTATCAAATCGCGTCTTTATAGGAAGTCATAAGTAAGCTTTGGACTAAGGCCTGCAGGGAGTCTTCTGTCGTGTGCCCTCTTCGCTTCCAATTTGCGCACATCGGCTGACAGTTTCTGCCCGCTTCGTCATGCCTACCTACACTTGCTGTCTCTACGTGGTTCTCCGTGCATGGGTTTTCTGGCGGAATACTTTACCTAAATCTCGTGCTATCTGACTCTATAAATACCTAGTAATGTCGTAAAAGCTTAGTGCCTATGCCTACAGTAATGTAATGTGTAGATACAAAACACCTAATCGCACCTAATAGATCTGAACTGACGTATTGCGCAGACTTGACCGTGCATGAACTGTGAATGGATCATGTACAGTTTTTACTTTTTAAAACAGCCACCTTATTTTTTGATGGGTCCGGTTTTTCGATTGACTTTTTTCCTTCATATTTTGTGGCTGCGATTTTGCAAGATACGCGCACGCTTTTATTGGCTCTATTGATGTTTTCGATCGCCTGAAGTTTTGATGGGGCATTCCGGCATTGTTCTTGGCTTGGTATTTTAGGACAATGGCCACGGTTTCGGCTATCATTACTTCGATGTATTGCGTCATAATCTTTTGTTGCATTGCCCTTGACCACGCCCCGCGTTATTGCGTCTGCAATTACTTAGTCGTCCTGTGCCGCACTCGTAGCGATGGTACGTTATTATTGCGTAATTACGCTGTTGGTATTAGGTGGGTTCTTCTTATTGGTGACTGCGTCCCCTGGAGTAAGTCCAATGTTCACTCACTGATACATAGCCACGTTCAGCACATGTGTATTCTGTGCAGCATAAGATTATCCATTCAGATAGTGAAATATCTAGATGATTCAACCAAGTGTTTTTCTCCCAAATGCATTTCATTGTGGGGACAAAGTAATTAAGGTAGGTCTTTGAACTAAATGTTGTGCGCATAGTTAGATCTCTAAGCCTTGAAACACACACAAAAATTACTGTTATTGTGGTTATTAGTTAATATAAGCATGAGAATTCTCTCTGTGTGTTATAGTTACCTAGTATTTAGAACGTACAACTAGCTATCTCCTGTGGTCTTCACAACCAGATGTGTTTAATTGGAGCATATGATGATGTCAGGTGTTTTGCTGTGTCAAACAGCCTGTGCGAACCGGCTCTGCATAATTAGCTGGTTCTAACAGCGGAAGTTTATCCAATTTCAGATGTTTTAGGGAAGCAAAAAAAAAAAAAACGAGAAAACGAAGAAATTGAAAGCAGTGACTTTGAGCACTTATTATTAATGATACACGGTGCTTATTAAATCAGCATGACGTCCAGTAGCATAAGTAATGAGCGTGATATGGTAAAAAAGTAACGTATTAAACGCTCGGAGCTCAATCTGTTTTTAAAAATTACCAAGCTTTTCTGATGAAGGCTATCACAGCCTAAATCACTTATCACATCCATTCTCTTAGATGCCACATTAATGAAATGATAATGTAATTTTGAATTGAAAATACGAAAAAAATATATACTTTAGTTCAAGTTTCGTCAAATACTGCTCTTAATTGACGTATAAACATTTGGAATTAGTCTTCAATTAATTATTGGTTTCTAGATGCTAGTATGTAATTACAGGCATAGATTATGCCCCGCATGTCTGTTGTAGCCCATCTTTTACGTTCATCATTTTGTACTACTTGTACTGTATATCGCTAGCTACTGTGTGCAGAGCGCTGCCTGGTTTACTATGGGAGTATCGTGAACTATTGCCATTGTAACGCTATATTCATTCATACGTTATTGACAGCGTATTTTACTTAATACATGTACTGTAAATTCTAACATGTTTGTGTACAGTGCATTGCATGCTTCACTGTCATGTTGCTCATTGGGGCTGTGTGATCCAACTATGGGTTCAAAAAATACATTCGTTAGATTCAACAGTTTATATTGGTGGCTAGACATTTAGACTGGCGACAGTGTCAAAGTAATTCAAATAAATATGAAAATCATGCGGCAAGATTCATAGATTTTATTTGGGCTCTTCTAAATGCACTCGCTAATCGCCATACGACTGCAGTTTGTATTTGAACTAGTTTTGAACTAACTGATTCAATATTACTGTGTGATCTAAATATTATGCTCCGGTTGATAAGACAATCGGTAATAAATCTTCGACTTCATAGCTTGATTGATTCTTGTTTCTGAGAGAAGATATATGCATACCACCATCATCAGGATTAAAATCGAGTCTGCGTGTTTCGTGACCAAACATTTTATCGAGTATATTCAAGCCGTGCTCATGCGTAAACTTTTTTCGGAACATGAAAAAAAATTAAAAAATTTATTACTCTGAAATTTCGTTCACAATTAAAAATTATTTCTGTCGTCGAAAATTTGAAATAATTGTGAAAGTGAAAGCAGCCAGGAATTTAGCAAACAGCGCTTGCAGAGCAAATTCGTTACAAAATCACTTTTTTGTAGGTACTATTCAAAAGTTCAGTGTGACTTCATTTCAAATGCTAAGTTAATGGTTTGTTGTAATTTTGTAGTTGGAATTAACAGTTTCATATGGTAGGTTCAGTTTTTCTGAATCTTCAATATTTTGGTCAAGTTATTATGAGGAAACTAGTGGCCCGGGGCGTCATTATAAATGACGGTAGAAAATTAGCACCTCAGGAAAACCCCCCACTGTCTGCTGTGCTTATTACTTACTTTTCAGAGGCTTCTTGAACGAAAATTCAGCATTCTGCCTAAAAAGATTGCATGTATATATTGTGCGACCCCCGTATCAAAGATACCTACTGTCTTCGGCACCTGAACGTCTTCAGACAGGATTGTGCAGGCGAGCTCAGGTCCATCAGCTGGAGCGCCCAAGTGCGACCCCCGTATCCAAGATACCGTCTTCGACACCTGAATTTTCTCCTATCTTATTCCCATAGAGCGTGACAGAAAAGATATAAATAGAGTTATAAATAAATGAAAATACGACGTGAATTATTACATAGTGTACTGATCGGCAGTTTTTTTTATTTTGAATTATAGTTTTGTAAAACTGGCCATTTTTTATTATAAGAAGTCAGGGCTTTTTCTGAGTGATATTTTATAGAAAAAAAAAACATCAGAATCAAACGATGTCTTTATTTTTTGGCTACGATGATTATAAAAGAAACTATATGAAAAAAAAATGATTTATAAAAAATTACTTTTTGATTCTCGGTTATGAATGGCTATTGCTTTGGTTATGTTCTTTTCAATAGGTTTCTAAGTATTTTCGTATAGAAAAACATGAGTAATCCAACGGGTGTCTTTATTTTTGTCTCATATGAAAGAAAATGCCTGGCTGCTGAAGCAGCTTCGGTGTCAGCACAGGACCATTAAAACTAAAACGTAGATTAGATTTACTATGCAAGCGGGGGTCAATGTTACTCTGGTCTTAGTTCAATAAAAAAATCTTGAGCAGGCAGCGGTGTTCTTTGCTTGATTCTACACACATTTCCAGCGGACATCAGGGTCGGAAATTACCCGTCCGAAGTTACGAGCAAATTATTCCTGTCAAACTGGGTCAAAAATGTATGATATCCCGTGTTTTGTGTGACGCAAGCCTAGTGGTCTTTGTGTGCTGCTGCCCAGCGCAGGATCGTGAGTACTCGTAAACGAGTTGTGTTTAGTGAGCATCATCGTATATCGGCATACCAAAATGACGCCGCATTGCCATTCGTGGCTGCTGCTCATGATACTCGTAATACTAACTTTTTGCACTGATGATAGAGATATCAATAATAGTAACAGTACTCTCTGGTATCTGGTGATAACACTTTTAATATTAATAATTTCATTTAGTTATATTACTATTAATTAACGTTAATAATGGTTGTTAGTTACGCGAATATTCGGAACTGTGTCATGCTTTGCACAACACAACCGCCCTCAAACCGCCAATGAAAAAAAAAAACGCCCCTGAACCTTCCCCTCCCCCCAGCTTCGGTGACTGCCGATGCCTTTGTCTGCCCCCTTCGCTCTCCTAAGTCCAACTCCAAACACTCTCGCCCTCGTCAACCGTCCGATCCTTTCACGATTTTTTTCTTGTTTTGCTCGACAGAAGGTCGTGTTGTGCTCGAGTGCGATGCTCCAGCTCCAGCCTCAACACTCGTAGCGGTGAGCGTCTTTGTTGCTCTCACCGTCGAAGAAGAGCATTTTTATGATTTTTTTTGGCGATTCGTTCTCCGTGCCGTACAAGTTTTACGTTGTCATCAGCGCTGACCCGCCGTGTTTTTCTGTTTGTTTGCATTAATTCCGTAGCGTCTGCAGGGTCAGTAGGGGTGAAGCGGCGTATTTTTTCGTGATAATTCTGTAGCATATTCATGGCCGTGTTCGTGCTAATTTCCGTGCGGGTCAACTCGGGTATGCCCGCAATTTTCTTTGAGAGTTATTCTTATGCGCGTCCTTGCTTAGCTCCATTAAAGGGTTGTCTGTTTATTTAAATGGTAGTATGTTCTTAAGGAATGGTGTGGAGCTTTGGTATGTAGCAGACGTTCTGCACCATTCAGTTAGTTTTTTTTACTTGCGTGAACCTTGTTCGCGTCTCTCTTAAGTATGTCTCGCTTTATTGATGAATTGTCAGAGTTACTAATTGTATAAATGAGCAGTCATTTAAAGGACAAAATGTGCCTGCAGATCTTTAGTGTGTACCAAGGTCGCTCTTCGGTATGTCACAGACGTTCTATACACCCTCGCGGCACGTATGATATTCAGTTTGCGTTTGTGAAGCTCGTCGCCCTGTCTCACCCGCACACTTTTGAATTTTTCTAATCATTATCGACTTGATATTTTCTCAAACATGTATCGTTTCTTCAGTACCGCGAAGCTCCGTAGCATTTCCAGATGAGGTAGTAGTTCTTTATTGATGATATCTTGGTAGTAAAAATGATTCTCGAAACATTCTGTGAGAAAGTTGCTAATTTTTTTTTTTGCGGAAAATCCGACACGTTATGACTGCACTGTTGTGCTAGTTTATATTGTGCTGTGCATCGTTGTTCACTGTCATTCACTTTTTTTAGATTTCAGTGTGATAGGCGATAACAGTTTTATATGTCTGCAACGACAGTAGGGCGACGCGTAGCCCTAAAAAAAAAAAAAAAAAATTGGAAGCTCATGGCATCCGGGAAGACTATTTACGATGGATCAGGGCATGGCTTACGGGTCGGCAGCAGCGAGTAAAACTTGAAGGAGAGATGAGTGCCTGGACACAAGTTACATCAGGGGTTCCCCAAGGTAGCGTTCTTGGCCCACTTCTGT
>LQNS02276498.1:13036848-13061539 GCA_001587735.2 Parhyale hawaiensis
TTTTGGCGATTCGTTCTCCGTGCCGTACAAGTTTTACGTTGTCATCAGCGCTGACCCGCCGTGTTTTTCTGTTTGTTTGCATTAATTCCGTAGCGTCTGCAGGGTCAGTAGGGGTGAAGCGGCGTATTTTTTCGTGATAATTCCGTAGCATTTTCATGGCCGTGTTCGTGCTAATTTCCGTGCGGGTCAACTCGGGTATGCCCGTAATTTTCTTTGAGAGTTATTCTTATGCGCGTCCGTGCTTAGCTCCATTAAAGGGTTGTCTGTTTATTTAAATGGTAGTACATTCTTAAGGAATGGTATGGTGCTTTGGTATGTAGCAGACGTTTTGCACCATGAAGTTAGTTATTTTTCGCGTAAAGACTTGTTCACGTCTCTCTTAAGTATGTCTCGCTTTATTGATGAATTGTCAGAGTCACTAATTGTATTAATGGGCAGTCAGTAAAAGGACAGACTGTGCCTGCAGGTCTTTAGTGTGTACGAAGGTCGCTCTTCGGTATGTCACACACGTTCTATACACCCTCGCGGCACGTATGATATTCCGTTTTCGCTTGTGAAGCTTGTCGCCCTGTCTCACCCGTGTTTCTTTTGAATTTTACTAATCATTATTGACATGATATTTTCTCAAACGTGTATCGTTTCTTCAGTACCGAGAAGCTCCGTAGCATTTCCAGATGAGGCAGTAGTTCTTTAGTAGCTATATACACTCCGAGTATTCCTGATATCTTGTAGTAAAAATGATTCTCGAAACTTTCTGTGAGAAAGTTGCTAACTTTTTTTTTGCGAAAAATTCGACACGTTATGACTGCATTGTTGTGCTAGTTTACATTGTGCTGTGCATCGTTGTTCGTTGTCATTCACGCTTTTTAGATTTTAGTGTGATGGGCGATAATAGTTTTATATGTCTTCAGCGACGCGTAGCCCTAACTGACGATGGAAAACTAGTTGCATTCAGAAAATTACCAAAGGTACCTCTCCTGCTACTATTACCTGAAAAAATCGTCATGTCGACACTCTGAAAAAATATTCTAAAAGAACCCGTCACTAAGGAAAAAATTATCAGATATTGGGATTTCCAAGAGTTTAATTGACGGGGATTTGAGGAATATTGGTTGTCAACTTTGTATAGAAGACCTAAATTTTCATCGCAGCCGGTCGTCCAGACGTACCGAAATCTGTAAGAAATTTTATTCTTGGGACCATAGCTTCCGTTGAGGACGGTCTGAAAATGCCCCTTATTACGTCTAGACACAGAAGGATGGAATGGGCTAGGAAATATTTTGAAGATGGATGAAAGTCCCGTTCTTTTCACTGGTCAGACCCGGGCGACACGTGATGGACCTGACGGCTGAGCGAAAGGCTGGGTGAATTTCTGGGATGAGCGTCACCCATCATTTTAGGCATCAACAACAGGGTAGTGGAGTCATGATATGGGCAGGTATGATAGGGAATAGACATGTTAGTCTCATCAGAGTACCTGAGCAGTTCCGGTGACATCTGCTGCCTATTGCAATCTCATGACGAAATCTTAGCGCTCGGGGGTATGTGTTTGTGGGCCTTTTCCTTGCCACAATATATTTGGGCCTCACGACCTCAAGGGTTCTATAAGTGCCTTCTCCGCAGGGGATGTTGCAGCTTGCCACAGTTCCTGTTGGCAAGGTTTGTTTTGTAAAGTTGAGTAGGCTCTCAATACTTCCCCTTCTGTTTCGGGAGGTGGGCCGCTGATCGAGGTGGCCAACCTAGTCCCGCTAGACTTCTACTTTCTTGTATTTCGTTTCCTTCTCCTGCGCGGCGTAGCTGAGCGAAAGCCTTCAGCCGTGCCGGGGGGTTTGAGATGCACAACTAGCGCCTTTTTTCCTGTCAGTAGCGCACTGACCACTTTGAACCAGAGAACTACCGGCAGAAAAGCAAAGACAAAAATCGTTGATAATTTAAAACGAGACGTAGGTACTTTGCGCCCTAGTGGCACACGAGCCTGTGTTAAACCACGGGAATTGTCCAGCGCGATATAGACATTGTGTCCCTGATGCGCTAGTAAAATTTTGTACTACTACTAATCAAATCTTAATGCCTTGGTTCGGTGACATACAGTACATATTCCGCTACCATAGGACTTTGGCTTTATTCATGACAGCGCTGCCTATACGCTGCTACTTGTGCTACCCAAGCATTCGTAGCCTCTTTGAGTAACCAATGTGAAAGTTGATGCTATGGGCGCCATCTTCTATTTATTAAACCCGATTGAACATTTTTGGGCTGGCACGAAACGAGACCTCTGTGCCGATGGGCGTCATTATAAGTCAGAAATTGTCTTATATGCGAAACTATTAGAACTGCTGCAAAGCAAACTCACGTGCCTCTATTATAAAAAAAACATATTCCGTGAGTACGAGACTTTTTATTCTCATTGAACTTCATGAAGCTCATGTAGGTGAATAACAATAAGCAATAATGAAATCATAAATAAAGTTGTTCCATACATGTAATTGTAGTATTACAACTTTTTGTTAAATATTCTCTGAACTTATCCTTATTTCGTATGTTCATTCCTTGTTTACACCAACCAAGGTAAATATTTGGCCGTTCTCTTTGAAAAGCAGTTGCCGTCGGCTCGCAAAATCGGATGATTTCAGTAAATAATTTTTTCTTTGCAACGCAGATTTTGCTTTCGTTGTAACATTTTTGTCTACGTCGTCCTCATAACGAGTCAGTTTTTCCGTTAAACTTTCTTGGAAATTGACTACAGAGAGTCGAGAAAAGTTTTTTTTTTATTTATGAAGCTGCCATTGCTGGCGGGAGTGTAGTTTGCTGCCCATATTATCACCCCGATAAGCAATGTTCCCGAACGCCTCTGTGTAAGTAATAGGGCCACCGTGGACACTTGTCGAGCATGATGGAACTTATTTGCATTTTTTCATATTTTATGTCATTGAACTTATTTCATGTAGTTCTGTCCGAATCGCCCGTTTTTTACTTCTAACTTCTCAAAATATCCTTTTATTAACCCCTTTGGCTGCTGACGCTGTTAAAAGATGCTAGTCTTGACATGTGCTGCTAATAATAAGCTCGGCGTTTCTTACTCTTATACTGCTGCCAGTATTTTTGGTACTCTGTTCGAATGTTTTCGCATTTTGTATGTTCTAAGCATGAAAACCAAATGCAGGTCAGTAGAAGCTGGTTCACACTGCAGTGTTTGTCTCCCACGCGTACTGTTCTACATCAATAAGATTTAATGTGTCCTGCAAAGACGACGATGTGCCTAACGTGAGACAGGGGGCAGCCGTTCCGTCAGCTATCTTTACAAGTGTCGCTAGCGAAGTATCTACATAATATCACTTCAAATTTGCAGTGAGTTGCAACTGAGAATGCCCGTGCGATATTTACGCTTGCAGCGAACACAGCAATACATTCGGACGCTAAGTAGCTGCTGCGTATGGGCACCAAATGATTGTCGTGCGGCCCTTCAAACGTGTTTTCTTTGATACATAACAATACAGCGCCTGCTCTTGCATGGCCTTAATTTCTTTGTTGTGAATGTTTGGTATTTCCTTGTAGGAAGAGGGCAGCAATGATAATGTTGAGAGTACGATAAGGCGATAATGGTAGGTACATCGTTTCTGTCTATGCAGTCTTATGAGATGCTCCGAAGTTGTCCTCAGGCGTCGAAATTGGAACACTTTTTTTGAAAAGTTTTTGGTATAAAACATTTCGAGTTGTGTCTTATATGTACTTAAAGTAACTTGTAATATAGAATAGTGTGAGTTATATAGTGGATGTTTTGTTTATTCTTCTTCTACTATTTCCATTATTTCTGTAAGTGATGCTTCAAATTTTTCGATATATTGAGATATTTTTCAAAAAGGTTCATGAAAAAAGTGTTATATTGAAATTTTTGCTTACTTAGCATAATGGCAAAGTGAAACATCGACTTACTGTAAACATTTTATATTGTATTTTGCATTTGCAAGAAAATATACCTTGTACTGAAGTGTCTCTTAACTGAATAGAAACGTATAAAAAATATGTGTTCAGCAACGCTCATTTAGTTGGAGCGACCGGAGCACAACACATATTCCAACGCTCTACACATCACCTGAGCAGAGGCCGCAACATACCTGCGCGTGGCCCCGCTAGGGGTGTAGTCTCCCCTTATAGGTGTTACGGTGCTGGTATGACGGGCGTCATCTTAAATAGTTACTGCGTTCGGTTTATCGGGACCCCGCTCTTATTTATTGCTCTCCTCCATGCCTGCGACTCCCGCTTGTGCAACTCGCGGCATTTTAAACATAAGAATTAATTCAGCGGTTAGTTGAGCAATAGTTTTCGATGTGCTTGTAGGCGATGAAGAAAAATATATATATATAACCGTGTATTGCCTGTTTCATTGTAACATATTACGCCAGCAATAGTCTTTTTTTGTGTTTATAGGTGGGGAATGTACTCAAGTGTGCAGCCATTTCTATTGTTAGGTTGAGCTATTACCTTGAAACTATTTAAGTTATGGCATGTCGTTGTCTACGAAAGTTTTTGATTTGCCATGAACTGTCGTGTCATATTAGAAGGAAGGATTCATACTCCAAATTTCTATGTATTCTGTTTAAGCATATATTATGAATTAGTTATATTAAGAGAATTAGATTCAGTTTGACACACTGTGCTGAAAAATTATTTGTTGAGAATTTAACACTGTACCTATACTGTGAGTACAGGAGCTTACCAAGTATTCCTAGACGGAAGACAATATCAGTGGTTTAAATCCTGTTACAGTACCACATTCGATAATGAAACAATATGTAACACGATAACTTACATGTCTTGGAGCTACAGTAACCTGCTTGGCTTCGTTTCATTATGTTGTGGTTGATTCGCTGCCTTAATTCTTTATTTTTCTAGCTTTTCAACTCTAGTGCTCATATAAGAGATTGGGGTAGCGTCGTTACGAAGAATTGCTTCTAGCAACAACATCAGCTTTTGTAAGCGTTACAGATTTGGGAATCTTCGTTACGAAGCACTTGCGGGAGCCATCACTGCTGTTATTAGAATCGCAGATGTACAAGAATTTCTTGCAGAAGCCACGACGGCCTTGAAGGGGGGCACGAGCCCTGCCACCTCTAAGGAGTACAGATTTGCAAATCACGAACACCCAGAATTGCTTGCATTAGCCGTGCCTGCTCCCATGGGGCACCGATTGCGAAGCAGTGCTTGCAGCTGCCATGACGATCCTAAGGGTCGCGGATTTTGGCAATCCTGTGTCCTTGCTCGCCAACCAGGACACGTTGGAACCGAGTTGCGTGCGCCGCCGTCTGACGTAACGGCGTGACTTTTGGCCTCCGTGTTACGTCGACCCTCAGCCCTACTTTATACGTTTTGTGGGTCACTCATATTTACCTCCGCCAAAGAGGTTATGTTTTCGTCGTGTTTGTTTGTCTCGCTGTCTGTCTGTCACCAAGATAACTCAAAAAGTTATGAACCGATTTGGACGAAATTTGCAGGGATTGTTGGGTATGTTAGGAGGAACAGATGATTAACGTTTGGTGAAGATCCGTCCATCCGTTTGTTTGTTTCTTTGTCTGCTTCATTTGTCTCAATGCCATAACTCAAAAGGTTATGGGCGGATTTTTATGAAATTCATAAGAGTTGTTAGGTATATCACAAAGAGTAAATGACCAAATTTTTCTGATGATCTGTTTGTTCCTTCGTTTGTTTGCCACTGCTTGTTAGCACAATAACTCAAAAAATAAGGAATTGATCTTTATGAAATTTATAGGGGTTGTTAGTAATGTTAAAAGACATAAATGATTAAATTTTGGTAGAGATCCGTTCGTTCGTTTGTATGTTTGACTCATGTTTGTCATAACGTTTGTTAGCAGTATAACTCAAAAAGTTATGAACGGATCTTCAAGAAAATTGCGTAAGCTGTTATTACTATCAAAAGACACAAATGATATTATTTTGGAGTTGATACAAAGGAAATCATGGTTTCTGAGCCAATTTGAATTTTTGCTACCATTGTCTTGCTTGGCGGAGGTATGCGCTCTCAGACTGCTCTAGTTTTTGTCCTGTTTCGAATTTTGCTGCAACATTCATAATGTTCATATTAAGTGATTCCAGATTTGAATACGGTGGGTTGAATAAATATTCAGAAAGCTGTAGAAAATGTATTTGTTTTAACTCTATAGCGACCATACAAAATGATCCTGCTCGTAGGAATAGCATTATTTGAATGTTTATGCAGTGTAATTATAATAACATGGCGGTTTGATTGATGAAATATACTAGGTTTTATGCCCCTGAAATCTGTGGCTCCATTGTCAACAAATTTAAGTGGCCTTCTGTCATTTAAGCACTCTCACATTGACATTTTCGCTGCTTCAGAGCTGAAGATACGTGCTGATTATGTTGAAATGGAAATATGTTCATTGAATTCTTTCGAAATGAGCATCCGACTTTCATCGTACATTCTCTTGTCTATATGCACACTCACTTCCTTCATCACCCGTATTAGTTTTGTCGCGTAGGGGTTTGGTGCAGTAGTCGTTTAGGGGTGCGAGATGACATTGTTATTATGAATACAAAGTAATATAATTCTTCGTCTTCGTATAGGTTAATATGCTTTCTTTATCCACAAATAAATTCTTAGCATTTTCTTGAAGCACAATATATTAATACGGGTATCTGTGGGCCTAAAAAGGGCTAGGAACCCCTGCCCTAGAGAACTCATCTATTCCCATTTCGTCCTAACCTTCATTGCGCTGTTCCCATGAACGCGTGGATTCCCACAATTTCGTAATCCCGTACGGGTTGAATTCATCTTTGGGTGAGATCAGAAAGTGAGGAAGGTCGGTGTCAGGAGGCGGTGCGCGCTTTGTCTTTTGTTCTATGAGGTGACGCTCTGATCAGGTCACCTCCCCTACTTGTCACTGCTCAGTATGTCTCTGTCATTTGTTATCTGCGCCTCGACTTGATGTTATTTCACGAGCTGGTGTGTTGATTTATGGCTCTACCAGTTAGTCTCCATTAGCAGTGCTCTATATCTGTTGATATTGAAGTGCTGACTTCCTAAATGGGTATTTCTTTATGTTTAAACAAGCTCCGATTTTACTTTATATCCTCTTCTAACTGATAATAGTGAGTTTTCTCTCTATATTTAATGCAGGCCGAGATTTGGTCCGCTGGCAGCACGAGTATGAAGTGCAGAGGTGCTTCCCACCGATTGGTTTTCGTGTGGACCTGATATTTACTCTGCAAAAATGAGTTGCAAATATAATGAGGTGCTGTGAAGTTTAGTTTCAAACTCAGGTATAGTGCCAGTGTAGCTTGTAATAAACGCCAGCAGTCCTGTGGAGGAAGAGTTTCATCAGGGGCTGTGTCTTACGGGCGGTTTCAGGCTTTTTCAGAAGGCCGAGATTCCATTGAAAATAAACCTCGCGAAAAATGGCCAAAAATTCCGGAAATTTATGCATTCTGATCGACGATCGGCAGTGAGTTCAATTTGACTCACATAACTGTGTATCAGAATTTATTTATGAATTAAATATGAGAAAAGTTTGCACGAGTATAGTTCCGAAATACCTTTCCCTGGATCAAAAGAATGACAGTGAAAAATGCAAGTTTTAGTTTTTTGAGACGGAGTTAGTGGAACTTATCGTTACCGGTGACGGTCACTGCATATACCCGTTTGTGGAAGAAAACTCTATTGAGCATCTATGCTCGGACTTGTATATCATTTCAACATACCGTAAAAACAGGTTCACTTTACCATATACTACGAATCATCTGTTAAGTTGACCGACTTCGATACTGACGATGCATGAGAGCTTGACATGCATCCCATCCAAACGGCAAGCTACCAGTGCTGTCAGGTACAACGAACTACTACTAGTCTCATTATATACTGAACATGTATACCTAGCACTTGCGTATATAGTGAAACCACGTTCGGTGACGGAAAAATTCTCTAACCGCATACATTTTTGCTGAATTTTCATCCTTTGTTCCAACGTTTTAAGTATTCTACGATATCAGTTCCTGTTCTTGTTATTCATGTGTTTTGGCAGTTGTTTGTCTATCACCTACCCCTCCAGCCTGCAGTTCCTGCCCTACAAACCTCTCTTTACTAATCCTAATTATTGCTGTTCGTCTGTTCTGCAGAGCTTCTTACTTGTGTCTCAAAAACTTTTTTTTTGTTGCTTTTTGATTTTTCTTTGGTCCTGAAAATTACCTTGCACTTGCCCTCCAAGTTATCATGTCCTCACTTAAAACACTAAAACCACGCTATTCTTTATGTTCCTTTTGACGTCCCTTTATGCCACCCATTTTGCAAAACCTTCATTCCATTCATAAAGTCTGACTCCGAATGCCCTAAAATTCTCCCTTTACTTCATGCAACCGATATCCCTCGTGCTCCAGTATATTCGCAGCACCCCATATCACGGACGCCGCACGGCCGTCGTGGCACTGTTCATCAGTGCCACCCTCCTCCGCCGCCAAGGTCTCCGCCGAGATGGCACTCCGCGATACTCCCCCAATGTAGTTCAGTGTCACCACTTGCGTAAGCTGAACGGTTTCGGTTGGTCGGTCACGGCGTGTCAGGGGTCAGTCTCTAACAAACCTTAACTAATGCCGTGCCCTGCCTTCCATCATGCCATAAGCTCTCGCTCGTCTGCCGCCTTGTCTTATCTCAGTGTCGCTGCTTTGCAGAATTTGAATATTTCAGAGAAATTTGAAGCTCGTCTCTTGCTCTGTAACCTAGAGCTTCGTTCGGCTTCGTGAGAACTGTGTCGTCAGAGTATGTCTGTGGATTTATTGTCTTTGTGGTCCATTTATTCCTGCCTATCTGCTCATATTGTCTTATTTGGAGTCTTAGGAAGTCAATTTCCCTTGAAACGTTGTAAATGTTAGGTGCTAAGAAAGATACTACGCATTAGAGTTCATCTTGTCAGTGCACCAACGAAAACGTCGCTGATCATTGCAATTGCGTCAGTGCTTAGGTGTCTGTCGCTATAAATTTATTGATACCTTTAATTCCATACAATTATTTATGAAAATACCTAGCATATCAAATACATGATTCAGACTCGAGACAATGGGTGGAGCAACTGCAGTGGGAGGTCAATGCCTTCGCGTTATCAATGAAAGAGGAACATGAAAATCCATTATGCAGATTGGTATCGGCTGTGCAGTGAGGAGCTAAAGTTCTTTGTGCCTGACGAAGATTCCTGTTTTGTTCGTTTATAGGCAGTTTTTCCTCATTTTCGTGCTTATCGTCCAGCATCGGCGCAAAATTGGCCTTGTTGGGCAACGCGCTAGAGTTAAGTCTTGGTCAGGCTCACGGTCAGAGCGAAGAACCGACAAGCTTCTTTGCATGATTTTTTAATGTTGTGCTAATGCGACCACCCGTAGCGTTAGCGTTCTCTCGTAGGGATTATAACACCGCAAGTGCTAACGCGACCGCTTGTTGTAGCGTTCTTGCCTAGCGTTTCCAATATGCGCCATCGGGCACTAACGCATCAACCGTTGGAGCGTCCTGCTTATTGTCGTTTGCGATTCCAACGCTGCCTTCAGGGTCTGACCCGTCAACAGGTTGCGTTCTGTTTGTGTTTTCGATTAGTGATTACACCTTAGCAATCACTACCTAACCTCCCGTAGCATTCTGTCTGCCTTCTTGCTTGTTAATTCAGACTCTACCCGCCCTCAGGGGTATAGTCTGGCGGGCCCTATCCCTATAAAAAGGGGCCTTCCACTTAGGTGTCTTTCCTTATGCTTTGCGCATTTTTCCCACCAGTAGTAGCGCACTGAGCCACATTGAGTTCTTCTGGCAGGAATACCGAGACAAAATATTCCAACTGATGACGTAATAAAAAAAATGCAATTCACTGTTGAATCGCCTGAGTTGCAACTACGGTGGTAAAACTAGAATATAAATAACTTCAGATACTACCTGCGGGCACTCTCGCGTTCTCACTGCGGGCACAAACGCCGCCCCACACAGCGTTTGTTAGCATTTTTTATAGCTCTCTGATTCCAACGCTATATATGTGCAGACATAGACGCGATCAACTGAGGCACCCTATTTTCTTCTCACTTGGGGATTTCACTGCTGCGAGTTCCTTGTTCACGCGGATTAAATAATCTCGAATTGCGCCGCATGCCGTTAACTGAGACCCCTTTAAAATTTGGAGTCGCAAAGAGAGTGTTTCGGCTGCATCTCCTCCAGTAACAAAAATTTACAATGCGAATGCCTTGTTTTACGTCTGTCTTGAAACGTTAATTCATTTTCTTCCTGTAAAAAATCCTTCAGGTTTACAAGACTGTTACACCACGGTGCGATTACGTAATTTGCGATCTTACCTACCTGACTTGTCCCTACTGTGCATAGTGTTTATTAGAGGTGCTATCTCTGTCACTCGGATCCTCGTCTGTATGGAAATGTCTTTTTTCCATATTAATACATAGTGAACTTGGGGAAATCGTACATATGTTGAAATTACTGGCACTGATTAGGTTTTTTATGTTGTGGCCGACTTTATCTTTATTTTAAAAAGTACGTTAAAACGGAAATGCTGTAGTTAGCTAACCCAAAGTACTGCTGTCAGGATTTTATTCATTTTAATGGCCAGAAACCAAACACCAGTACGTCAGCTATATTGCTATATATTGTTCAAACCACAGCTATTTTGCCTTCACGACAAAATTTTTTCGAATAACTGCTTTGCATTTTTTTATTCCTGTAATGATCCTTGTATGGATGGGATATAACCGCAGGGAAAGGCTGATTACTTCACTCGTGGAACGTTGCGTTCCAGAACGCATTGGCTAATTTCTTCGTTGCAATTCCTTCTTAAGAAATCGTTGAAATTTACGCTAATTCTGTGGGAAATGGAGGCTTCCAAGAACATAATGTGGCTTGCTCAACTCGGCGCCTCTGAATGAATATCTCCTCGGTTTCTCTTAATTACGTTGTGCTGGTCTATACAAAAGAGACGCGGAGTCTGCGGTTTGCGAAACGATTCTCTGTTTTGCGCTTTCTGTACCGTTGTCACGTTTTGCTGAGGTCAACAATGATAGGAGTATTGATGCCTGTACACGGTTTTTTTGTATGCTGACCTACATACTGATGACACACTCCGTTTTTCTGAAGTATCTTCGCTACTATCGTCCCGACATTGTGGAAAATTTAAGAGTAAGTAACCGAGCTATAGAAATTAAAAAAAAAAAAAAATGGCAATCACTGCCATACAAACCAGTTTTTGCGCTAGTGCCAATTACTTGTGATGTAAAATAAGAAAGAAGGGCTTACAAAAACAGCTACTGTAAATGCTGTCTTTGCAGTACTTCGTTTAAAGTCGGGTTCACATGATTTTCATTTGGTGCCCGTACGTTCTATGTTGTGCCTTCCTAATAAGTTTACTAAAATGTTAACCGTCACTCAAATTAGCTGGCTTAGGATGTGCAATTAGCTTAGACTCTGACATGTCTTCAATGTTTGAATTGAAAAAGCTGTTCACAAAGCGCACTCTCATAGGGACTAGGACCAAAGACTTTTACCTATAGTCTAACCATTTTATCAAGGCAGATAGGTTGTGGTAATATTCCTCCATGGCGCTGCCAATTCTATGGGTATTTCTTAGATTTTGTTCGGCCCATATCTTAGCCCCGCCCATTACCTGTATATAGAAAAATCCCAAAAATACCCATCGAATTTGCACCGCTATAGAGGAATTTGACCGCGACCGAACTGCCTTGATAAAATGGTCAAACTATGGTGAACCTGCATGGAGTAAAAATCTAAGCGTGATACCGGAGGAAACGACAGCCGCTATAAAGTGAGCATTCCACTCAGGAAGAGCAGTTCGACTAGTGCCAAACCCAAACTTACCTATCTATTACGAACATAGTTACTCCTCTGTAGACTTACAAACATTCCAGTTAACCTGGCACGCGCAGATGCATTATTTCGAATTATTGTTACAAAAAATGATTTCAGTGGTCATCTGTCAGAATTGCATATTGCGGGTGCACATGTTACGCACTTTCTCCGACGGCACAGCATATTCCCGGTTTCAAGGAAGATTTCAACAATCCTGCGTTATTATCCAACACGACGGATTGTTTAGTTTTCAATCAATAGGTGGCGGTAAGTTTACTTCTCGTTCAACTAGCGCTGGCGACTATGTGTGTAAATTTTGATGAGTTGCATTAACCGTTTATTATACTGGATGAAGTTGTGCGACTTGAAAAAACTGTACTTCGTATTACCGAAGTCTGTATGAATACATCAAATAGGCAGCCATATTTTTCAGGAGCCCAGGATAGTTAAAACTGGAAAAATCATTCTGAGAGCGCTACGTTCCCCAAACAAGGCAGTGTTAACGAAAAATATATATTGATCTTGAAACGAGGATTTCCTTTTCAACATTGCTAAAATTTAGTCATTAGTGCCACGCGTCATTAATAACATTTCTGCAATTTTTTCTTAAGACCCGTCCGTAACTTTTTGAATTACGTTTTGAAAACTCTTCAAACAAATACACAGTCAAACACAGAAACAGATGAATCGATCTCATCGCCAAAATTTGGTCGTTTGTGCCGTTCAATATTTCCAACAATTCCTGCAAATTTTGTCAAGATCCGTCCTTAACTGTTGGAATTATGTTCTGATAAACATAAAAACAAACATAGACAGGCAAGCGGACCGATAGATCATTACCAAAATTTAGTTAGTTGCACTTCGTAACATTCCCAACAATTCCTGCAAATTTCACGATGATCCGTTCATAACTGTTTGTATTATGTTACCAAGAAAAAATAGGCAAACAAACGATTGGACGGTACTTCGCCGATAGTTAATTACCTGTTTCTCCTAACATACACACCGCAAAATGCGGCTAACACTAAAACCTTTATCAAAGTACCATATATCCGCGAATCCTCAGAAAGAGTTGGAAAAATTTTCAAGACCTTACAACATCAATGTAGCAAATAGTTCGTTTAACGCCTCAAGGAACCAACTTTATCGATTAAAGGATAAAAGATCGACTGGAACTACCAGGAATGCCATCTATTAAATTTCTTGCAATGACTGTCATTAGAGTTATATTGGAGAGACTAGCTAAGATGTAAAAAGGCGGCTGAACGAATATAAATGGAATGTTGAAAAACTTCCTTGCCTCTGAAAGTAAGTGATTGCTCTAAAAGTACAGGCCACACCATTGGCTATCGTCGTGTAAAAATTGGAAGGACAGAAAAGTTATTTATGCCTGCCGTTCTATCGCCAATAACAATGTTTCCAATCGACATCTGGAGATCAACCTAATTTAGGTGCCATTCTTAAAAGCAACAATCAACTCAGGATATCGGTCTAATTATGAAGACTTAAAATCACTGCAGATGTTGATTTTTAAACTAACAAGGTGTTTTTTTAATTGACTGAAATTGAATATTTTTTATTGCCTGAAAAATAACACTGCGTTCTCTGCAACCTACAGCGGGAGACACACGCATTTTGCTTTAGAGTTCTACATCAAAGTAATCTTCTCTGAATCAGAAACTTTTTACATAAGACGCCTGTCAAGCGTTGCCCAATAGTACTGCTTACAGAATAACCCTACGTTCTCTGACGCAACCTACAGTCGGAAATGCACACATTTTTATATTGGCAGAATTTTGGACTTTAACATCAAATTAATTTATTTTGAATTAGCAAATTTTTGTATGAGGCGTGTGAGAAGTGTTTCTTAATAGTCAGAGTTGATGTACCAATAAAAACAAGACTGGAAAATTTTAGTAAAAGCAAAAAAAATTTCCTGTAAATTTAATGAAGATTTGTCCATAACTTTCAGAGTTAACTTTGTCACAGACAGCAAGACAGATTGACAAGGAGACAGACTCGGACAAAAACATACATTTTTGACGGAGGTATAGTTTATGACGTCAGAGCCGTTAGTGCGTCTGTTTTCTGGGTTCACTGTAAACGGTAGGAAAATGCAGTGCGCTCTGAAGTTCTACTCTGCCTCAAATTTGAAATATTATCCGAAATTTTACTAGTGATACTTGCTGAGTGCTGTGACTTGGCAGCTGGCATTTTAGTAAAACTGTTAACAGACCCACAGCTGTGTGTACGAAGACGCATCAAGATATTTGAGCAATTTGTCCTGCGTACGGAATAGAAATAGACGATAGTGCAAGTCCATTTTTGTAAAGTTGGCACCTAGATATTCTTTTTCGTACCACCAGAAGTAGTTTTCTGTGGTGTGCCCTAACCATAAAACATTCCTACTCCGCAAAACAACACGCCGCTTTAGATATACAGTTTCAAAGGTGACATGTAAACCGAATTCCTCTGCACAGTGTGGTTTAGATATAACAGGAAACACTAAATCACATTTAATTTTGGTGCTTAATTCTGTATCTTTGTTTAGTTTCACTTGAGATCAACAGACGAATTGTCTTCTGGTACATCTGTTAATATTTAATGAGGATCTTATTGAGACTTCACGCAAATTGTCGCATTTTTACGTTGATACCTAGCACTTAGATAATATCGGTACCTCAGATCATCTAGAAATCCCAAGCGGTTTCCACCAAACTTTGGAACAATTTAATAACTTTTCCCCTAGTGCTTGTCAATATTTTTCCTAATCCTATCGAAATTCTGAGTGAAGTGCAACAGACACTTAGGCAATGTCTTTTCCTCGATTATGAGTTATAGTTTCTTCTGATCCATGGGGATCCTGAGCAAGTTCAGTGAACATTTAGATAGTTTATATTTACTGCCGTCCAATATGTTATGTTTTACCAGGCGTCTGTAAGCCACGTAACTTGAAAAGTTATGCAGGGCTCTTAACTAGTGAAATGTACAGGAACTGTTGAGAATGTCACGCAATATAGATAATTGAATGTTGGTGATGGTCCGTCCTCAATTTTCTCTGTTTGATTGTCTGTTGTCTGTTAGCAACGTTTTTCAGGAAACGTTCGCAATATCACGAACAGATGTTTAATTTTTGGTGCTGATCCGTCCGTCCGTTTGTCTGTTTTTCAATCTGTAAGCAACGTGACTCAAAAACTTACTGATGGACCTTTATAAACTTACAGGAACTGTTAAAAAAGTTCGGAGGAACAAATTAATGATTCAATTTTGGTGATATCCGAAAAAAGTCCGTCCTGGATTCTGCCCTATTTCGAAATTTTCGTTAGCATTGCGCTACTTAGCGAAGGTCTGCGCCCTCGAAGTGATTTTCTGGTTTCCGAATTTCTATATACTTTCTTCTGTTCGTATGGAGAAACGAAACGATATCTGAAATACAAAGAGACCACCCCAAAGCCCTGGTATAGCTGCAATTGTCTAAGCGTCTTTTCTAATCTTATAAAAAGAGAAAATACGTAACCTCCTCTCGCGATCGTACCAAATTTGTATTATATTGTCTATTTTTACCGCTCATTTCTTCGCGTGTGGTTTTCTTATGAAGATATTTCTCAATCCATATGAAGATATTTTTTAGCTCCATTCTTTCACGCGTCTTTTGATATATTATAATCCCATGCTAGAATGCCTATTTTTGTGCCGGTGAAAGAAGATATATTTTTGCGAGACCAGAGAGACTGAAATGCCGTTGCTGTGGAAATAATTAGCTGGCGAATAGTCCACCGTCGAGTGTTATTGTCTGTTTTATTGGACTTGGAGAGTCTTCTTCGAACGTCTGCCAAGGTCCTCAAACTGGAATCTTTAACTAAAAGTCATTAGTTGGTGGGAACTGCATGGCACGTCCTTGACTTCTTTCTTGAGATGACTTAGTCACGGAAATTGTCTTTTTTTGAGATGACTTTGTCACGGGAATTGTGTCTGTTAGAAATGACTTAGTTACAGGATTTTTTTAATAACTCAAGTCACAGAGATGTCTTCGATGAGACTGACGAGTGAGAAGAATGTCATTATTGAGATGACTCAAGACACGGCAATGCTTGTTTTGAAATGACTTAAATGTGTGGCACGTTGTTTTTTCATTTGCATACCATGGAATTTGTACATTTTTGAAGTTTTTATGCGTGAAGTTTTCATAGAGTGACGTTCGTTAAGAGTGTTCATGAATCAGGCGTAACGCGACCCTGAATTTTCTACAAATCTTTTGTGGGCAGTTGTCTTTAATTAATCACCCCGGTATAGGATGAACTTGTCTACTTGCTACCGAATTCTTGCTGTGTTGAAACGGAAAATATGTGGAAATTTCTTCAAGTCGCCTGTGCTTCGTAGGTAGGTAGGTACAGTATTTTGCATTACGACACTTATCTACTGTATTTGTAAGACAGTGTGGCCAGCCTGGCAGTGTTGCCTAATTTTTTATAGATTCTAAGTTGCGTTGCGATCGCGCGAGTCAGTTGTTATTAATATTCAACTTGCAACGAAGATCCGTCACAGTTTGTTATGCATGATGATTGGCCTCAGGTCATGAAGTGTCAATTCCTTGACCATCTGTGTATGTCAAGAAAGTTCTCCAAAATCTAAGTGCAGTAAAGGCATTTTAGTGTGTCTCATAACAGGTACTTCCGATAATTCAACGATGTTAAAAAAGATTAATGATTTACTTATTGCACCGATAATTACGTCGCCTCACGTTGCTGAACCAGCGGATTCTCCCTAAATATTTATAGCCACAGTACGTTCACTTTTCATTGATTACTGAAAGCCAGCCGTGATATTAACAACTAGAGCACTCTGAGAGCGCATATCTCCGCCAAGCAAGGCAACGGTTACGAAAAATAAAAGTTGGTTCTGAGACCATGATTTTCTTTGTATCAACACCAAAATCTAATCATTCGTGCCCTTCGATAGTGTTAACAGCTTCAGTAAGATTTTGAAGATCTGTTCTTAACTTTTTGAGTCATGCTGCTCTCAAGCATTATGACAAACATGAGTCAAACATACCAACGTACAAACCAATCTGCAGCAAAATTTAATCATTTATGTCTTTTGTCATTACTAACAACTCCTATAAATTTCATAAAGATCCATTCACTGTTTTTGAGTTATTGTACTAACAAGCATAAAACTAAAAACAGTGACAGACTAGAGCACTCTGAGAACGCATACTTCCGCCAAGCGAGGCAACGGTAGGAAAAAATTCAAATTGGCTCTGAAACCATAATTTTCTTTGCATAAACTCCAAAAATCTAATCATTTGTGACTTTTGATAGTAATAACAGCTTGTGCAATTTCCTTGAAGATCCGTACATAACTTTTTGAGTTATACTGCTAACAAACGGTAAGACAAACATGAGTCAAACATACAAACAAACAAACCGATTTGCACCAAAATTTAATCATTTTTGTCTTTTAACATTACTAATAACCCCTATAAATTTCATAAGGATCCATTAATTATTTTTGAGTTATTGTGCTAACAAGCATAAAATTAAAAACAGTGACAAACGAACGAACGAACAAACGAATCATTATCAAAATTTGGTCATCTACTCTTTGTTATATAGCTACATAACAACTCATGTTAATTTCATAAAAATGCATCCATGACTTTTTGAGTTATGGCATTGAGAAAAATGAGGCAGACAAGCAAACAAATGGATGGACGGATCTTCACCAATAGTTGATCATCTGTTCCTCTTAACATCCCTAACAATCCCTGTAAATTTCATCCAAATCNCTGGCGAATAGTCCACCGTCGAGTGTTATTGTCTGTTTTATTGGACTTGGAGAGTCTTCTTCGAACGTCTGCCAAGGTCCTCAAACTGGAATCTTTAACTAAAAGTCATTAGTTGGTGGGAACTGCATGGCATGTCCTTGACTTCTTTCTTGAGATGACTTAGTCACGGAAATTGTCTTTTTTTGAGATGACTTACTCACGGGAATTGTGTCTGTTAGAAATGACTTACAGGATTTTTTTTGATAACTCAAGTCACAGAAATGTCCTCGATGAGACTGGCAAGCGACAAGAATGCCATTATTGAGATGACATAAGACACGGCAATGCTTGTTTTGAAATGACTTAAATGTGTGGCACGTTGTTTTTTCATTTGCATCACATAGAATTTGTACATTTTTGAAGTTTTTATGTGTGAAGTTTTCATAGAGTGACGTTCGTTTAGAGTGTTGATGAATCCGGCGTAACGCGACCCTAAATTTTCTGGGTACTTGTCTTGAATTAATCACCCCGGTATTGGACGAACTTGTCTATATGCTACCAAATTCTTGTTGTGTTGTAACGGAAAATATGTGCAAAATTTCTCTAAGTCGCCTATGTTCCGTAGGTAGGTACAATATTTTGCATTACGACACTTATCTATTTGTGTGGCCAGTTCTGGCAGTGTTGCCTAATTTTTTATAGATTCTAAGTTTTGTTGCGATCGCGCGAGTCAGTTGCTATGAATATTCAACTTGCAACGAGGATCAGTCACAGTTTGTTGTGCATTATGATTGGTTTCAGTTCATGAAGTGACATTTTCTTGACCATCCAATTATGGCAAGAATTTAAGTTTCTCCAATATCGAAGTCTAGTAAAAGCATCGTAGTATGTCTCACAACTGGTATTTCCGATAATTCAACGACGTTAGAAAGGATTAACGATTTACTTATTACACCGATAATTGCATTGCTGAACCAGCGGAATCTCCCTAAATATAGCCACACTAGGTTCACTTTTCAATGATTACTGAAACTCAGCCGTGATATTAACAAGCTAGAGCACGTTGCTGAACCAGCGGAATCTCCCTAGATATTTATAGCCACACTTGGTTCACTTTTCAATGATTACTGAAAGCCAGCCGTAATATTAACAAGCTAAGCACTCTGAGAGTGCATATCTCCGCCACGCAAGGCAACTGTTACGAAAAATTAAAATTGGTTCTGAGACCATGTTTTTCTTTGTATCAACACCAAAATCTAATCATTTGTGCCCTTCAATAGTGTTAACAGCTTCAGTATTTTTTTTTAAGGTTTTGTTCTCAACTTTTAGTTAAGAGTTATGCTGCTAACAAGCATTACGACAAATATGAGTCAAACCTATAAACGTACAAACCAATCTGCATCAAAATTCAGTCATTTATGGCTTTTAACATCATTAACAACCCCTATAAATTTCTCTGTTTTTTGAGTTATTGTGCCAACAAGCTTAAAACTAAAAACAGTGACAAACGAACGAACGGACAAAGGGATTATTACAGAAATTTAGTAATTTACTCTTCGTAATATATTTAACAACTCCTGTAAATTTCGTAAAAATCCGTCCATAACTTTTTGAGTTATGGCTCGGGGAAAAATGAGGCCGACAACCAAAGAAACAAACGGATGGACAGATCTTCACCAATAATTGATCATCTGTTCCTCTTAACATATGTAACAATTCCTGTAAATTTCGTCCAAATAAATCCATAGCTTTTTGAGTTATCTTGATGACAGACTGAATGACAGGCAGACAAATCGACATAAAGACAGACAGACAAACCCGATGGAAACAACCTCCTTGTTGGAGGTAACTAATACAAACAGAAGTCAAGTGTACGTAAAGTGATGCGATTTTTCATCTATGTACTTCATATGAACTTCACGTCCCAACTCTTCCTGTGTACAGCGCCCTGGCTATAGCATGGCATAGGTGCTCGCAAGCTGAGGTTGTCGGCATGACTATCGAAATCCTCATACACTCTAACGTTTTATCTCCCTCCCCCTTTACGGACCTACCTTTCACGTTATAAAGTTAGCCTTTATAGCTCAAGTACGAGCTATAATGATGGACATCACTGCTGTTGAAAACCTGCAGCCCGGCGCTGCATAAAAACCGATTGTCTCTTACGCAACGGCAAGGAAATGGTGGAAGGAAAGAAAGAGCGCCTCTTGGCACGTGTCATTGGCTGTAATTTGTACTGACTCTTAAGCCTTCCTTTTGAAGGGTAATCTTGAGATCTGCGACTGCAAGGAGGTCTCTGCCATTGCGTTACTGAAAGGCTGAAGTGTCTAGCTGCAATACAGTACACTCGCTGTGTCCGTGTGAATTGAAATCAACGTGCAAATGGTGGGTAATTGTGTATTCGAACAATAGGCCTTCGATAACTGAACGGACACCTTACTAAACTTTAAACGTTGTAGCGCGTGAGAATGCAGTGTGTGTAAAGTATCGTATGCAGAGCGATGAGATAAAAGTATCTCGTAGATATGGCCTTTTGAAGTAAAAATAAACTTCTCAGAAGGTGTGCAATTTAATATTCGTGAGAGTGCAGTGTGTGTGTATATTTACAATAGTGAAAGGAATAAATTAGTGCAGCTTATGTCGTAAGAGTATGCTCAGCATACCTTTGACGTATTTAATTCAGGTTCCTCAACGTTTATTACCGAATATTTCGAACCTACCATGAGATATCATACGTTATCGAAGTGTTAATGACAGTGACTAATTTGTCAGTTTTAGTTGGTTAATATGTAATCTGTGATTCATTGAAAAGGACGTAGAACCTTAACACTTTGAAACTCGATCACGAATCCCACGATTGTTTAACCAAAATATATCTCTGCTCTTGACTCTATCGCTCCTCTAAAATTTGACAATTTTATTAATTTTTTTTCAGTGAGATGCTCAATAACTTCTAGCGCAGCTATGGTGCAGTGTACTGACTGACTGCTTGTCATCCCAATCTCAACAGAGGAACTGATAAAACACCAATTTTCATGGTATATAAATTATTTCATTTACCATCTGCATGGCAGCTTTTTTTTTTTTGGGGCGGACAGCTGTGTTTGCCATTCACGTACATCATCGACGAATGAACTCTTTGTTGGATCTCAGCATTATGATGATAATCATGCTGCGCAATCACGGCATAATCACACTCATGTTGCGGCAGCGTGGCATTATGCGAATGGGCATTGTGTAATAGGCGGCTGCCCTCGTGCGCTCTGTGCTGTAATTGACGTGTGTAGGTGCCGACTGTAAATGAATTTCTTTTGATGGCCATCGCACTTGGCATCGTTTTTGATATTATGACGTTGCCAAGAGTACCTGACCGCCAAAAATGATGGCAAACAAATTACATTGGCACCTTTGCATCGTTGTGCCCAACTTATTACATTACTACAATCGTATTATAACGTTACTGGTGTACCTGGCACCAAATATAAAACAGCGAGTAAGTTACATTGACACCTCGTCATTGTTCATAGTCTGGGTCGTGCTTATGCGTTGCCGGAAGCATCGCACTTGCCTGTCTGATCACAGAGATAAAATAGTAAAGAAGTATATGCTCGGCCGTTTCCAGTAGATAAAATGTTGTTTTCTTTCCCTGCTCTCCTGAAACAAGGTCGGAATTATAAGCATTTTTCGACGCGGGTAGAAAGTTTCGTCAGTCTTTTCTTCGAGCATCGAGCAGAACTGTGGTGCAGAATGATTTTATGCCTGTATTCTTTTATTAACATTTTGTACATTGTAAAAGTTGCTGGCGGTATTGCTTTATTGATTAATTTGTACTGGGTTCTTTAAGTGAGTTTCTACAAATTTCTGTCAGTTCTGTCGTATTTTTCTCGGAGGCTGATATAGGGAAACGATGGTCATGCGTCTTAAAAACATCACATTTTACCGTTCTTCACGTTATACCCATTAAGATTGTATCCCGTGTTCTCTAGTCTCTGTCCTGCATTATTGCTCAATTATTGATCCCTCATTATTCCTTATTCATCGTCTTTCCCAATCCTATATTACTGCTGCCTCATTTTTATGCGCTTCATTACGTGCTTATGCCGCAGCCCCGCAGTCCCTGGCGTGCATTTCTTATGCAATGATATGGACGTCCTCAGCGCTCTGCCATAACCCAGCTGTCGCTTTCTGGTAGCCTCTATGTTTTTTTTTCATCATTTGCAGTAGTGAAATAACTGTTTCGGTGACACCAGAAAATGTGTCGTTACCGTCCAAATTACATTGTATTCCTTTAATGCCCTCAGACACCATTTGGTCACGTTTCCGTAAGTGTCATTCCTTCGAATATTTGTGGTTCATTAGGTTACTGAAGGGTTGGATATGTTTAAAAATTAGGTATATCCCTACCTTTCTGTGTTATCTTCTGTTTGCAGTACTTCTATAAATTCTGTGATGACACCGTCGGATATGCGGTTAGTATTCCCCATGCACATATTTCGTGTTAATCAAGGTCGCATTTGCCAGAGACACCTCACGGTCTATACTTTCACCGATGTTCTTCATAAATTTATTTCGTACACGCCGCAAACTATGCCCTTGTTTGCTAGTTTGAGGAGTTTAATTTTCCTATTAACATTTTTGCATTTTTGTAATTTTTTAATTTTACTGTCAGCCGGTGTCATAAATTTGTGGTCGTGCTAACCCTATGTATAATTTTTTATTGCCTCAACCTGTGGTTGTATGTAACTGTTGCTAATTTAGCCTTTTACTAGTATATGCTTATAAGTGTATAGGTTAAGTAAAATTTCGTTGTTACTGGGGGTGTTAAAGTTATTTGTTAAGAGAAAGAGTGTGTAAAGTATCTTTTTCTGCGAATTATTAAGTTTATTTTTTATGCAACATACTGAGAAGTAGACTGCTAGAATCTAAACGGCAGCCGTGGGTATTATGGAGTTTTATTATATTCAATACATTTCTCCGTAGAGCTATTTAGCCTGGACTTGATATACTGTATAAGGATAAATTAGTCTTTCTTGTACGGAGAGTGCTGCGTGTGTGCCTAGTCTCGCTAGACTGGCCTCGGCCCCTCAGGGGGGGGGGGTTGAATTGGCCATAGGGTTTGGTTGGGTTAGGTTCGTCCATCCTATGCTATTGGGCCAGGCAACCCCAGAGGGCCCGCGTAAGTTACGTCAGCCAGTAACTAAGCCTTCGGGACGTCTCTCTTTCGTGCCCACTTTGCTTTCTTCCTGTTTTCGTACTCTTACTTGCTCATGCTTTATTCTGTTCTTCCTCATCTTTCCTGACTTGCTGTTCCCATGTGCGTTGATCCTGTGTGGGAACATCTTCGTGTATGGGCTCTCCGTTTCTCTCGGCATACTATACGTCCCTTGCTCTTTCCTCTGTGGTATCGTTCTGCTCGGAAACGGAGGCTTAAACTTCCTAACTATAACTAGACTGACCTCGGTTACAGAAGCTTGTTGTCCTCATTTAACGTCAATTTTAGTAGTATAGTAGCAGCGTAATTTAAACCGGTGTCCAAACCTGTTTTAACAGTGGAAAGGTTTAATCTGGTCTCGAATAAATTACCTAGCAAGTGCTCCACGAGGAGCATATTTAGACACTTGTGCGCTCCGCCACAAGTAAGACGATCCCTTCAAATACATCTTCATAATTCACGTATTTGTTCCCAAAAAGTCAAGCGCCTTTGTAGAGTTTCGGTCTCTTTCCTCATCCGCTGGTGTGCGTGTCCGCTGTGATTATACCGCCTCTATCATTTAATGTTCACCAATCATTCATAATTCCCCAGCTTCTCTGCCATTAAACGCTCGCATCTCATGCTTGCGGCGCTTGCTTTTCTCGCGCTTGAAGGTTTCCCTTTTCTAAATTTTCTCGTAATGGCAGCTTTTGAATACAAATTCCGTCATGCGAGTTTTACTTTCATGTCGGTTGGTAGTTTCTTAATCGGTTCTTGCTCAAGATTTCTGTTATTATTTTTATATCAAAATATTTACTTGATATTTTCGAATTTGTATTCGTTAAATTACTGTTAATACAAGTTTTTATTCAAATATTTAATGTGTTTAAATGTATCTTTCACGAGCTGTTTGTGCACGTCAACTGTTTTTTGTATTATTTATTGTCACTCGTTCCTGCTTCCAAGCCAAACCTGTTTGTGGTTTGGAGGTGCTTCAGTCTTTCAGTTTTGTAACTTGTTCAAAGTTAATTTTTCTCTCCGATTCTATGGACCGTGTATTCTGTTATCGAATGCCTATCTTTCTTCTTACTGAATTTCGATGAGGTAATTTGAAGCTTGCGCTCATAGAACTCTAGCTCATAAATTCCCGGGTCATGTTATTGCAACACTTTGAGTGATGTTTAGAAGCTCGTTTGGTTTGCCATGAAGTACATCGAGGAGTTAGTCCATAATATCATTTTCACCTAGTTCTTTCGCATTCATTTGTATACGCGAAAATTATGTCATTACGGTGGTTTGAATTAACGAAATTTCTGTTCTTGAAACACATTGTAAATTTGAGACTCTTGAGACACCGTCGAAAGCTTTCACCGTGTTTGTTGATTTTATTATTGTTGGCATTATCATTGTAGCACTCAAGGTCACGGGATCGGTACCATGCCCGGTAGACGAACTTTGTACAGCTTGGTGAGCTTTGTCAGCAGTTGCACGGTTACCGTTGGGGCACTTACCTTGATTTAGAAGTGTGGAGGGCAGAGGCAGACGGATCGTTGATCCTGCCGTTAGTGGTGCCATAGTTCTTAACGACCTGTAGTCGACTGCAGCCGTATTTATGCCACTGGAGCCAGTTGATCTATATCTGTAGCCTGAACTGATGCGTGTAGGTTTTCCAGTGAAGGGTGCGGTCAAATTGCCTTTACGTTTACCTTCTAAATTGAAAAGTTTGCTTCAACTCAAAATCAATGTAACAAATTCGTTCTTTACCATCCTAAGGCTTCGCAACCTCAACTGAACGTTGCATTAGCACATTTGTCAAAGAACGTTGCTATTAAGTTACGAACGGAACATTTGCACACGTACCTCC
>LQNS02276498.1:13069025-13085262 GCA_001587735.2 Parhyale hawaiensis
TTAGGAATAGCCCAGCGTAAGTATGGTAAAGTCTATGTTTCCTCGGCAAGACTGTAGTTTTCGGTGCCCCTAAGGTCTTAGTTTAGTCATGCAGACTGCAGTGCTAACCCTGGGGAGATTTTTAATATTTTCACCGTGTAATTCTCAAGTTGCAGACACTCTCCATTGACTTCGCCTCCTTATTTACACGCTTGCATAATACACTCGTCCTGTCCTGTGGAGCCGCCTCCGCCTCGGAAAGTTCATTCTTGGACGTGTGAGCGAACATTGAAAAGACTTGGCTGTTTCGTAACGCGTTTCTTCATCATTGAAAGTCGCTCCCATAACAATTTTTTGTATCCGCCCTCTGACACTCGTGTCGTAGACCGCTGCTAATATCAGTGGGAGGAAGAACCTCTCTCTAATTACGTGCACTATATATCATCAGCAACGGCGCTTGCCGTATTTTGGTGCCGGCGTTTGGTGCCTTGACAAGTTTTTCCTGGCGGAAGCCTCTGTGCCATCAGCTTTATCTGATCAATAGAGAGTCAGTCTTGTGTGCGTGGTGTGGTGACAGTCGTTGACGGATAGTTTGACGGCTTCAGTTATTTGGTGAGTGCAGTGTATTGCGCGTGGTCTGCCAATAGGTCCTTAATTTGACGGAGCATTTTTGTGGTCCCAGTCATTTGATCAGTGCAATGATCTTGCGATAACTTTCTTTTGTTCAATGATATTTTCGTGGTCTCAGTTATTTCGTTCGTAATTTGCCTTGGGGAGTAACATGGACGTCGCGACAGTTTCCTGTTTGCACCGATATTTTTGTGGTCTTTGTTCTGTTATTTGTTCAGTGTACTGTCTTGGCGCTAGCCCTCGGTTTCATTTATCCGCTATTTTATCGTTTCGACTAGTTGGCAAATGAAGTGATCTGGCAATAGTTTTTTTTTCTGAGATATTTCTGCCGCCTGCGTTGTTTTGGCAATACGTTATGTCAGTGATTGATTGGTGTATATTTCGATATGACCTCATTTTATGGGGTCTTAGTCGCCTTTGCTCGACTTCGTTATCCTATGTACGCAAGTGCGACTGCGCTTAACTTTTTCATGCGTATTGTACTCATGATCGGGCGTTGCGAATAGTGCTATCCCTACTAAGATTCATGTTTTTTTATGCATAAAAAGCTTAAATATATTTTTATAACTTGTTGATAGAGAGATTGCTATGACATTGTAGCAGTCACAGCTCATAGAGGGTCAGAGCGTGTGTTCTGCCCTGCTGCCGTCTGGAATGGACCTGTTTATCTGTCTACAGTGCGATCCACGATAATAGTCCTATTATTTATTTGTTTAAAAAGTAATGTTTCTAGTAAATAATTATGAAAATTTTAATAAACGTGTATAAAGTGTTGGGCATTTTGCAATACTACTATTTAGAAGCATGGTATTCAAAGCGATTTTAATAATCCAATTTTTCTCATTTTCTGACATATCGAGTGACTGATATTAGGCTCACGGGTTAAAAGACAAAAATGCAACCCCAAAAAAAATATTAATAAAAATAATGCTGATTTTAAAAATCTGGTATGTAACGAAGCATAAATTTTATGAAGAGATATATTGAACTACGAGGAAATACAGGTTATTTTTTAATGTAAAGGCCGTTACTTCGAATCACGGGAAATATGTCCTCTTTCGCAGAATCAGTTAATTTTTTAAATTGTTGTAGCGTCCCCAGACCTCGAAGTGAGTTTTTGCATGCTAATTAATTGCTCACATCACCCTAGGTTTTTTGTGTTGATGCTGGCTCAAAGTGATTCAGATCTGGAGAATTAGGCGGCCTCACCATGAACGATGATGCAAATTCCCCTTAATACCATGCCATCCCTTAGCCCACCCGTCAGGATCCTCCAAGGTGGCTCTAGTCTCATCTGTGAACAAGACCAAAGTTACCAAATGCATATCCTGTTTCATGTTTGTACGAGCTCAGTCAACCCTCATCTGCATATGCCGTTTTGTGTGTGTAGATATCTTATAACTGCTTCAATGAAACCTAGCGTTCGGCTTCGCGGGGATTTTTGTCAAATTAGGAAGACTTGTACACTGAAAAAATTTTTTTACTAGTTATTTCGGAACACTTATTTACTTGATGTTTTACTTTCTTTGTATCTCATCGGGTCATGACTTTCAGAGTCCTTTTATCGAACCTCTGCTTTCGACTGGAGTCTTTACTCAAGAGTCGTTAGACTGTCTTGACACGTCGACATTCAGCGTTTAATTGAGTACCTCCCGTATGACTTTACCGACGCAGTTTGTTCCTCTATATCTTGATGCTTTTTGTTGTCTTCCATTTTCACGCTTATACTGACGGTGCTTTGTTTTGTTCGACCTCTTTTTTGTGATCTGCTGTTCCCATACTCGTTCATCCTAAGTAGGATGAACGTTTCTATCCACATTCTTTGTACATATACACTGAGAGAAGTTTTTCCCAAAGCCGAAACACGCATGTGCATCATGATGATGCACTTTAACTAACTCCACTGTAATGATCATGTGTCATCTTGCATACAGTAATTACACCTAAAGAGTTATTTATTTTGCGTTTATTATGTAATTTAGAAGTTCAAATATTGTAAGAATCAGCAAGGGAGTCAGCAAGGGAGAGATTTTTCATTCCTTCTCAGAACGGACTTCATGTCCTGTTTTGTAGACTACCAGTGACATGGCGTCAAAACTTTAGAAAAATAAGGCATAATGAAATCTAAGTCAGGTTTATCTACCGTATGCGAGCTAATGAATATTATTACCACAATAGTAAAGTTGGTTAAATTGCATCATCATGATGTACTGGCGTGTTTCGGTTTTGAGACAAAATTTCTCTTCAGTGTATGTTCCTTATTTCTTCCTCTGTTTGATTGCCGTTGTTGTCAAACAGAAATTTCAACTATTCATATTACAATAATATAATAATCCAAAGAAGATATATATCTTCACCGTCTTTACCTCAGTTCTGCAACAAAGTGCAACACTAACAACCACCGTATTTAGCGTACGGGCTCGCTGCATCTTCTTCCAGCGATATCCATTGCGCTGTTATTATATTACAGCTGCATTAGTTCGTCCATCAACTGTAATAGCCTGATCCAATGTGTTCATTAACGATGCTCTCATTGCCTCTGCTCATGCACTTCATTCGTCTGGATGCTAATGATTGGTCCCACCTTCCGACCTTGCCGCCCTGAGTATCGACAACATTACAATCGATTTTGGCACAATTACATTATGTATCGACGTTGTGAAGTGCTTTTCACATGCTAACCTTGGCGAGTGTGGAACGGACGCTTCGTTTCTGCATGTTGTTTGAAGCATGCATTGTTGCTATTTTTTTGTAACTTCAACTCTCCCTGCATACCTCGTGAGTTGTAGTGAATTAACATGATACCATCTGGTCTTGTTTGCTTTGAGAATGAAGCCATACGTCGTGATGTGCTACAGCTGGTCCAGATATGATCATCAGATCATTTACATTGTGTATGCAGGACTCGTTAGTTGCATAGCAATCGTACGTGTGTTCTAAGGCTTACGATTGGATGACGCAAATTACATGGCTAGCTTCCCATCGGTTTCAGTCTTTCTCAGCTTATTGTTTAATAATATTAGTTGCATATGTTCAAACTTGAAGTGCATTGTGTTACACAAAGCAACAGGAACACTTTTTCTCGCTGTTTTTTCTATATTAGTACTTTCTGTCTTTATTTGAAATATAGCACATCTGACGACTTTTTCCAGGCGAAGTTTAGCAGTAGTGGTTTTCTGTCTCCCGCCCGCAATTTACCCGTCTGCTGCATCTTAATGGAAGGATGGTTGGGACTCAGAGAGGACCGAGTTTCAGACGTCGGCTCCTCGCTGCGAATGGGCGGCTTGATCCGTCCGTCGCCTTACAGCTGATCTATGCTATAGCCGTGGACCTCTTGATAATCAGCGTAGGAGTAGGTACGCTTGGCTTTCAAGACTGCCTACTTATTAGTTTAGTGTCACCTTCATATCCGTGCACTCGTCTTATATCTAGTGAATGGCTGAGATAACGCATTTTGTCGTAATATGCGAATGCAGTCCTCGTGGTGTTGAGGTTTTCAGTATGCTGCGATAGTGCAATATTTTGTTGGGTTGCACAAGTTTACACAGTTGGGTTGATGCAATTCTGATTTACCGTTGTGTTCAAGCTAAATAAAAATTGAAATAGCCAAAGGCTCAAATCGATGTTGTTGCTGTTGTTTTACTATCTTTACTACGTGTCGGCTTAGCCATCAATTCATTTCCATACTGTGTCCACTGATATCAGTAGATAAATGGTTATTCTTATAGTGCTGATGGCCGCTTTGTTCCAGGATCTCTCCTGCCCTGCGGATCTGCTACCACCAGTCATACTTGCATTGCCATCTTCTGGGCTGATGCTTAACTTTAGACTGATGAGTCTTTTAATTTTATCATAACGACCGTAACTCATACAGGGCCAGAGCGTGAATCTCTGCTCCATCTGGCAATGGGCATGTTACTTTGTCTACTGCCAGCTATCTAATCTATAGGTACTGCATAATGCAGAGGTAACGGTCGACATCTAATAATGACAAAATGTTTTTATGTCAAAGTATGCCTATCACTGCGTTTTGTTATTGTGTACCTTCAAAGCAGTAAATAGTTAGTCTTATATTTTACTTCTGTATTGCAATGCGTAGGTTAGAGTTGATGTATAATAATGACAATACAGAATGCCGGAAGCGAGGGCGCTACCCAGTCCAGCGGCTGCAGCCCACACTGGAGCACCCAGACCTCACCGTGTGCCCTATGCTGCACTTGCATAACAACTGCTCTGCATTATGCGTACATGCTCTCCATAGCGTCTGTGGTGGTCCCGACATGTTCCACTCTTTAGTTTATTATATTATTACGTACTCATTCCTTAGTTTCTGTTCTTTTGGAGGTTCGTTCGCATTGTCTTTACCCCGTAACTTCCTAACCCTAGATATTTCACGGTCTATAGGTATTATATGTAAATGTTTGGAGCTACTGCGAGGGATCTCATGCTGTGACAGAGAAGGTTGTTGTCGTTTCTTAAAGGTTTGCAATCACACAGTGCCTAGACTTAAGTATTTGCACAACTCTATTTTTTATGTATTTTAAAAAAATATTGGGACTGCTTTTGGATAATTAATACAGGAAGTTTATATGACATATATATAGTAATTATTTGAACAGAACAGGAAAATGTGCACTTATAACAAGAAAATTTAACATCAGCAAAAGTAATGAACAAAAGTATTTGACAAAAAAAAGTTGACATTAGTACTTGGTGGCGTGACCTTAATGGCAATAACAGCATGGAGACGATTGTTATAGCTAGAACTTAACGTTTCACATTCACTTTTGGTATTTTGTTCATTCTTACATGCAGATAACCTTCAATTCAGTAAGGATTTTGGGACACCGCGTGTGGGCATCAGATTTAAAAATACGCCACAAATTTTCTATTGGATTAAGGTCCGTCCGGTGATTGGCTAGGCCATGGAAGAACATTTATTTTCTTCTTTTGAAACCATTTTTTCGTTAAATTCGCAGTATGCTTGGGATCGTTGTCTTGTTGGAAGTCCACCTGCGCCGTCCGTAGAATTTTTTGGCACTTGGAAGCATCTTCTTCTCTAATATCTCCCTGTACATGAAACTATTCATATTGCCATCAATGATATGAAGATCCTCAACACCATGGGCAGTAAGGCAACCCCACACCATGATGGTGCCCCCTCCGTGCTTCACGGTGGGGATGGTGTTCTTGGGGTCTTAGGCAGTACCACGTTTCCTCCATACATGCCGAGCTTCGTTTCGGCCAAAAAGTTCTATTTTAGTTTCGTAAGACCACATAACCCTTTCCCAAAACTTATTTCCTTTGTCCAGGTTGTCTTTGGCAAATGTTAAGCGGCTCTTGACATGTTTTGCTGTAAGAAGAGGAGTTTTTCGAGGAGTGTAAGAATAAATGGCAGTACGGTTCAATTCCCCAACAATAGTTTTCTTGCTGACGTGCAGTCCCTGAGACGGCAGTTCGCTCTGAAGGTCAACACGAGTTGTCATGGGGTCATTAGTCGCCTTATGTAGCATGTAGCGCCGAGGACGACCCATGATCTTACGCGGAGCTCCAGCTCTTGGCAGGTTGGAGACAGCCCCAGTCACTTGATGCTTGCGGACTATTGCTCCTACCGTTGAAAAAAGGAACATTGACACGTTCTGCTATTACTCTTCAAGTTAATCCCTCACTACGAAGTTGAATTATCCGTTTACGAGTAGCTTCAGGGATTTCTTTAACTTTGAGCATTGTAGTGAGAGTGTGCGCGACTTCAACGAGGTCTAGAGAGGTTATGATTGCGCCGGCTGTGGTTTGTTTAGATTCCATTTGTTTCGAGACGTTTCGTGAACGTTCTAGAATAATTACTAAACTAATTTATTCAAATTATACTATTAAATATCAATGATTCAACATCGTATTTATTTTGGTCAAATACTTTTGTCCCTCATTACTTTTACTTTTGTTGAATTTTATTTTTATAAGTACACATTTGACTGTTCTGTTTAAATTTTCTACTATATATATGTTATATAAACTTCCTGTATTAATTATCCTAAAGTAGACCCTGAATTTTTTAAAATACATTAAAAATAGAGTTGTGCAAATACTTACCGTATGTCTAGGCACTGTATCCTCAGTTCTGTGGTAGCTAACATCTATCTAAAGTTTATTTTTTGAACATATAAACTGGATTCAGTTGCAGTGTCTTTCCTATCTTTCGTTCTTCTTGTACTGTCTATGCATACCGTTCTCATATCAACCGCGTTATTGGTGTTGTATATGCACTAACGATAACACCAAGGTGTACATGACCAAACTAGTAGTGTATTTTTTGTAAGTCTTCAGCCTATATCACTTGTCCCGTGAACAGGCACTATTACTTCGTTTAAAATAAGTATAGATATTGTTTCGGATTCATCTTGTTTCACCTACTGAAACAAATGGATGTTGTTAGATGGCTCACAGGCGGTTAATAGTTGGGTTGCTACAGACGCAACTGAGTAATATAACTGCATCGACAAAAGCCGCTGCCATGCAAATATGCAGGCAGCATTACATTATATTAGTGAGTTTTTTTTTACTCATGAGAGAATGTGTTGGCCCGAACAGACAAGCAAACTGTGCGGTATTGCAATTAAGAAATAATACGACTATTAATTACTTCAGTCAATCCGTTCACTGCGGCCATCGTAGCCATAAACATGAATTTTCGTAGGAAAAATAATTTGAAAGGTAACCGTCATTTTGGGCAGTAAAGGGTTTAAATGAATTTCCTCTTCCATTTTTTTTCTGTATGTGAGCCGCCCTCAACGCATATCACACTAGCCAGCGTCTGTATTTTTTGTTTATTAAATATCAAACGTATATTTTCGGTCAGTGTTGCCAAATTTAAGGATGTACTATCAAGTGTCCTTTGTAGAAACATTTTAGCCAATGCCATTCATACGGGAAACAGCAATGTTACTTGCTCATTTTAGGATTACTCAATGACGCTCTGCATCGTATAGGCGTTGCGGGTTAACTTCATGACGCACGTCGTTGGGCATGCTTCATTGACACGCTTCAGTGGGATAGACGTGTAAACACAGTTTACTTAAATACTCGCTATGTTTCACTTTACTATTCCCTCACTTGTCTAGCAGTTCGTGTATTCGTTCGAAAGCACGAACGGTTAATCTCCACTTACACGCAAAATACTTTTGCATGAACGTATGTATCGCGTGTAACTATCTATATATATAGTATCGCTTTTATCATCATAAAGCATTTCAGGACGTAATGTCCCGATAGAAGCACTGCAAGTGTTCTTTACATTTCCTTTCTCCCCAGAATTACCATAGTTATCGCTCTTTCTGTAACTGCTAAGGTCAACTGCATCATGCTGCTGCTGCTGTTGCTAATTATTATGCGTGCCTTTCCATAGCTTATATTTTCCTGGTGATCGAGTTTATGCCACGTGTGGCTCATTTATCTTCCTAATTGGCTTCTATTTCTTCTAACCGAGACCTGGCGCTTTGTTCGAGTTCGGTCTGCACGGTGACTGCACCGTCTGGTTCGCTGCGAAATCTTCTTGCGGAGACGCCCCTGTGGCCGGCGGTGGGGGGCGGTGCGGTGGAACTCTATAGTTAGTCTTGGAGCGATAATATACCTATCGATGTTGAGTGCTGTCTTGAGTTATTTTTTACGGGATAAAATATCGATAAATATGAAGCGCCGTGTCGTCTTATCGTCTTGCGTTTTTTAAACGACAACATGCCAATCGATGCCGTCTTGTGTAATTTTTTAAAGACATGTTAGTGAACTTTTTTTGGCGATATAACACCAACACAAATTGTGTTGTTGGTGATGATATTGTTAAGGACAAACCATACACTTTGGCAATAACACATATAAGAAATGCCCTGTTTTGCATTTTGAACAGAAATTAGGCAAGCACATTAGGCGATGATACGCCTATAGAATCTGCCGTTTTTTGTAGTTTCAGAAGAAACTTACTCATGCACTTAGCGGTATAATATGCCGCTAGAGAACGTCGTTTTAAAAAATTATTTTGCTAGCAAATTGAGCGAACACTTTGTATGCAAGGTAACGCACGGGTAGACGATGCTAAGTGTGAAAACTGCAGAAAAATAAATTATACGCGTACGACATGTCCTGCTCACCCAGCGCTTTAATTTTTCGTATGACTAAATTTATTACGATATTGTGCTATACGCGCGCTTTCGAACCTGGTTCATCGGCTTCCATTGTGGCTCAGTTGTTATTGCTCTATCTAAGCATATTTATTAAATGTAATGTTGGGTGGCACATGTACCATACCATACAAAGCCTATGTAGTCGGTCGGACTATAGGTATATCCCAACACAGTAAATTCAGATTCACTTCATTGAGATGACTTCACTTGAATACAATAATATAACACTGACAAACAGAGAGGCGAGACCATTATCCAAACCGTTGTGTAAGGAAAATATGTTCCGCTCAGAAACGGAGCCTTAAACTTTCTGACTACAACTAACTAACACAAGTATCTAAAAATCAAGAATGTGCATTACCGGAACTAGCATGTATAATTAATGCTGCCAAACAACCCAACTGGTAACGTTTTTGTTGTTATCCATGGTTTAAAGAATTCATTATGTTGCTCCATTGGAGCGAAGAACTAGTTTTTTGTACATGTAACCAAAATGTTTCGGTTTTATATTTCGGTTACATCACGTAGAGAGTTAGCTGCAACATGAACTGTACTCAGCAGTTAAGCAGTCTTCCGTTACCATCGTACAGACCTAGTGACATATTTGTTAGCCATCATTCACTCGATGTAGGTAATTTTGTGGTTCAAATTTTATATTATTAAGGGAATGGGTTGTTGTCTCACCTGTGTTTAGCTATGCATTTTTCAGCAGTCCCGGGAGAGTGATGCGAAAGCAACTGGTATCGTTGAGTAAAAATGTTGCTAGTAAACCTTGTTGACTCGGAAAAATTGACCCCTAAGCGAGTCAACCGAAATAAAAAAAAGTCCCCTGATCATAGGAGTGGTCCGAAATGTAGCTGTCATCAATTAATTGCGTTAGTCGATGGCAACGCCTGCGACCTCGGCTCATGTATTGATGTCTAATTTTACTTCGTTAAACGTTTGTGCCGTTTTGTTCAAGCACGAGTAATAAGTTCACATTTATGACTGTGACTTCATGATAGGTATGTCAGTAAATGGTTTATTTACGTCAAGTGTAGTATGTATTGATCTCCTTTCTCACTGTGGTGTTGTTCATCAGTGAATGTCATACCGTTTCTCTGGTGCCCCCCGTAGTGAAGGTTAGTATTTCAATGTCCGTGAGTAATATTTAGATATTTTTTTTTTGCGTACGGTGTTCTGATATTGAAGCATGGAACAAAATTTCGAATGTCCAATCATACACCGCAACAATACTTGACTCCTAGGTCTGACGCTGGCGGCCTAAAGTCGGCAACGGAAAAATGGAATTTTCTCAAGAGCTGTTCTTTTCCCCCTATCTAATACTGAAGAGAAAATTCCAAGGAACCCAACATTTTTCTTGCGGAGGAGGTATCTTGGATACGGCGGGGACGCACTTGGGCACTTGCCTGCATTACCGTGTCTGGACATGTTCATAATAGCTCTTGAGAAAATCCCATTTGGCCGCCAGCGTCAGAGGCCACTTGGACCCAAGAGTCGAGTACTGTTGCGGTCTATGATCCTATAGTAAAATTTGTACCGTTTGGTGTGTGTCCCGCATTGCAGTAGAGGATAAAATTCAATTGTTCGCCAAAAAATTTTGTGTGTTTGGTGTGCGTCCCGTACTTTCGTATGAAAAAAAAAACGTGTTCTGTAATGCAGTAAAGGACAAAAATTCCATTTCTAAAAAAATGCTCGCTGGCACGTCACCTCGGCGAGCAGCACAAAACAAGGATGGGCTGCGCTGTCTTGCTCAACTGGCCGTCAGGATCAGAGGGCACGGCTGTTTTTCAAACTCGTCTCTCGTTTTTATTCCATAGGTCAACTTTTCCTCCTGCCTCTAGCTGCGCCGTCATTCTCTTATGTTGCGGGCCATCGCTCAGCGGGACGAGCTAGATTAGCTTAGTTGGTATTATATCTTGCAAGTAGATTACATAGGAGTTCATTACCCAACTTCTTCTATTGGACAAGTTTTATTTTAATTTTATTTCGTATTTTTAAAAATCACCGCAGGTAATTTCCGTAGATTGTTATGTGAAATGCATTTCGGTTCGGTTTAATTAAGTTCAATGCAGTTTATTAAAATTACATCGACGTTTATAGCGTTAGGTAGTTTACATTATCTTTGATTCTGATAACTAGGCTGCATATACAGTGAGTAGCAAAAGTATTTGATCTATTGAATTTTTCGTATATCTTTAAAAGTATCAAATTAATTTCAATGAAATTTACACTTAATCTCTAAGCAGATAATATCTATTTAAAAATAGAAGGAAAATGGATATACACTGAGATAACGTAGATTAACGAAAAGTCAAGTTACCCATATGCAAAAGTATTTAACAGACTGTCAAATTTCATTCTTGAGCAGTCATTTCGCCATGCTTTCTCGTCATTTTGCCATGATGCAATATTTCAACGATAGTATTGAATGCCTTCCTGAGATACAGCAATAGACAAATACAAATAGATAAATAGTTGATAACAGCTTTCAGACACTGCGCAGGCTGCTTCTTTCGAAACTGTCTTAAAATGGTTAAAACAAAGGCACATGCGCTAGGAAATCATAGCGAGGCATCAAGATGGAGGGGTACAGGGTAATAGCTTCAGAACTTAATTTGGTGTTTAGTACAGTTGGGGCTATCGCGAGAAAGTGGAAAACAATGGGTTGTGTTACTAAGTTACTAAAAATCATCGAAGAAGTGGTCGGCCACGTAAATTAAATGATGTTAATGATCGATACGTGGTGGTATCGTTGTGGTTCGTTCAAGAATTTAGAAGGATTTACGGGAAGTTAGGTATCGAAGTAAGTAAGGACACAAGAGATAAATAAATCGTTCAGGTCTGCATTCTAGCTCGGCAAGAAAAACTCCATTGTTGAAACCAAATCTAGGCATGTGGGAGATCGTTTTAAACGTGTTAAAAAACATGAAGTTGAAACGGAAGACATTTGGAACAAAGTTATTAGGTCAGATGAAACAAAAAAATTGAGCTTTTCGGAGAAAACACGCACATGTGTATGGAGGGGAAAGGGTGCCGAATATAAACCATCTAATATCATTCCCTCTGTAAAATTTTTGGTAGAAGTGTGATGATGTGGGGCTGCTTATCTGCAAGATGGGGGACTGGAAATCATAGAAGGGAAAATGAATGCAGTAAAATACGCGGAGATTTTGTCCACACATCTGTTTAAGAGTTCCACAGATTTAGGATTGGACAGTGATGTCTTCCAGCAAGACAATGATCCTAATCACAAAGCGGCTAAAAAAAACGATGAAGTGATTCATTGATAATGTGATCAGTGTTCTAGAGTGGCCTAGCCAATCACCCGACCTAAATCCAATTGAGAATCTGTGAAAAACTTTGAAGTGTTTAAGGGTGCATGCTAGAGATCCAAGAATATCAGAGAAGCAAAGAAAGTTTGCGAAGAAGAATGACTAAAACTACCAGCAAACACTTGTAAGAAACTAGCAAACAGCCATGGGAAGCGTTTTAAGGCCGTAAGGCAGAATAAAGGATAGGTATCAATCAACTATGTATTAGTAAATGTGTTACATACTTTTGCATGGGGGTAATTTGATTTTTCGTTAATAAATAGTTATTATCTAAGTGTATTTCCGTTTTCCTTCTATTTTTAGGTAGATATCATTTGTTCGAACATTCAATGTAAATTTCATTCAAATTAATTTGATATTTTTGCAGATATACGAAAGAATCAATGCACCAAGTACGTTTGCTACTCACTGTAATATATGGTTAGTTATACATAACAGCGGTAATATTAATTAAAGAGGAACTATTTTGTTTGTACTTAATTTCATCTTTGTACTAATATTTTTACTAGCTCAAAGATTCATAAAGCATTATTCTTGTCCCGAATGATAGCTGTACGTGACATAATTTACCCTCATGCCTATACTTACTTGCGCAGTAACAATAGCTTTGTCATTTCTGGAGCTTGGTTTTTGACCGCTTTCTTCTCTTTCTGACGTGAGTTCTCGACTTCTCCGGTTGTCCGTCTCGTCGCTTTCCTCTTGCAATGAACTTCTTCGTTATGAGTGAATTAGTTAACTTCTTTTACCGCAATTGACAAAAACTCTGTTCGTAAATTAGGCGCGTTTTTTTTTCACTCGGATATAGCCATGAACTCCGTTTATAATTTAGCTAAGCTTCTTCAACACAATAGATCAAATACATGGGTTGTATAATAGTCGAGTTCTTTCAACCCCACTGATGAAATATCAGTGTTAATTTATTTCTTTGTTGCTCAGTGACCGAAGTAGTTACAGCACTGAATCGAAGCATTGTTCTGACATTAACAAATCGCACTTTAGCGATATCTGCCGCACGGAACATGACGTTCATAGACAGGCCATCATTTGCACCTCAGCTTGTGTGCGTAATGTACCATTATGGTGCGCCCTTCGTGCTCGCTTGTTTGTTTACATTTATATACCTCAGTCGTAAATACCAGATTGTGTTTTCGATTCTCTGGTGCAGCTCCGGCGAGTGGCTGATTGGTATCCCAAACAAATTTCTAGGTCGCCCTGGAAGCTAACTTTACAAATCAGCTTCTGCTGGGGCGGCCGTAAATTCTATTAGGGGAAGTCTCGCCTCTTGAAGACTCCATAGTTTACCGAAGTAATTTCAGTTGTGCCTTCTTCCCCTTGCAAACGTGCTTCCTTCCCTTTCCTTGTGTTTACAACGTCATTATTNAAATTCTATTAGGGGAAGTCTCGCCTCTTGAAGACTCCATAGTTTACCGAAGTAATTTCAGTTGTGCCTTCTTCCCCTTGCAAACGTGCTTCCTTCCCTTTCCTTGTGTTTACAACGTCATTATTCTGATCGTTTTCTAACTTGCTTAATCATACATTCTAGCCACTTATCAGCTACTGGTGAGGCGAAATCTTGGTCATATCTAACCTGGCTGGCCAGCAATTTGGTAAGAAATTTCGAAATGTTGTATATTTTCTGATTATCGTGTTTTCGATATTAAACTTAGAAATCATATATTCTCCAAATCTCGGTCATCGCAGTTTTAAGTTGCAAGTCATGAACTCATATATTTAGCTCCCGAAACTTTAGGATTCATCTTCTCAAATAATTTTTTCTCACTCTGTTGTGGCCAGCAGCTTTTTACAATTAACTTTTTGCAACAGTATTTTCCTCAAAATATTTTGCCAACTGCTTTTTAGGACTCTGTGAAATCTTATTTTTCTTGGTTGTAAAATCTTTCATCTCTTATCAAATGTTGACTGCAATTCTAAGATATCCACCCGCCGTCTTCTCGGCCCCGTGTGACACTAATCCTCCGCAGTGAGGGCTCGCTCATTAGCGGTCGCCTGATAACCGATATTGCTTTTGTCTCCTCAGCCTCGCTGTGGTTCTTGCAAAATCATCGCTTACGGAGGGAGGTTCTTGGGAAACCAACCTCTAATGGCGAAAATTCTCCCTATTGGATAACTATTCGCTTTCTAAATTTTGAATGTATTACTTGTTAATATATTTTGTGGTGTTCAGACGATCTCTTGGAAAGCCAACCTCTTCAGGCAAAAGTTCTCCTTATTAGATTCGCTTTCTAAATGTAGAGGATTTGAGTATTTAGGTATTTCATGTTTTGTGGCAACTATCTTCCGAAAGTAGAACTCCCCACCCTCCCCTCCGCTTGGCCAGCTCTTTAGTTTCTAAATCTCGCAATTTGGGAGGGGGGGGGGGGTCGCAGCTGTGGCATGAACCTTCCGTCTCTGACGTAAGGGCTGTGCGACAATTTGTTGGATCCGGCGAGTATATTTCTGCAGCACGAACCACTGCATACAAAAGCCATGGATTTTCCGGCTGGAATGTACGATCAAGTTGACTTTGTAGCTTTCCTTGTTGCAATTCTTCCGTTCCAAACTGTGTCCAGGGAGTTGAATCTTCCGTCTTGCGCAAAAAAAAAAAAAAGACACAACTTCGCAAGAACTGAAATCTAGCGAATAAAAGGGCTGAGAAGCCATAGGAATGTTTTCATCTGTTAGAAACTTATGAATTACAATCTCTGTCGAGCAAGGCGCATTATCTTGTTGCAGCACCCTGACGTTCTTGATGCTGATGACGGTTTTACATGATTGACACAGTCATATGCTCATCCCCTACTCATCGATCAAGAATCTGGTAAACGGATATATGTGTCAAATTCAACTCTTCTTTGATACTTCTCACTGCCGATTGTCGATTAATATACAGAAGAATTGGGGTTTTCCCAATATTTTCATCAGTTATTGCAGTTAAAAGTCTTCCGCTGCGAGGTTTATCTTCAATGGAATCTCTGCTTCGGTTACTTAATGCCTTTATATATACCACCTGAAAGCCTGAGCTCGGGCTAAGAGGTCGTTGGAAGCTTGCTAAGTTCATCAGCTACCAATCACACTGTGTCCTAGTTTAAAACAAAACTTGATAGCTCATCATTACTAGAAATTATCACTCATTTTCAAAGTGCAGTTGAAACAAATGATTTAGGAAATCAGTCCTTATGGACCGTGTGCCGACTCTGCTGACTTCAAACTGGTATTGGCAGCGCATCAGATCTTGGCCTGCATCCCGCCCCCAACTGCAAGCGCAAGCCGCATTGGGTCGCCAGGTCTAATGCGCCGCTTCGTCCAATTTCTGTTGTTTAATTCACTCTCCTCGTAAATGTGAAAAAATATATATATATCTGGATATTTTATGCTAATTTGCTGATGATGTGTCATACCGTGTTAGCCGACCGATGGCGTGTTGTTATATTTGCTGTATTTGTGCCTCCAATGGTTGCTTTTTCCCAAGTTATGCCGACGTATTTTGATACCATAACCCCAGAGTTACTTACGCTACACCACTGTCACCCACCTTTTAATATCACGTCGTAAGCGGTAGCCGCTCACGTACGAAGGAACTTTACTAATTCCGTTTCCGGTAGCCCAAACTCTTTGTGATTACAGTTGCCTTAGATTATCTCAGCGTAATTTAATTCTCATTATAATCCAAAAAATTATACTGAAATCTCCTATGCTGATGACACATTTATCTGTTTTATTGAAAATTGAGCGACACGCTATATCGACATCCGTGAGACCTACAAAATTTATAACCCTCCCTTCAACACCATGTGTTAATTGCCTAATTATATAGACTATCATGTTAACTTTACATTTCATTTGTTTAATCTGAAGTAGTACACTATCGGCGACTACAGGTTGCCTTTCTCTCTCATGCAATGCGAATGCATCAAACCTAAATAATTCGCTGTGCTCAAATCAATATATCGAAGGCTTCCGTTATGACTACATGTTTCATTTGTCGCACTTGGAGGAGCGGACCGCTATCGACATGCAAAGGTTACCTTTCTCTCTGTCCCATGCACCGGCCAGCCCCTTCACAACACTGCCCGTAATCAAGGCAACAATTAGTTAAGAGTTATCAGACGGCGATGGGGT
>LQNS02276498.1:13113128-13136838 GCA_001587735.2 Parhyale hawaiensis
CTACAAAATTCCATGCAATGATTGCGAGAAGACCTATATTGGAGAAACCAGCAAAGACGTAGCAAGTCGACTGAAAGAACACAAAAAGAATGTTGAATAAAACTGCCTCGCATCTAAAGTCAACGAACATTGCAAAAATTCGGGACACATCATGGCCTGGGACAACACCCAAGTACTGTCACAATGCAACAACTGGAAAGATAGAAAATTTATTGAGGCATGTCACTCTATCGCCAACGATAATATTTTCAATCGGCATTTAGATATTAACCTCATCTATCAAAGCTTCATTAAAACTAATCTGAACGGAACACTATCATGACTTGTAAAACTGCTACACTCTCTTACGCAACTTACTGCGGGAGATGCACTTATCTTAATATTTAATTTAACACAATTTCGGACTAAAACATAAAATGAATTTCATCGAATAAGTAAGTTTTTACAAAACTAAATAATCGCTTCAATATTTTACGCATAATTTCTATCCAAAGAAAATAGTTTCTATGTGTCTATCTTAATGCATAGATAAAATTTCAGTTGTGTATAGTAGATACCAGTCTCGCAGTAATGGCTCCGCAGCACTTGTAGGTTTTCGCCCTGAAGAAGGCACAAACTTAACCTGTGCCGAAAGCTTGGCCAATAAAATCTGATGTCTGTACTCAGTCCTTAATAACCTGATATGATGAACCCCGACAGACGTCCAGCCACGTTTTCGATACAATAATATAACAGTGATAAACAGAGAGGCGAGACCATTATCCAAACCGTCGTGTAAGGAAAATATGTTCCACTCAGAAACGGAGCCTTAAACTTTCTGAATACAACTAACTAATAAAGTTAGTATCGTTGAGTAGAAATGTTGCTAGTAAACCTTGTTGACTCTAACAAAATTGACCCCTAAGCGAGTCAACCGAAATAAAAAAAGTCCCCTGATCATACGAGTGGGTCCGAAATGTAGCTGTCATCCATTAATTGCGTTAGTGGAAAGCAACGCATGCGACCTTGGCTCTTATATTGATGTCTAATTTTACGTCGTGACATGTTTGTGCCGTTTTGTTCAAGCACGAGTAATAACTTCACATTTATGACTGTGACTTCATGATAGGTATGTCAGTAAGGAGTTTATTTACTTTTAAGTGTAATATATATTGATCTACTTTCTCGCTGTAGTTTTGTTCATATGTGAATTTCATACCGTTTTTCTGGTGCCCCCCGTAGTAAAGGTTAGTATTTCAATGTCCGTGAGTAATATTTAGATGTTTTTTTTTTGCGTACGGTGTTCTGTTATTGAAGCATGGAACAAAATTTCGAGTGTCCAATCTTACACCGCAACAGTACTTGACTCCTAGGTCTGACGCTGGCGGCCCAAAGTCGGCAACGGAAGAATGGGATTTTCTCAAGAGCTGTTCTTTTCCCCCTATCTATATATAGTACTGAAGAGAAAATTCCAAGGTACCCAACATTTTTCTTCCGGAGGAGGTATCTTGGATACGGCGGGGACGCACTTGGGCACTTGCCTGCATTACCGTGTTTGGAAATGTTCATGATAGCTCTTGAGAAAATCCCATTTTGGCCGCCAGCGTCCCATTTTGGCCGCCACTTAGACCCAAGAGTCGAGTACTGTTGCGGTCTATGATCCAATAGTAAAATTTGTACCGTTTGGTGTGTGTCCCGCATTGCAGTAGAGGATAAAATTCAATTGTTCGCCAACAAAATTTTTTGTGTTCGGTGTGCGTCCCGTACTTTCGTACGAAAAAAAAAACGTGTTCCGTAATGCAGTAAAGGACAAGAATTCCATTTCTAAAAAAATGCTCGCTGGCACGTCACCTCGGCGAGCAGCACAAAACAAGGATGGGCTGCGCTGTCTTGCTCAACTGGCCGTCAGGATCAGAGGGCACGGCTGTTTTTCAAACTCGTCTCTCGTTTTTATTCCATNATTCCATTTCTAAAAAAATGCTCGCTGGCACGTCACCTCGGCGAGCAGCACAAAACAAGGATGGGCTGCGCTGTCTTGCTCAACTGGCCGTCAGGATCAGAGGGCACGGCTGTTTTTCAAACTCGTCTCTCGTTTTTATTCCATAGGTCAACTTTTCCTCCTGCCTCTAGCTGCGCCGTCATTCTCTTATGTTGCGGGCCATCGCTCAGCGGGACGAGCTAGATTAGCTTAGTTGGTATTATATGGTGCAAGTAAATTACATAGGAGTTCATCACCCAACTTCGATTGGAAAAGCTTTGTTTTAAATTCATTTAGTATTATTAAAAATCATCGCAGGTAATTCCCGTAGATTGTTATGTGAAATGCGTTTCCTTTCGGTTCGGTTTAATTAAGTTCAGTGCAGTTCATTAAAATTAGATCGCAGTTCATAGCGTTATGTATGTTATATTAACTTTGATTCTGATAACTGGGAATAATTAAACCAGCCGTCAGTATGCTTGGCTTAATTAAACTAGGCTGCATATACAATGAGTAGCAAAAGTATTTGGTATATTGAGTTTTTCGTATATTTCTAAAAATATCAAATTAATTTGAATGAAATTTACGCTTAATGTCCAAGCAGATAATATCTATCTAAAAATAGAAGGAAAATGGAATGCAACTCATTGGAGGTATATTTTTAGCGTTACGTTCAACGCGGTGAATTCGCGTAAGTATATTGTTCAGTCTTATCTCAAGTTTATGAATGTGACAACGTTGGGCTCCGCACCAAACGCTGATATCCTGGACCAACAAACACCGAGTGAGCTAATGAGTAATAAACAATTTTTTAGTGATCCACGATCAATATAGTTGGATATTCATACATAGATTATACCGAGAACTCTGCTTAGCTTACGGCCTACTTCCTCGATGTAGACCTTGAAATTAAGCCTCTTATCCGGAATCAATCCAAGATATCTTGTCTGCGGCACGCACTCTAGTTGATTATTGTTGAAAAAATAGGTGGTAACTGTGGGTGAGTACATGGAGAGAACAGCATAAATTTGGATGCATTTTCATGGGCAGTTAATCGGTTTTGAATTTGCCATTCGGACAATATCCTATATATATGAAATTTTGTATATCCGTTACAGCAGCCTGAAAATTAGAACTATTGGTGTAAAAAATGGCATCGTCTGCACACAATACACTGTTCATGCCAAGGGTAGTTATATCATTGATAAAAACATTGAAAAATACCGGACTTAGTATGCTTCCTTCGGGAACATCTAAGGTAATGGGTTTGGCGTCGTTACAGAACACACATTTGTCTCTGTTAGACAGGTAACTTTTTATCAGTGCGTGTGCAGCGTTCCGAACGCCATAATCAAGTTTTTGTAGTTGAAGAGTTTTATTGACAGCATCGATTGCTTTCCTGAGATCCAGCTATAGACCAATACAAATAGATAAATACTTGATAACAGCTTTCAGACACTGCGCAGAGTGCTTCTATCGATGCTGTCATAAAATTGTTAAAACAGGGGCATATACATACGCCAGGAAATCATAGCGAGACATCAAGATAGAAAGGCGTACATGGTAATAGCTTCAGAACTTATTTTTGGTGGTTAGTACAGTTGGGGCTATCGCGAGAAAGTGGAAACTAGATGGGTTGTGTTACTAAAAATCTTCGAAGCAGTGGTCGGCCACGTAAATTAAATGATGTTACTGATCGATACATTGCTCTCAAGGTGAAAAAGGATCCATTTGTGGCTCGTTCAGGAACTTAGGAGGATTTACGGGAAGCAGGTATCGAAGTAAGTAAGGACACAATCAAGAGATCAATAAATCGCTCAGGTCTGCATTCTAGATCGGGAAGAAAAACTCCATTTTGAAACCTAGGTATGTGAGAGATCGTTTAAAACGTGTTTAAAAAATATGAAGGTGAAACGGAAGACAATTGGAACAAAGTTATTTGGTCAGATGAAACAAAAATTGAGCTTTTCGGAGTATACACACGCGCCCGTGTATGGAGGAAAAGGGTGCCGAATATAAACCATCAAAATATCATTCCCACTGTAAAATTTTTCGGTAGAAGTGTGATGATATGGGGCTGCTTTTCTGCAAGATGGGGGACTGGAAATCAAAGAAGGGAAAATGAATGCAGTAAAACACGCGGAGATTTTGTCCACACATCTGTTTAAGAGTGCCACGCATTTCGGATTGGACCGTGATTTTGTCTTCCAGCAAGACAATGATCCTAAGCACAAGGCGGCTAAAAAAAAAGAAAAACGATGAAATGGGTCAATGATAATGGGATCAGTGTTCTAGAATGGTCTAGCCAATCACCCGACCTAAATCCAATTGAGAATCTGTGGAAAACTTTGAAGTTTTTAAGGGTGCATGCTAGAGATCCCAAAAATATCAGAGAATCAAAGAAAGTTTGCGAAGAAGAATGGTTAAAACTACCAGCAAACACTTGTAAGAAACTAGCTAACAGCCATGGGAAGCGTTTGGAGGCCGTAAGGCAGAATAAAGGATAGGTATGAATCAACTATATATTAGTAAATGTGTTAAATACTTTTGCATGGGGGTAATTTGATTTTTCGTTAATAAATATTTATTATCTAAGTGTATTTCCATTTTCCTTCTATTTTTAGGTAGATATCATCTGTTCGAACATAGAGTGTAAATTTCATTCAAATTAATTTGATATTTTTGCAGATTTTAGAAAAAATCAATGCACCAAATACGTTTGCTACTCACTGTAATATATGGTTAGTTACACATAACAGCGGTAAAATTAGTTAATGAGGAACTATATTTGGTTTTTACTTAATTTCATCTTTGTAGTAATATTTTTACTAGCTTAAAGATTCATAAAGCATTATTCTTGTCCCGAATGATAGCTGTACGTGACATAATTTACCCACATGCCTATACTTACAGGCGCAGTAACAATGGCTTTGTCATTTCTGGAGCTTGGTTTTGGATCGCATTCTGGTCTTACCGACGTGAGTTCTCGACTTCTCCGGTTGTCCGTCTCGTCACTTTCCTCTTGCAAAGAACTTCTTTATTAGTGAATTAGTTACATTTCTTTTATCGCAATGGACAAAAACTGTGTTCGTAAATTAGGCGCGTTTTTTTTAACTCGGATATAGCCATGAACTCCGTCTATAATTTAGCTAAGCTTCTTCAACACAATAGATCAAATATACAGGTTGTATAATAGTCGGGTTCTTCCAACCCCACTGATGAAATATCAGTGTTAATTTATTTCTTTGTTGCTCAGTGACCGAAGTAGTTACAGCACCGAATCGAAACATTGTTCTGACATTAACAAATCGCACTGTAGCGATATCTGCCGCACGGAACATGATGTTCATAGACAGGCCATCATTTGCACCTCAGCTTGTGTGCGTAATGTACCATTATGGTACGCTCTTCGTGCTCGCTTGTTTGTTTACATTTATATACCTCAGTCGTAAATAACAGATTGTGTTTTCGAATCTCTGGTGCAGCTCCGGCGAGTGGCTGTTTGGTATCACAAACAAATTTCTAGGTCGCCTTGAAAGCTAAATTTGCAAATCATCTCCTGCTGGGGCGGCTGTAAATTGATAATCCCCTTCAGAGCGGAGAACTTCTGAGGTATCAAATGGCTTCATTAAAGTCAACACGGAAGAAGGGGAACGTTTGCACGAAGGAAGGGAAAGGAACACAAATGTTGCAGTAATAAGTAATCGTTTTCTAACCTACTTAATCATATATTCTAGCCAACTATCAGCTGCTGGTGAGGCGGAATCTTGGTCATATCTAACCTGGCTGACCAGCAATTTGGTAAGAAATTTCGAAATGTTGTGTATTTTCTGATTATCGTTTTTTCGAAATTAAACTTGGAAATCATATATTCTCCAAATCTCGGTCATCGCAGTTTTAAGTTGCAAGTCATGAAATCATATATTTAGCTCTCAAAACTTTAGGATTCATCTTCTCAAATAATTTTTCCTTACTCTGTTGTGACCAGCAGCTTTTTACAATTAACTTTTTGCAACCGTATTTTCCTCAAAATATTTTGCCAACTGCTTTTTAGGACTCTGTGAAGTCTTATTTTGCTCGGTTGTAAAATCTTTCATCTCTTATCAAGTGTTGGCTGCAATTCTAAAATATCCACCCGCCGTCTTCTCGGCCCCGTGTGACACTAATCCTCCGCAGTGAGGCTCGCTCATTAGCGGTCGCCTGATAACCGATATTGCTTTTGTCTCCTCAGCCTTGCTGTGGTTCTTGCAAAATCATCGCTTATGGAGGGAGGTTCTTGGGAAACCAACCTCTAATGGCGAAAATTCTCCCTATTGGATAACTATTCGCTTTCTAAAGGTAAAGGATCTGAGTATTTTTACTTTTTGTGGCAACTATCCTCCGAAGGTAAAACTCCCCCACCTCCCCTTCCCGATTGGCTAGCTCTTTAGTTTCTAAATATCGAAATCTGGCAGGGGAAAGGGATGGTCAAGGGGAGGTGGGGGACGCTGCTGTGGCATGAACCTTCCGTCTCTCTCGGGTTGTTTGAGAATCTGTTCGACTTAGCGAACATATTTCTGCTGCACGAACCATTGCATACCCCAGGGGGGCACTGTAGGTTACCTCAGCCATTAGCTAGGCCTTCGGGACGTCTCTCTTTCGCGCCCACTTTGTTCCTTCCCGATTTCATTTTACTATTGCTCGTGTTATATTCTGTTCTTCCTCTTCTTTCCCGACTTGCTGTTCTCATGCGCGTTGATCCTGTGGGGAACACCTTCGTGCATGGGTTCCCTGTTTCTCATGACATACTATATGTTCCTTCCTCTTTCCTCTGTAATATCGTTCTGCTCAGAAACGGCGGCTTAAACTTCCTAGCTATAAATAATTAACTAACCATTGCATACAAAGGCCATTGATCTTCCGGCTGGAATGTACGATCAGGTTGACTTTACAGCTTTCCCTGTATTCTCTCGTCCCAAATTGTACCCAGCGAGGTGAATCTTCAGTCTTGCGGAAGAACAGCCACGACTCCCCAAGAACTGAAATCTAGCTAATAAAAGGGCTGAAAAGTCACAAGAATGTTTTCATTTGTTGGAAACTTGTTAATTACAATCTCTGTCGAGCAAGGCGCGTTATCGTGATGCAGCACCCTGACGCTCTCGATGCTTTTGACGGTTTTACTTGATTAACCCATTCATATCCTGATCCCTTACTCATCGATCATAATTCCGGTAAACGGATATGTGTGTCAAATTCAACTGTTCTTTGATATTTCTGACTGCCTATTGTCGATAATTATACAAAAGAATTGGGATTTTCCCTTTGTTTTTATCAGCTATTGCAGTTAAAAGTCGTCCGCTGCGAAGTTCATCTTCAATTGAGTCTCTACTTCGGTTACTTAATGCCTTTATATATACCACCTAAAAGCCTGAGCTCGTGCTAAGAAGTAGTCTAAGGCTTGCTAAGTTCATTAGCTACCAATCACACTGTGTCCTAGTTTAAAACAAAACTTGATAGCTCATCGATACTAGAAATTATCACTCATTTTCCAAGTGCAGTTGAACAAAAAATGATTTAGGAAACCAGTCCTTATGGGCCGCGTGCCAACTCTGCTGACTTCAAACTAGTACTGGCTGCGCATCTGATCTTGGCCTGCATCTCGTCCCATCTGCAAGCGCAAGCCTTATTGGGTCGCCATGCAGGTCTAATGAACCACTTCCAATTTTTGTAGTTGGAGGTGAAATGTGAAAAAAATATATACCATTCTGTATCTGGATATTTTATGCTATAGTTTGCTGATGGTGTGCCATACCGTGCTATCCGACCGATGGCGCGTTGTTATATTCTGTATTTGTGTATCTATTGGTTGCTTTTTCTCAAGTTATGCCGACGTATTTTGATACCGCAACCCCAGGGTTACTTGCGCTACACCCGTGTCACCCATCGCTTAATATCACGTCATAATCAGTAACCGCTCCCGTACGAAGGAGCCGTAGTAATTTCAATTCCGTTTCCGGAGTACAAGAAATATCTAGAACAACTTCAAGCTCTCCAAAGATCGTTTACGACCAGAATTCAAGGCATGCAAGAGTACGATTACCACAAACGACTTGGCTGTCTCCACTTGTATTCAATAAAACGAAGACTCGAGCGATTTACAATCATATATGTATGGAAAATCCTGGAACGCATCACTGTGAATGTGAATGAGAGGATTGTCGCCAGACACTCAGAAAGAACTGGAAGGACTTGTGACGTACGCATCAAAAGCAGAGATGGTGGAGAAACCGTAACGAGAGAATATTCTAATAGCTTCACCGTACGAGATCAAGATTGTTTAACAAAATGCCTCGGCATATGCGAAACGCCACTGATATCAAATTTATAGTTTAAAAATTTGTTGGATTCTCATTTAAGAAGAATACCAGATAGTTCAGCGGTTACCTGCACTGTGGACATAATTCGCTGCTGGCTCTTTCTTTGTTCGCTAACTGCGGCACCACAGAAGACACCCAGCATCGTGACTACACACACGTGGGGTGACGTGCAGAACATCACCTGGACTTCCTCCAAAGACCCACATGACAGGTAAGGTAGGTAGCCCAAATACGTTGTGATTACAGTGCGCCTTAGATTATCTGAGCTTAGTGTACGTAGTGTAGTTCTCTCTACAATGCAAAAAAAAAAATATACCGAAATCCCTTATGCTAATGGCTCTCTTTATCTGTTTTATAGAAAAATTAAGCAGCACGCTATCAATATCCGAGGGATATCGTTCTGTTTGATTTGCAGAACACCTACTTTCAAAATTTGCAACACTCCTTTCATTGCCATGTGTAGATTGTCTAATTATATAGGCTATCATGTCAAATTCGCATTTCATTTGTTTAATCTGAAGTAGTACACTGTCGGCGACTACAGCTTGCCTTTCTCTCTCATGCAATGCGAATGCATCAAACTTAAATAAATCTCTACGCTCAAATCAATATATCGAAGGCTTCCGTTATGACTACACGTTTCATTTGTCGCACTTGGAAGAGCGGACCGCTATCGACATGCAAAGGTTACCTTTCTCTCTGTCCCATGCACCGGCCAGCCCCTTCACAACACTGCCCGTAATCAAGGCAACAATTAGTTAAGAGTTATCAGACGGCGATGGGGTTTTTGCCTTAAGCTCACTTGCTGTGTCAGCCCTTCGACAAATGAAGTACGCCATCTTAGGGCAGATTTATCACTGGCCGACCGTACCTGTCCTCTCACACTCACCTACCATCCCATGCGTCCGATATGTTCAACTCACTTGATGAATTGTGAACTATCGCATCTTTGCTCTGCTTACTGAATCGAGTTTGTGAATATAGTAGTTAAATGGCCTCAATAGTATCAAGTAACACTGAAAGTTCGTGTATTCTTGTTAATTGGGCAGTTTATACGCAAGTTTCCCAATGCAGGTAAATTCCCTAATTCGTCCGATCTTAATGTGTCCATACCTCCAATTCGTTTAAAATTTTGATGTTGTATATATATCTCTTAATTGAACTAAGATCTTTTAATTTGATTACATCGAAGATTTAATGTTTCGTGCATATATAGCGACCAAATTTTTTGCTTCATCCTTCTGGAATATCAGCAGTTGATATATAAATGATAGAAAAGAGATGATTAAGACTTAGAATTGCAAAACAATGATTAATTTGCCGTAGGCCATCTCTGGAATGTTTTTTCCTTTACGTACGTATGTTTTCTATGAGAGGTATTTTAGTATCTTTTGATGGCAAACTTACTTGTTCGTAATTTGGCCAAGGCCCGCAATTTGTTCGATTTGTCAAAACGTTTTCCTTTCCTGACAAATTAGGGGATTTACCTGATGACTATGTCCAACCCCCTTACTACTTTTGATATCATTGCCGCAATTGTTACATCCCCAGCACTGTGATACTTAACTCTGTGATTTCCGCAAGTGTTACCATTACGTACGAATTCCTGTAATTGTTAAGTTTAATATTTATGCCCATCGTGCCACAGTGACACTTGATGATTTGCACAATTTGTATAATTAATATTGAGTGCTATTTGTCAGAGTTACGATTTTGTAAAGTCATACATTTATTCCAGATATCATTTATGGCCTACAGATTGAAGGTTATTGATAGTACCATGGAATAACTCAGGTTGTATGTTCAGCTTGATACAGCTTCATAACTATGTCAAGTTATTAACTGCGAGTTGTGGTTTTCTTATAGGTGTCTAATATTGTATCTATTCGTTTCAGCTGTGTTGCTCCTCAGAATCACTGCTCACCTTACGTACACTTAAGCTTTAACCCTTTCGTTCCCCGAAACTCTGTTCTTGCTATGAAGTTCTCGAAGCAGCTCATGATAAACACTTTCGTTGCAGTCACTTGAGCTCCACCTTCTGTTTTATTCAGTCGTAAATAAAATACAAGCACCGACTTCAGGCGGGTTGTAAAATATATTGTCCAAATTTCCAGAGCGAGAAACGCGTTAGTTTCAATAATGAAGATTTTGATGCGGAAACACTGGGTTCCCGTGGGGAAGGAAAGGGTTAACGCTTTCCCTATACCAGACTGTTATTTACTACACCGAACACCCTCGTGCATGGGTTCCACGTATCTATCATCACACTATGTGTCCCTTGCTTCTTCCTCTGTTAGATCGCCGTTGCTGTGGAGACGGAGACTTAAACTACTCAATATAATAATAATANTATACCAGACTGTTATTTACTACACCGAACACCCTCGTGCATGGGTTCCACGTATCTATCATCACACTATGTGTCCCTTGCTTCTTCCTCTGTTAGATCGCCGTTGCTGTGGAGACGGAGACTTAAACTACTCAATATAATAATAATACTACACCGTTCAAGAGGCATAGGGTGGACCATCGTGTTAGGTTAGTTAGGTTTGCTCATGTTATGGGGAGCAGCGCCCCCAGGGGGGTTTGTGTGGGTTATCTTAAGCCATTGGCTAAACTTTCGGGACGTTTGTCTTTTATGTTCACTGTACTTCCTTCTGATTTGATTTCATGTTCCTAGTAATCTTACTTTCTACTGTTCTTCCTCTTTTTCCCTATACTTGCTGTTCCCATGCGTGCTGATCCTGTGTGGGAACACCGTCGTGCAGAGGTTCGCCGTTTCTATCGACATACTATATGTCCCTTGTTCTTTCCTATGTGACACCGTCTTCGTGCGCAGGCTTAAACCCCTGACCCTAATTTTTACTTGAAGGATTATATGACCAATTGTATACGGGAAAACCTTGTAGCCGTGTTCCGTCTCATGGATACTGGCTTATTTTTCCTCTGCTCTCATACTCATACCAATATTTTTTTACCTATCTTTTCATTCCTCTTGTTGTGTTCCCTTCCTCTCTTGTCCCTCTTATGTAAGTTTTCCCTCTTGTTAAAAGAATGACTCTTGTATTTCCTCTTTTAGAACCCTGTGAAAGTGCTACAAAGTCTTACAAGTTGCTCAAATTAACAGTTATTTTTTGACGCTTAGGATGTTTTAGCGCAACTCCAAACCCGTGCCCATACTTTTGATGTTGCAATCGATTGTGTGTGTTCATTTGTTACCGAAGTTTTTTATCTGACTTTTTTCGCAATTAACTGACGCTGATGAGTAATGATCTTATGCCCAGACTGATGTGCTGGGCAGTGGAGTGATGCCCGCTGTACGGCACAGAATGGCTCTGTTAGCATGGCAGAAATGTGGTCTAGAAATTTCAAATTTTGCTAGTAATCGGTTTAACTTTTAAAAATTTCATTTTATCGATAGTGAATTAGTCAGCTAATTTAACTATCGGCTGTGCTGAGTTTACGAGTCTATCATTACGTGGTCGTTGTATGCAAACGGTGAGCTGAGATTATTACTTTTTAAAGTAGTTTGTAAGTACGATGAATAGTGCACGCCTATTAAACGTTTGCCATCCTGAGATAGCTCTGCTTGTTAATGTATTTACAAGAGTTGTTGCAATATTATTACGTAAATATTTCTGTGGGTCATACTAACCCATATTTGCATTACCTGGGAGAAGTACACAAAAACTGCAAAAATTTTGTAACCTAGTGACGGTAGTTGAGGTCTGAGATATAAGAAAAAGAAATAGTTTGCTCTCTGCTTTTGATGCGCCAAATTGTTGGAAGTATCTTGAGGCACCATCAGCAACGAACGGGTTGAAGGTTCCCTTCTCATATCGAGAGTACACTGCAGATAAGACTGATGAAGATTTTAGAGCACGTTGAGATGCACCAGTCTCGACTATTTCAGTTATATTGTACTTCTTTATCACGTGCGGGCGAAGCGAAAAGCGGTGAGAATGTTATCGTTGAAGAGTTATGTATATATTTATATGTTTGTATGTCTCTCCACTCAAAAAGAGAGAGAAGTAGTGAGCGATGCTCACAATTTTTGCAGTGAGTCGGATGGGTTGACCTCGATGTGAAAATTGCCGAAAGAATAGTTAGTTGGCCATCGAAAAGGACATCGTCGAATTTTGTTTCATGTCCACCCAAAAAGAGGCAGGAGTTGAGCCATCGTCATGATCATTTTCAGACAGTCTTGTGAGTTTACTTGAATATAAAAAATGCCAAAAATTAGAGTTAGTTTGCCATTGACGGCGTTGAATTTCGCCCCCTACCGAGGGATGATGGTCTTACGCCACAAGCCGTTCTAGTTTAAATACTGCATTCGGTACTGAAAAAAACTATATAATAAAATAAACTATAAGTAAACGAAATTCGATAAAATGTTCTAACAAGCGCAAATCGCATAGATGTTCCTCAGTCCTGCGGGTACTTCTTGAATTGTTTTGCTTTAAAAAACGCGATTATCACCAGACATCGAATTCTATCCTGTCTAAGCTCATCGCTCAGAGATCCCAGTTACCAAAACTACACCAGACGCTAATAGTAGCGTATGTTCTGTTCGATCTGACGACCGATGTAAAATTAAGCGGCACTACAAGACTCGCACGCCCTCTTGCGGTCATCTCGTCCCATCATCTGACCCGAAGATGCACTCCGGCCATGTATGTCCCGGATCTGGTGTTGATATATTATGGGTTTCCAATTGTTTCACCTTGGAATAGCGGACTGGGAGCCTGCCCGTGACATTCCTGTCCAGCTCTGCATGTGATCTGTCGGGAATGGTATCCGAATAAATTCCTGTCTAGTAGTGCTAGCTGTCTTCGATGTCCTCCCACGCAATTCCTGTCTAGCTCTGCATGCTACCTGGTATGGATCCGCCGAATTCGATTGTTTCCGGGTGCTGGTGGAATGCATGTGTCCCATTAAATGTAAAGTCTATGATGTGGCCCCGAACTCTTTGATACTAACTGACTTGTTTCTTGCTTATCCTTGTAAGCTGCCTGGGATGCCCGCCGAAGTAATTGCTTCTTAATTGTATTACCTGCGTGGAAATAATTCCTCTTTCTGTGATTTAGCTGCAAGAAACACGGTCTGAAATAATTTCTCCTTAATTCTGTTAGCTGCCTTGGATACCGACGGAAATCGACCCTTTTGTACTACTTGTGTTCTACTCGCGCCAGCTTAGTGCTACTTTACAAACAACTAATACAGTGGGATTATTCGAATTACGTCCGCATTCGAAACTTTCCCGTGGTGTGTGCTTTACTGTTGTCTATTAAATACTAAGAATACTTTATACCGTAGATAATTCTTGTGAATAGCTTTCAGATTAGATACTTTCTTGTAGTACGCTTTCTATCGTTGTATTCTACGAATCGCAAAGCATGTAATGGATAACGTCCAAACTAGGTACTTTCTTGGTGCACGTAGAATATCTGAAATAGCGTTAGCTATAGTTTGCATCCATCTCATGTAACATAGCTAAAGCCTTTGAGCGGCATTATATTTTTAAAATTTGTGATTTGCGCTCTACCTAATATAGTAAAATTCGAGCAGTGGAGCTTTTGGATGACTGCAGATATACACCTAGAACGAAAATAACAGCTTTAGCACAAAATTGACCGTATCTCATTTTTGCGCGATCAAATTTTCATGAAACTTGCAAGGAAATCGTGACATCTTATAGCATCACTGTTGAGTTTGTTCACTTTTTGTTCTGTCTCCTGATTGACAACTCATTGCATTTTTTTTTTTTTTGAGGTGAAGGACAATAATAGCTTCTTGTATATTCTGCCAAAATGGGACGTGAAAGAGCTCTGACTAACGAGAACAAAGAAATTACGATGAAAAAACTGCTAAAGGCACATATTCTGATTTTATTGCCCGAAAAATAGGGCGCCATATTGACACAGTGTCATGATTCTTTAGGGACCCTTCACCACGGATAAAACGATCAGATGCTGGGCATTCAAGGACTGGTGCTGATAGAGACATGAGAAATGTGGTTCGTCAGCTATGTAAAAAGACACGGACAAACAAGTAAATCCATTTTTACGGCTGCTGGGCTTCCTGAAGTGCCTAAAACCACAAGAAATGACATCCTTTGCTCCATTGCTTCTGTCAAATCCCACTGAAATTGCTTCCTCTTACCCCCAAGACATAAAATTTTGAGGATGGAATGGGCAGAGAAATACATGAAGATCAACATGAATCATGTTCTTTTCAACGACGAAACCCGGGCACAACCCTTGATGGACCTGATGGATGGTGGTGTTATGATATAGGCTGGTATCATAGGGGATTGACTTGTAGGTCCGGTTAGAGTACTTGATGGCGTGAAAATTACATCTGCATCGTACTGGGATATGAAGGACGCCTTGGTCCCATGGCTGGATGACATACCCCTTTCGTTGCTTTGAAACTTTATCTTCTTGCATGATAATACGCCTTCTCAGTCTGCCCGTACTACCACAGCATTTCTGGACTTTTTGGGATTCCATGGAGAGAAACTGAGGGTTTGGCCACCGTGTTCACCTGATCTAAACCCAATTGAAAACTTCTGGGCCCTTCTGAAACCGGAAATTTACGGAGATGAAAGGCAGTGCAACTCAGTATCTTTCTTGTGGGATGCTCTTGTAGCAGCAGCAGCAGCAGCAAGGGCAGTTCCACCTTCTGCAATAAAGAAACTAACTGACTGCATGGATTCAATTTTTTTAGGATTATTGAAATTATTAAACGTCATGGGGGTTATGTTGGCAAATAAGACATATTTCAGTCATTGTAATTTTTTTTAATGATTTCTTGTTTAATACATATTTTTCTTATTTGTATTGTTTATTTTTGCTCCTTTAGTGATTTAAAATTGTGAATATTTTGTTTTAATTTTAGCCAAAAGAGCTATTACCGCCGCTCAGGGATATTAGTAAATTGACAAAAAACATATTTTTTCTAGAACCTGCTCGATTAGCCGTTTGAAAATTTACAGACACTATAAGCATCATAAGTTTAACTTACTGTAACATTTTCACTGAAATTTATTGCCAGATAGTCGAGATGTGGTCATTTCTGCGATAAAGCTATTAGTTTCGTTCTAAGTCTAGATATATTACTTCTTTGGCATGCGCTCCACCTTATACTGTACGCTAATCGTCACAGTAGAGTTGTTGGATAGCATCGAAGTTAGATTCTTTTCCATGGCACTCGCTGTTTTATTATTCCTCGTTTTCCGTCGATGCACCTGACACGCCGGACCGTTTTATTTTCATTGGCCTTGTCTCTTTATGAATTCTTCCCTCTTCTCAAGGCTATGCCTGACTTCTCATAATTTATCTCCAATGTATCTCCTCTGCAAAGGACATTTCTTGGTGTCTTCCTATCCCACGACCTCTTGGCCGTCACCGCGCTTGTGCCACCAGTCCGCTTATTGACGTTTATGGCCGCTTTAAGGGCCAACCATCAGCGTTTTATGGCCGATGATGTATGGTCTCACGGGCCGGTACCATCACGGTACACCTGGGATCGCCCTATCCGTGTTTTCTAACTTTGTGGGTTGGCTTTTGTATGCTTCTAATATCGTTCCATATCCATTCATATAATGCCCCTCTTGTTTATTCTTAATTTTTTATCATGTTTTATGGGTTCCTTTGCTTATTACAGGCCCCGTTATTTTTTAGGGTATTTTTTCATTTTTTCCTTAATATATGTATTTTTTGCTAAGTTACATTCTTAATTATTTGCACTCAAAGCAACGTTGATTTCTTCCGTATATGTATACTGTGCCCTCTTTTTACAAAATGTTACGGGTTCATTGTTACGCTGCAAAGTACATTTCTTCTTGAGAGCTTATTCATTCATTCATTCATTGGCATTGCAAGGATGGATCTTGAGTTAGTTTATACAAGCTCGTCCATGCTAGTTTATTGCAGCTACGTCCAGAGGGCAACGTCTGGATAGCATTTCACCATAGCTATGGGCTTTCTGGACATCTTTCTATCGAGTCCTTCTCCTTTGCTGTGACTTTTCCTTTCTGCTGCTGACGATGTGTTCTGTTCTTCTTTTTTCCCACTTTACTTTTACTTTCCGCCATGTCCCTTTTGCTTTGATGAATCCCTATTTATTCTGTCTAACTACACGCTTCTTTTCTTTTTACTCTGGAATTACCGTAGTGTCCAAAGGAGCTCATTTTAACGTATAATCTACCTCCTACCGGTAATTTTTACTGCTCTATTCCACTTTTTCCGTCTGCCTTTTGCGCCTAGGTTCTTCATTTGGCGTAGCATACTCCATGTGCCTTCTGTGTTCCTTTTTTTTCGACCGCACTGAATGGTAGTGGTAGAGTGAGTGCGACAAAGCAATTCCAATAAAAACTAGAGCACTCTGAGAGCACATATCTCCGCCAAGCGGAGCAACGGTAACAACAATAGGCAGACAAACAAACAAATGAATGGATGTTCACCAAAAGTTAATCAACTGTTAGTGTTAACATGCCTAACAATCCCTGTAAATTCCGTAAAGATCCGTTCTTAACATTTTGAATTATCTTGGTGAAAGACAGACAGACAAACACGACATAATCATCACCTTCTTGGCGGAGGTAATAAATTATGCTCCAGTTTTGTTCCTGGCTTGTGTTTCCCGTAAGTCAAATATTGGGAGGTGTTTCCTTTGTCAACTACTGGAAAGTATTTCCCTTTGTCAGTTACTGGGTGGTGTTTCCCTTCATAAAATGCTGGGATGTGTTTCCCTTTCTCAAATACCAGAAGGTGTTTCCCTTAATTTGTCAACTACTGGAGGTGTTTTACTCTGTCTAGTATTCAGCTATGTTTTCCTTCTTCAGCTGCTGACAGGTGTTTCCTGTCATCTGCTTAGTACATGGGAGGTGTATTCTCCATACTGGGAGATGTTTTCGTTTGTAAAATATTGTAAGGTGTTTTTTTTTTCATGTAATCTGATATGTTTCTGTTTTTTAGGTACTGGGAGATATTTTCCTTTATCAGATACTATGATTTACTTCCTTGTTTGCATTGCAGGGATAATCTCCGTTAATCTCCATTAATCATGGATTTGGGCTTGCTATGCAGTAAAATGGTAACTATGATGAAAGTGTTGTGGGTGCTGAAGCGGAAATGGTTTACAGTGGTTATTTTAAATTCCTTATTGCTTTTGGACCATTTGTTACTGAAAAAAGTTACGGAGAAAATGCTAAGTTGGCACCCTGGACGCTATCGAATAGGTATTTTCGCATGTTTGCTACTTGAACGGTGCAGGTGTAATGCGCGGGTACTTGTGTTAGCGTTGGCTCTGGAACGCAGCTTTTCGCGCGCTTTCTCTTACGTATACATTTCATGAGTTCAGATTAAATTCGATTAACGGAGTGGTATTGTATGTTTTTATAGTGTTGTCAGTCACTGGAGTTTTTCTTCACCTAAAAAAAATTATCTGTGAAAATTATGCAGTGGTATCATTCAGTTGAATTCGGATGGCGCTTTCTACAGGACTTTTATTCTGAATGGAGGCGCAGCAAGTTGCGTTGTAGACTGTCTGATTGACTTGGAGGAGTTGGAACAGACCATTTCGATCTCAAGGATTTGCTTAGCGCCGTTGCTTCACTCTCGGCGTGTGGTTTTTGGTTAACCTCACGACGGAGGACAGCGGCGGTGGTGCCGAATATATCGAACCAGTGGGAAGGACCGCCGCCGCCGCTGCTTCATGTGGTATTGTCACTTCTTATTCTGCTGAATGTGGGCAGGGAAAGTTCTCATGTAGCCCGGCCAGGATGTTCCGTTTATGTAGTCGAGCGCAAGCCCATATCCTGATCTTATATTTTCAATTATTTTGGTCAATCATTATGAGTGGGAGTTGAGAAAGTTTATACGCAGTCTAGGCAGGACATTCGGCTAGGTTTGCATGAATAGGTCGTACAAGCGTCAGATCTTGGGTTCATCTAATTGCAGCTATGTTCTGTCATCTGAGCGTATTGCTCGCCGCCGAAATGTGGCAGTACGTTTTGTTTGCAGTTGTATATGATCAGTTTTGTGTATTTCTCCAAAATGTTATAGCTTTTGTCAGTTGAATCAAGTTTGTCAGTCTTAAATATCACTACATGCATGCTCCAAAATACTATAGATTCATATTTATGGCATTTAAAAGATTATTCTTTGTCCGTGTAATGTGAAACTTTCTGATAACAATTGCGTCATATGTAATTGCAAAACTTTTCCATACTACTGACTCTCCAAAAATAGGGTGCCTAGTGTTGTTACTGTGAATTCTTACTTCTAGACTTCTCTCTACTCACACTTTATTCTCCCTGCAAGTGCGCCATAAGTCATTCTTCAATCTCACCCGTTCTACTGATTATTCAAAATTATAGCAGTTTTGTAGTTGTTTCTTTTCCCTTGAGTTGCTTTTGTTACAAAGTTTTTTACATAAAGTGTGCCATATTTTGTACTCGTACTTGCCAAATCTTTCGTTCGGTACTGCGCCTGCCGCGTGGCGGGCTAGGCGTTATTTTTTTACCTTTCACTCAGTAGGTTAAGACACCGAGTCACGGCACCGCTTCCATCACACTTCATTGGAAGCAAATTGCACACACAGCATCGAGTTATGGCCCCGTGCCTGCTTGCTGCTCCTGCCAGCTGCTGCTCTCCTGCCGCCTCGTCTCTCTCTCTCTTTTGCTTCCCTCTTTATATGTCGCTTGCGGATAGCAATAGCTAAAATAATAGGAATCTTTTGGGCATAGATAACCTCTCCAAAAACTGACTGTTGGCTCTTTTTTTATTGAAATTCGTTTCACTTTTGCTTTCGGAAAAATAACTAGAAAAATATGCACCGTTTAGATCAAAGTAACCTCCGTAAAGGACGCCGTATCTTAAGCCCCGTCGCTACTGATGCTACTCTCATTTTGCTTCAGCAGAATAGTCATTGTAATATGTAGGAATAAAACTCAATGCTGTTGAGCCAAAGGTAACTTACTATTTGAAGTTTGCCCGCTCCATGCTGCACCTCTAGGCTTGTATTTATTGTTTTACTTTTTCTTTGGAAGTTGATTTCTATCTGTAATTGTAATTAGCTACCTTCGCCCAAGAGGTTATGTTTTTGCCTTGGTTGTCGTTTAATTCAGTCTATTTGGTAGAAGCGTAACCCAAAACTTATGGAGTAATCTTCATGAAATTTACAGGACTGTTAGGAATGTCATGAGAAACTGGCACATTAATTTTGGTGATGATCCGTTAGTCTGTTTGTTTGCTTGCTTATCTATCTATAATTCTTTTTTTTTGCTTTGCATTGCGCGTCAGAAATCTGCGTTCTTGGAGTGTAACTCTAGAATATTAATCATCTGTTCTCCACTAAAAAAAATGTTCAGTCCTTGTAAAGGTAAAAGTAAAGTCAACTTCCCTGCACCTATAACTGGGAAACCCACAAACACTGATTCGTGCTGCAGATAGAAGCCAACTGGTCCCCGAAGAGTGTTCGACTGCAGTTGACTTCAGATTGTCAAGAGCTATGGCACTAGCGGTTGAAGGCTCTTACCTGCGACCCCCGACCATTTTCATGTCTTGTTAGGGTCAGTACCTCTGCAGTAGCGCGCGGACACTAGAAGCTGTCAAGCGCCGCAAGAACTCGCCTGCCTGGCTAGTAGACTCGAATTTACACCCTCCACTGTCAGAATCAGCTCCATCTAGCCTTTTGCTATTGCGGATACACATTACATTAAGCAATGTGAGTAGTTGCATCTCACCACAACTCGGCCTTGCATATATATANATATATAGGTTAACTTCTCGACCTGCACACAAGTGTCATCCGAAAGTAAATGCTCCTCAATCAAAATTATGTACGTAGAATTCCGTACGAACGCGTTGTCGCTACTCTTCAGTCAGGAATTACATTTCTGAGCACTATAAGGGATCACATCAGATGCCCGTATGGGTGCATGGTAGCTCCATTTAAAAGTTTCTTGAGCAGGAGGCGAGCCTGTAACTTTGAAACTTGATTACTGCATGAATATGAGCGCCTTATCGCTACACTATAGACGGGAACTCTTCATCTGAGTACAGAGAGGTCACATTTCGAGTCCCGTCAGGGTTCGGCTCAAGAAAGCTTCGTTAAGGATAAAATTTTATGCTTTGGATCAGGTTTCGAAGGCCGTCTGATCGTGGGCTGGTTGCCTGCAAAGTACATCCTCGCGTGCGCAAAAAAATGTACAAAATAGAAAATTACCTACTATCAGAAACAATGAAAAAGTGAGCGGCACTTGCATAACCGTCTCTCTTGCGAAAATTTTCAAATATTAACGTAGTCGATGATATATTTTTAACCTGTTGGTGGTGCCTGTATGGCTCCGTAGTTTCTTGAAGGCTTTATCCTGGTGAAATGTTTGGTGTATAGTGAGGTATGCCGTATTTATAGCAGCTAACCTAGCACAAACATGTTTATAAAATGTTTTCGTGTAATTCTACCCCTCAACTGCAGTTCTTTTAGTCATCGAAATATATATCTAATCTTCTTCTGAATATTTTTACAGAGCTTTATCAAAGTGGTCTACTGCTAATGCGTTGTTGATGCTAACTCGAATTTGTTAGCTGTTTTGTCATCAACTTTTAATTGATAAATACAAAATATACGTAAACATATCTACGACTATCTGCAATATGATTTGATTAGTGTATCATAATTTTGTTTCTGATTACTGCAGCCTGTTGCAGCGTAGCAATAGCTGGCTGTATAATAAACAGAAGAAGCTTTTACCTTGTGTGTGTCCGCGGATTATCTGTCTTTCCAGAGCTCAGTGCTCTTGTAACTCCTCCGGTGGAAGATCGTACTGTGCTGCAGGTGCGGCTTGTCTCTCTGCTCAAGCCGTACCGACAAGCTGTGAACATTCGTACAGACTCTTATACAAATGGACGCCACGTGACCTAACAAATCGCATCATTGAAACTTCAAGATATCACGTATTTGATTCGCATCTCCACATCCTCAGCTGCGTAGGTACTCACCAATGAATGAGTGAGCTCGAGTGTCGGTTTGACCCACTTATGTTCTATGTGCACTTAATTGCTTCACTTCCTGTGGGAAAGCAAAGAAGTGTTTTGTTATTCAGATTCGCTTGCTTCTTTTGGCTAAGAATGCTTTAAATTTTGGGTGCGCGCAGCTGGCATACTAAAGAGAGAGGGCACCTCGAAATCTGAACTCTGGTGGCAGAGTGTTGTTGTGGTCCGGGTTGTTTTGCATTAACCTCTTGCTTCCTTTTAATATAAGCCTATTAACTCTGTCTTACTCGTGGCGTACGGGCCGTTTCGGTACAAGGTTTTTGTCGCGCGCTTTCAAAAGTTGCATTGATTTTTATCAACGAGAAGAAGTAGTAATTATGCTTGTGAAAAGTAAAAATCAAGTTTGCTTCTTACATACAGTTCTGCTCCACAACGGGACGTTGGCCTGTTCAAAGGTTAAGAGTCGGTGTCAAGCCGCTGTCAACCCCAGCTTTCTCCCAAACGTCCTTCTACATATGTCAGTGATCGTCTCCTCTAACCAGTTTTCACGTAGATGTTTGTTTGTTTGTTGTGGGAGTGACATTTTCTGTTTCGCAATCATGTATAAAATGCGTTAGCCATCCCCGTATCGTCATGTAAGCTGGTATCGGCAGCTTTAAACGATCTGTACACAGAGCTATTCTGTGATCTCGGAGCTTCTTTTTTTCATTCTTTTGTTTTCTCCACCCGCTGGGCTGGTTGCGTGGGGGTTTGTTCCTCCGCCAAGCAACAATACTATTTTAAAATTGGTTCTGAATCCAAGATTTTCTTTGACCCCTATTGCCAACAATTGGTCATATGTGCCTATTAGCTTTGCTAACAGCTCTCATTGTCTTGAAAATCTGTCCACATCTTTCTCGGTTGGTCTGAGAATTATTCAGACAAACATATAGCGAAACACACAAACGGGTGAGCAGATCATCACACAATTTACTCTTTAGTACCTCTTATAATTCCTAACAGTTCATTGAAACTTCATGACGTTCCTTTCGTAACTTTTTGGGCTATGTTGCTGACATACAAAAAACAACCATCGAGACAAAGAGACGAGCGGACCAACAGATCGTCACAAAAGTGTGTCAGTGCCTCCTCGTAACTTTCTGTAGCATAACCTGCAAATTTAATGAAGATCCGTTTACAGCATAACTTTTTGCGGTACATTTCCAAGAAAAAACGTGTAGACGAACAAACTGTTGAACGGAACTTCACCAAAATTTAATTAACTGTTACTCCTAATATACCTAACGATCCCTGCAACTTTCATGAAAATCCCCCCTCAGGGGGCATAGGATGGGCCATAGTCCATTGGGCTAGGTTAGTTAGGTTCGCCGATCCTATGTTATGGGGAGTAGCGCCCCCAGGGGGTATGTGTAGGTTACCTTAGCCATTAGCTAGGCCTTCGGGACGGCTGTCTTTCGTGCCCAATTTGCTTTCTTCCCATCTTTTCCTCCTACTGCTCTTTCTTCAATCTGTTCTTACTCTTCTTTCCTGACTTGCTGTTCGCATGCGCGTTGATACTGTGTGGGAACACCCTCGTGCATGGGTTCCACGTATCTATCGTCACACTATGTGTCCCTTGCTCTTTCCTCTGTTAGATCGCCGTTGCTGTGGAGACGGAGACTTAAACTACTCAATATAATAATACAGTAATAATAATAATGAAAATCCTTCCATGATTATTTGCTTTCTTCGTGACCGACTAACAGCCACACAAACCCCAACTAAAACGTAACTTTCTTGGCGGGGGTAAAATTCTTGAAAATCTCTAGGAAGATTCTGTCTATAGTATCCATTTACCATTTATTTTCTTCGTCTGATAATTAACAACCAACTCTCCAGCATATATAATTTTCTCGCAAGAGTATTAAATAAAGTAAAATTGCAATTCAAAGTTGTAATAATTAATTTGATGTGGATATTATAACTTCAATCTCCTCGTTTGTGCTTTGTGCGCATATATATACTAGCACGTACAGTCCTCATCAACAACTATTGTGCTCGCAAGTTAACCCTTTGTGTCTAATTTATTCTGACGTAGTATAGCTTAGTTACGGTACAAGTAATTTATTTGGTGGACAAGTTGTAACGAAGAGTTAATCGTGTACCTTTAGGCCCCATTTAAAATAAATTTTGAATTTTTGAGCGTTATTTTTGCAATGTTCATATTTTATTTTGATTTATTGTATAGTTTCGTCCCAGACATCTCGAAGTGCGTAGTGAGTACAATTTAGAGTAGACTAGATTAGATAGGCGGCAGTAGACGAACCAAAAGGCCCATTCCCAAAAAGACACCGGGACTTACACCCCGATCCTCTATGAGCTATTGCCATTATGTTAGTAGAATGTAGAGGAAT
>LQNS02276498.1:13138028-13162398 GCA_001587735.2 Parhyale hawaiensis
GCCCTTTTGTTCATCTTTAATATCTGTTACTTTTGAGAAAAAGTCTAGTAGGTTTGTTAAGCAGCTTCTTCCATTTCGGAAGCCATGCTGAGTGTCTGCTATGAGATGCTTCATCCTCAGGTGATCAGTGATGCCCTTTTTCAATAGGCGTTCGTTGGTTTTGCTGACGACCGATGTAAGACTGATTGGTCGATAGTTGCTGGGGCTTTTCTTATCCACCTTCTTATGTATCGGTATCACGTTAGCTAGTTTCCAATCCTGCGGAACTTCTCCTGTTCTTAGAGACCGATTAAATATTTCGAGCAGCGGCTTCACGATGACTGTTTAAGCTAATAAGTAACTGTGAAAGCGTTAAATTTATACAAATAAGCAAACAAGTTGATCGGGTTAGATGGGTCGGGTGATGGAGTGCATTTAAACCCCAACTCATTCATTGCAGAGACACACACGCGAATAAAACTGCCGCACTATGTCATTCAGTTGACTACCCGCTCCGTGCAGTGATAAAACTCATCTTCAAATTCAAGTGAAAATACTCTGAGAAACACCGGATGATAATGAAGAGCCTAGTATACGGTACATCCGTCCTCAAAGGGCAGAGTTCACAGTGATAAAAAATTTAAGCCTTGTAGTTAACCAGAGAAATTTTCCGTTGTATACCTTTTGCTGGGCCCTAACGATGTGATGGGTACATCGTTATACCACTATCCTGGATACCAACTACTGGACCCACCTTCTCACTAATGGCAACAAATTGCTCGACGCATAACAGTCTGGTTGGTTAGATTTATAGAACAATGCATTGGTCATCATCAAATCATCAACTGAGACTATAGTTGCTCTTTACCGTCTTCCCATCCGCCCTTTTTACTAGATGTCAGAATGTCATTCTTCTTGCCTAGATTGTCTCCACAAACAGGGTGCCATTCTAAAGTGTGTATTCAATACTTAGTATCTGTATTACATCTCGGTCCATCTGAAAATCTAAAGGCCGCGACAGCACAAAATACCAAATATTCTTCACAACCCTTCTGGCCAAGCCGCCGCGTGCCTGGCTTCGGCTTGCTCATTGTTACTTTGTCGAAGAAAATAGTTTTCAATCTCAGCCTCCATATGGTGCCATAACGCAGTCCCAATATGAAGTTTCTTGGATCTCTTTTAATTATAAGTGAACTTAAACTCACAGACATCTATTATTTAGCACACTGTTCAAACGTTCTAAGCTGTAGTTACTACGATGACGGAAACTTCTGTGCCAATAACTTGGATCTTTCCACATTTTGTGTGTCGTCGACAGTAGCCTTAAAAAATCCTCCTCAGGGAAAAGCGGACATTCCAAAGATTGGTAATCACAGGCATGTAATGTAGTCTTTGGTTAAGCTGCTGGTGAGTTTGCCTATTATTATTAAATCACACCAGACTGGCGACGTGGAAACGGAGAAACTCCATGAGGTTAACAAACCCCCACGCAACCAGCCCAGTGGGTGAAGAAAACAAAAGAATGAAAGAAAAGAAGATCCGAGATCACAGAATAGCTCTGTGTACAGATCGTTTAAAGCTGCCAATACCCGCACCAGCAAAGTCGGAGCCATCAAGACCATTCCAAACATCCACACACAAAGGAAAAAACGAACGGGAACACTGGCCCGTACGGCATCACAACGGTTCCAAGGCAAACTCATGAGCACTAGTACGCCGAGTATACCTCACCCGAACAAATGGATCCGGAAAAAACTCAGACAGTGGATGACTGGGGCAGTTATAGGTTTTATACAAAAAAAAACAGACCCCACCAACTCTGCGACGATGCGCCAGATCACAAGGCACAACACCACCCGGCATGAACGCACATCGACGAACCACTTTGTCTAACAAACACAGATGGGAATCGGCAGCAGAACCCCAGACTACAGAGCAGTTCTCAAGCCCTTACGAAAACCATACTGTGTTGGGGGAAGGACACCCTGCTTTTCAAGAAAACAACCCAATCTCGACGCAACCAACCTCTCATAAACTTTCGACAAAACAGGTGTGATCGNAGGTGTGATCGAGATGGGTCTATAATCAGAGGTACGGGATGAAACCGAGCCCTTCGGAACAGGCGTCACATGGGCAACACGCCAGCACTCCGGAAAAGAGCCCAGCTGAAGGGCTGCCTTAAATTTTGATAGAAATTATAGCTGTTTACATTTTTTTCCTTTTCTTGGGATTCATTGTATAGAGCCTCCTCCAATCTATAACTACAGAAGTAAAAGATTTAACTAAAGAGTCGCAACTGCTAATAAATTTGCTGTAATTTAGTTGAGAAATTACTAGCTATTCTGAATTTTTAGATTTCAGTCTTATTTTGTTCGTGTATCAGGATCCCTGTTTTGTGGAGACAAAACATGAAACGCTGTTAAATAACTTAAATTTTGCTAATCCTAAAGTGAAACGTAGCTATGCATGTACAGTTAATGCGGGATTTAAGTCAGCTGTTTATGGCATTCTGATAGAGTTTCATTGGCAGCGTTTCGGGCTTCTCATTGTTGCATTATTATTAAATTACACTTATATAGCAACGTGGGAACGGAGAAACTCCATGAGGTTGACAAACCCTCAGCGAGCGAAGAAAAAAAAAAAGCAAGAGAAGATCCCAGTTGACCGAATAGCTCTGTGTACAGATCATATAAAGCTGCCAATACCAGCACCAGCAAAGACAGAGCCATCAAGACCATTCCAAACATCCACGCACGATGGAAAAACGAACGAAAATACTGGCTCGTATGGTATCGTACCGGTTCCAAGGCAAACTCATGAGCACCTGTACGCCGAGTATACCTCACCCGAACTAATGGCTCCGGAAGAAAATCAGACAGTGGATAACTAGGGCCATTATATATTTTATACAGAAAGCAGACCCAACCAACTCTGCGACGATGCGCCTGATGATGCTTCATTTGGGTTGCACTACCTGACCATGGTTGCCCGACCGTGTTTTTAATAATGATAATAATACCGTGTTCACGAACGGCCCCTGCCTCACCCGCAAGAGACCGGACGAGCGAGGTACCCAGTCTAACTAAGGTACCCTTCACGCCTTTAGAAGGGGTATCTCTATTTTGACTCATTTTCATGGTTGCCTGGTAACCCTCAGGCGGCGGGACCTGATAACCCTCAGGCGGCGGGCACATTAGCGTCTGCGAAGATGGACTGCCTTTCAGGGCTTAGGAGTTCCATCTACCCCGAGCTGTCGAACGCATTCAACGAGTTGACTTTTCCTCCTGAATGAGCCGTTGGTCTTCTCGTTGGATACCTTCGACTTTGACCCTCCAACTGTAAGTTCGTACGCCTGGTTAAGCTGAGATTCAGCATGACCAGCCGGTGACCTACAGGAGGTTGACTGGATTAGCCGCCGGTCTTTCGGCAGGTTGTCGTTGGCCTTCGATGTTCTAAGGCTCATCCGGCTTTTGCTGCGCATTTCCTCGCAACAGGTCGCCGCAAACACCCCCCTGTGTCAGAATCATACGCCCCGATGGATTCACGGGCCGGTGGTCGAGACAGGGTTAGCCAGTTATCCCACTGGCGGTCGGTGCTCTGAGCCTTAGGTCGCGGGATGTGACCCGGTGCCAGAGTGTAGAGCTGAACATCGCTCAACCGATCCAATTTGGGTCGTGAAATCCCCATGATAATAATAAATATTATCAACAAGTTTCGATGTAGTAGTTATGTGGTGTTGCGCCCAGCTGTGCTTTGTACTGTACGCCGAGTTCAAATAGTTTATGCGAGTTGGGGCAATGTTGCAAAATGAATGTAAGGATTCATCATCAGTATCTCTTACTGTTGATGTCGTATGGGTCTTCTCTAGCTTCATTGTAAGTTGCGTATTGGTGGCCTGTGATACGTACATTTACATCATTATTTACATAAATGTGATTTCAGCTGTATTTTAAGCTCTTTTACTTGAGAAATATCAATTACGGAACTATTTACGAGGGTCTTTCCTAAAGTAATGCCTCCTGTTTTTTCGCTCTAAGGGACCTGATGGGATTACAAATTACATTGTTATGATAACTGCACTTTCGACCTGAAAGTTTCATCTCTCTGTTGCAGATATTGACGGTGTGACACTTTAAAAAAGTATACGTCAGAAGCAGAGATTCGTCATTTAATTCCTCCATGCAGAAAAAAATGAACCAATCAACATACACCGGCGCATGATGAACGCATACGAAGCCGATGGAGTTGATGTCAGCACAGTTAGCAGATTTGTTCGTCGATTTCAAAGTGGCGATAGAGATGTGAGTGACAATATACGCTCCGAACGCCCGTGCACAGCCACCGGCCCGGAAAAGAAAGTGCGCTGTGATAACCTCATCCAGATCGATCGGCGGATAACTGTGAATGAAATGCGTCGTGCAGAGTTGGATGTGGGTGTCAACTCTGATCGTTACGTTGAAACGTTGGCCAAGCTGAAGGGCCTCATTGCCCGTGGAAGGCCAGAGGAAGGGGAAACATTCCGTTTGCAACTGGACAATGATAGACCTGACACAAGCTTGAAGACCACGGAATGAGTGATAAAGTTCGGCTGGACGGTGTTGTCTTACCCTGCGTACAGTCCCGACCTGGCACCGTCAGACTTCCACTTCTTTGAACGTCTGAAGGACGTATTATGCGGGCAGCGTTTCCCAGACAACACCGTAATTACGGCCGTGAAAAAATGGACCGCTGTGGCAGTCGCTGACTATTAGGTATTACCGGGCACCAAGGCTTGTCATCGCTGGCAAAAGTGCATTGAGAGTAGTGCAGATTACATTGAAAAATAAATTATGGAGTACGAAAAGTCGTTCGTTTTGTGATGCCACTTCCGCTGTAGCTGTTCAATTTTTTGACTTAGAAGTAAGAGGCATTACTTTTGGAACGACCCTCTTAAAACAATCTTTTACCGAACCCAGTACAAAATGGTTCACAATTGCGTAAGTTTGTAAGTGACGGCAGTTAATCCGTGAGTATTATTTTTTACAGCCATATTTCTGTCAATCCAGATAAATCAAATTCAGCTTTTGCAGAATTAGTGATATACATTCGAGTAGCAAGGTAGCGAGTCTGAAAAGTTAAATTACGGAGTGCATTGACAATAACTACGCCCCTTTGCGACAAATTCTTCATTTCATAACTAACTTGATTCACCAACATCTTTGTTACATAAAAGTTATACCGTAACAACACTAAGTTTATTACCGTAGCTTGAATTGCGGTTTATAAATTATCATTGGATTCTACAATCTGCCTGAAAGAAGTGACTGTCTACATGAATATCAAAACCATAAATTTTGTAAAAGATGTCATAGCAAATAGTTTCTGATGTGACAGACTACATTTGTATTCAGTCAGTGTCACACTTGAGTGGTTCTATCGGAAGTGATATGGTCAACATCTTGATTTCCGTTTCTTATTTTATTCCATCGTTAGTGAACCGCTGCAGATTTCTTCTTTTTGTTTCGCAGACAGCACTTCCTTCCTATTGTCATCGCTTTCGCTGTTCCTGTTTTCTTCTTCTATCCGTCAGAACAATTGCCCATTTTTCTTGGCAACGTACGAGTTGCGACTCGGAAGTGCTCATTTTTTCAGGTTTTATTTCAAAAGTTATAAAGAATTGGTACTGGTAGATTTAATTAATTACGTATGATCAATAGACTGTGAGGTTTTGACCGAATCATGTGAACGTTTTAGATGTAGCTAATTAATAATTATATAATTGCTATCTCAGTAGGCTACCTGCGTGGTGCTCATCATGTTATTTGGATGAAAATGAGTTAGCATCTCGTGTAATATCCAGACACGATCTCCGAGAAACCCCTTGGAAATGATGACAATGCAAATAAGGTCTTCGGGAGAACTTTCTTTCTTCGCTCACTTTACCCCTGTCCTCCTTTCCTTGCGAAAGTTACTATTTTCGCTTTCGGCTTGTCGTTTACCGTCGGTGTTTATCTGTGCATTGGCTTCCCTTGTCTTTCAACACACTTCTTCTCTTTTGAATTGATTAATAGGCGTATCCTGGCAGGCTTTAACCATCATAAATAACGCCTGGAGTATTGAACGATTAGCAAATTAATAGTTTCTTTTTTTGTAGTTCATTGCGTGTTAGGAAGTTAAAAATACACTTGTATTCATTTCTAATATAATTTTTGAAAGTAGTATGTCAAAACAACTTCGTTCTAGTGTAATCTACTGGTTTTTGTGTATTTCAGATTTTATAAGTAGCCTGATGATGATGTCTGGCACATCGAAACGTTGCTTTTATTGCGTTGATATACTACTTTAAAAAAATTTTTTATTAGAAATAAATACCAGTGTATTTTCAACTTCCTTAACACGCAATGAACTAGAGAAATTTCGACAAGCTGAGAAATTGCAAAAGTTTCTTTTTGATAAAGTGGCGGGACCCGTGGAAATTCGACGGTCGGTTAGTTAATGTCCTTCTATAATGAACCAATTCTACCCTACGCTATTATAACTTACTTTAATTCGACCTAATGCAGCTTCTCAACCTAACCTACCAATAAATAGCGCCTGTTCCTTAATCCTAATGAACTACTACATCAAACCTCAAAGTGCGCTGCACACGAGAGTCGAAACATGGCAACGTTGCTCCCTATCCTTCCTCTTGCGCTGCTGTGTGTGCAGCTTCGACTTGTCTAACATTATTATCTTCAAAAAAACTGCTTAAACTCCGAGCCGCGGCAGCCATTCCATTACAGCGAGGGCCAAGTGCGCTCACTATAGACTGTCTTTGAATTACTATTGATTTCCAATTCACAACTGTACATACATTTTGCAATCGATGTGTCTTAATAGATTCAACCGTTATCATGCGCACAGAAACATTGTTCCGAGAATGTGAAGCACTTCGGTCTTTCAACTCGTAGGAAGTCTATCCCTAATAGTGTGGGCACTTCCCGAGTGCCTTATCCGCAGGAGGTGTTGCAGCTTGCCGCAATTCCTGCTGACGAGGTTACTTTTGTAAAGTATAGGTTGGTTCTCTACTTTCCTCTTTCTGTCCCGTGAGGTGGGCTGTCGATCGAGATAGCCGACCTGGTACGCGGGACATCTCTAGTCTCCCTCGTGTGGAAGAACACAAAAGGGGCCGACAACTTGAGTGTCTCCTACTATACTTTGCTCCTTGTTTCCCTTCCCTTAGTAGTGCACGTTCCCACCACGCCTAACCAATATGCGGTATTTGAATACTGCACAAGTAGTTTCTCTGTTGAAACGCCTGAGTTGCGGCTCAAACTATCGCAATAATTGCTCAGCCACTTAAAACTTCTCGCTTTGACCGTCATGCTGCCGTGGCTACAACTAATAGCGCTCGCAAATCACGCTCAAACTATATGCGTCATTGTAACTTTAAACTAACTCAAAAGTAGGAGGTACATATTCCCAAAGCTTGGCCATTGCTGCTTGTTATAACGTACAAACTGGTGGAAACGACTCATACCTTAGATATTCTTTTTAGTGGCATAGCAATGTACAATCAGATACATATTTGCTTGCCAATGCAACTTTTACGTAGGCGTGCCCGCGCCTTAAGTCACCCTGTACATGTGCAACATATCTAGACACTATATTACTGGTGGATCTCGCAGATATCTTACCAGCAAAATTTTCGCCCCTGTATATCAAGATAGAGATATAAAGACAGCATAAGTAAATATAGCAATCTCGCTTTTAGGAGGTACTTTTCTCATTGCTTCTCTTGTATATTGACACGCCTTCGCTATCCTTTGTTTCTCATCGTCTGAAGATAACATTATTTAAACATTCATATTTTTAACATTTCCATTTTCAACGGTGTATTTGATGCTTTCAATTCCACTGCGGGACCCGTGGCTGCATTACACTTGATGTGCGATAGCGTGCCAACATAATACAACACTCAGCCCATTAAAAAAATTAATTCATGTCGCTGAAAGTACTTTTTCTATTTGTTTACGTCATTTCTCTAAACATCGCACATGCACTTGAAAAATGCAGTTTAGAATGAAGCAGTTAAGAACAGCTTCGTTTGAGCCGTATTATGGCTACGATCGGATTCTCCCATATTTGGATCGTTATGCAACCCCAGCAAAGTGAATATTACAAGTAATAAAATTTGGTATCATGGTATAGGTATGATACGTGCAAAATGAACTTTATGTCTTTGTTTCGAAACTAACTGAAATTTTTTCAAGTGCGAGCTGCATGAAAGAAAACGGCTGTGGTTGAATTTCCTCCAGCGAAAATCAGAGCTTCTTACAAGTTGAATTTTCCCCTATCTATTATTGAAGAGCGTAGCACACGAAGGAACGAACGAACAAACGAACGAACAACGCTATTAGTATTATAGATATTCACGTTTTATTCATACCCGTCATTTTTAACTCATATCGATTCCTATTTGAAATTATAGTTCTCGTACCCCGATTCAATCAAGAGAGCATGTCGAAGATTCCTCGAGTTTCCCTCTCTCCTCCCCCATGGAGCGTCATTTTATTACCGCCATATATCACGATTCCTTTCGGGATTTCAATAAAGCGTGCCGTCTTAGAGAGCTTTGCTCGCTCTTCCTAAACATTGACCTTGCCTTGGATGGATCTTCCTCACATCTCCGTAAATAATGCGCTTCTTTTTGCATAAATATCGCAGCTGGAGGCCTGGTGCTCGCAGCTCGGTCGTGTGCTTGGCACAAACAAGCAACTTTTTATTTATCTTGCACGAAAAGCTACAGTTTTTCTTTCCGTCGCACCAAATGCGGCGTTCTGAGGTTTCTCTCATAATTCGAGTGCTAATTTAACCGCTGAGGTAAATTCGCGTTTGTGAAGGTTACTGCAATGCTGTTATTAGCCATTCTTTTGATCAGTGATGCTGGTAATCGGGAAGGAAAAGTAGGGTAACGCTTGCCAATTTCAGATATTCCGTGTGAACTTTAAAATATGCATCGCCCGTCTCTTCACATTTAGCAGTGATTTAGATATTCCGGATACTAAGAGAGTTTTTAGACGGCTTCGAATGTTTTCTAATTTGGAGGGGCTTTTATGAGCAGTAAACCCCAGTGCATCACTCTTCTGCTAGCATCCAATTATTTATCCCGAAAGAATTTCACAGTAGTGAGGTTTGGCCTTGGAATAGAATTATAAATTTGGTGAATCGGACTGGAATCAAAGTATTTTTAAACGTAAGAAATATCAATTTGTTGGAAGAGTCTTCTTGAGACGTGACCGGTGTTTATGTTCGAGGCCATCCGCGCAGGCTTTGAACGGATGTTGAGCCGCGCTTGCGGACACCATACCGTTCCTAAATGCAGCGTTAATGCGATTACTCGATATGGCTCCTTGCGTCAGACTTAGTCATTTTAATCTTAATCTTTTACTCTATTGTATCGCACGCCAAAGCTTAGTGTTCTGAGACACGAAGCAGGCTGCGCGTGGCAATTTCTTTGTTCCAATCGCGTCCTGACCACGCGATGGTAATTGGCAAATTATCGAGCGCAAGAGCCACTTGGAGAACAATAATGATATTAAAAGGCTGTGCACAATATGCAGTTTAATAATTGTGATTTGAAATGACCAATATCATTAGTTCAAAGAAAAATAGGGTTAAAGTTGTGTTCTATTTTAGAGTTTATAACTTGGTCCTTGTGGGCTGGTTGTAAAGCTCTAGCGACACATGCACGGCGCCCTCTTGTGACGAATTTGCCATTTACAATTATGTTAGGTAAAATAAGAATTATAGAAGGAAATATAAGATTTGTGTTTCGAACTGTTGCTGTTTAGTGCAATTCCTCATTTTGTTATTTGAACAGGGAAATGTGAACATTGTGAATGAAGAAAACCAATTGGAGAACGTTTTGCTTTATCAGGAGCGAAAGTGCAAATATTTTAGTATTAAAGGTGAACGTGTCGAAAGCTGGGCTTCACAGTCGGCTGTAGCAAAGCGAAATCGGTGCTGTATTGGCAACGGTGACTTGTGTGTCTGTACAGTGCCGCTCTCCTACGCTCAATGCCTGTTACGCTTTAGTCGCATCTGGTGCTGCTGTGCTGCGTGCTGTCGGTTGTCGCAAGGACTCTATATTATCTTATACTTCTGGGAGTTATTGCTGTTAATATTGCCGAGGCCAAGATAGTAGTCAACCGTGCAATTAAAATTTGCAGCGTTCATTCGGGCCATGTGCTTAATGCTGCACTTTTGCTTTGAAGTTGAAGAGCCGCAAATCACAACTTTTTAGTAAACTTAATTTGAGGAATATAGAAGGAAACACAGGCTGATTGGTGCGTTTCATCTAACAGAAAAGCTGCAAATGGCTACTTTTGTAAAACTTAATTTGGGGAACTATTCCGGGCGTACAGAGTTGAGGCTGAGTGGTGCATTTCATGTAACAAAGCCATTATATCTTCGTCGGCCCCATAGCCGTCCTGCGGTGACGCGTGCGTGGTGGTCGTAACGCAGGGAAGATGCGCCGCAGTCCTGACCCGCCACACAGTTATACCACGGCACTTCTTTGGTGTCGAGCTCCACGTCACTTCTTTATTATGACTTGATCTCGAGGCCAGCCGTCGTACTGTCAATGGTTTGGCCTGGGACATTACCGTACCGTTAGCAATGTCATACAGTTTGAGACAGGTTCCGGATTATGACAAGTTAATAGTGCCTGAACACTGAACAGCTACGTAACAAGTAACTGCAACTTCAAAACGAATTTCTGTGGTAAAAAAAAAAATCCGGAGATCTTCCTAAATTACTGGGATTTAATGCTGACCCAAAATCGACCGGGATCTCGGGATGAAAACCCTGATTATAATAAGTGGTTTGGAGCATGGTTTGTTAGTGATAGGCTAAGGTTTGGTTGTATGTATTTAAATTGAGGTGTGGTATAATTCATATACTTCGGTAATTACGTTATGTTATGTTTTTGTCATTTTTGTCTGTCACCAAGATAACTGAAAAAGTTATGGACGATTCTTCACGAAATTCGCTATGATTGTTACGCATGTTGGCAGTAACAGATGATTAGCTATTGGCGAAGATCCGTTCAACCATTTTTTTTTTTCTTAGTACCATAACTCAAAAAGTTATGGACGGATTTTAATGAAATTTACAGCAATTGTTTAAAATGTTGAAAGACATAAATGGTCGAATTTTGTTGATGATCGGTTGGTCTGTTTGTGTGTTTGACTAATGTTTGTTCGCAACCTAACTAAAAAAAGTCATGAACGGATCTTCAAGAACATTACAGAAGCCTTTATTACAGTCAAATGGTACAAATAGCTAGATCTAGGTGCTGGTACAAAGACAATCATAGTTTTAGAACCAATTTGAATTTTGCGTTACCGTTGCCTTGCTCTTGGAAGGTACGCGCTGCCTCACAGTGCTCAAGTTTTACTTATCCGTACCCTGTCCTCACGTTGCAAAGCGTGGATCGTTGCATCGTTCTACGATTAGGCTTGTTCATCTATTAATTGCGTCATGTCCCTGGTATCTTTACTCTTTGTTACCGTTGACGAAACTTTTCTTCGGTTGCATCGACATCTGAACTGTGTCTTCACCAAACACTCCTCTGCTAATGGCCTTTCCTTGTTAGTCCTCTATCACTTTAAACTTCCTGTATAAAATCATGCATCTTTGCATATTTTCTGCTCGTGCGTTGCTACTGATCGCCGAATATTCTTACAGTAGTTCCCGGCACAGTTTTGTGGCGTGGGCGGTTAATCTCTGACGATTGGGACTCCCTTTTGAAAGCCGTGGGACATTATTTGGCCCCGTGACACCTGTGTGGTGTGAGATAACTTTGTGAGATTCCTTGTATGTGACGTCGCAAATCTAAGGAAAGCTGCAGCTCAGATATAGGTACTCCTTTCAGTTTCATGTTCTCATTTACGCCCAATTCAGGTGTAAGCTGACTTACTCGCCGTACGACCGGACAGTGCCTGCATAGTTACTATGTAGGGCATCCCTTATGTTCAGGTATTATGTGCCTGCCTATATGTTAGGTTAGGCACCCAGCTTAACCTTGTCCTAACTAACTTAACATACAACTTTGACGTAGGTTATATACTATACCGGGACGCACTGGCTACAAACTCGCCATTGGCTATGCACGTTTCTGTACGGGCGTCGGCGTACTTGCTGGCGGCGTTCAAGTTCGTGTGCTGCGCCTGCTCGCTGTATCGCAGATTAGGTTAGGTTAAGTTAGGTAACGTTAGGTTAGGTTACATTAGGTAAGGTAACGTTACCCAAGGTTAGGCTAGGTTAGGTTTGGTAGTGCTTATTGTTGTGCTTCTGGTGGTTATTGCGCGGCAAGAAAGCTTACTTGAACGCACGCACTGTCACAGTATTTAGCGCACACAGAATGGCGAGTTTGCCGTCAGTGCGGCCGGGACCGTCAGGGCTGTCTACGATTCTGTCTTAAATGCCGGTCAGTTAGTGTGGCGAGAACACCGCCTCCAGCTATGTTCTCTGGGTGCACTCCGTTGAGAGCATTGCAGTCGTGACCTAGCTGCTGCCTACAGTTTACTGTTTTTGTTTCTTTCACCAGAGGAATATCTACCACTAATTTGTGACCAGTTAAGCTCCTGAAAAATTAAATTTCCTGATTATCAGCACTGCACTGGTACCACAGAGCTGAGCAATTGACAAATTTTTGTTCTTGCTTGCATTGCTGCTGGACCGCCAAGCAATCGTTATATCTTCGGTTACACTTTCAGAGTAGCTCAAAATTTTCTACTCAGATCAACATCCTGTAAAGAAACCCTTACTTTGTGTCCCCGTGACACTAAGTGAAGCTTTCGTTCTCGCCGACATGCATCATGACTTCCGAAATAACTGTGTATCTGTTACACTAACTGTATGAAACCGGTGAATTTGCAATATCCCTGAAGTTTCATGGATTGCGCGTAATTAGATGTATGTGTTGCGTTAAAATGATGTGCGTTAGATCGGTCTAAGTGTGCGTGGGGTTTTGCCAGAATAGTTTAGGCTCAATGAAGAAAGTTTTCCTTACGTGAATAACATGAAATCCTCGAAATTCAGGGATTTCCCGAAACCCTGGTTTCACAATCTTATCGTAGCCCCTCGACGACAACGTATACAAAATTCCTCCGTCGGGATAGCTCCCCCTCACGCTAAAGTAACCCCGCACGTACGGTGCCCGTGTCACGGAGCAGCTCATCTCTCAAACGATCACAGTTCGGGTTCTCAATCAGCGGCCTTCATCTCTAGGAACATTTCGTTTCCTTAAGAGGAGCGCGCGCCTCTTCCATGTTGAGGTGTTTATGTTCAGTCGCTAGCGGCGCCGTGTCGTCCATTCTAACAAGTCGCCCATCGGATTGGGTCGCGTGGCCAATATGGCCTCCGGCTTGCCTTGAGGTTCTGCTTCCATGGTGTGTAAGTGTTGGGCCTGCGTTGCTTCGTATGTTTTATGGCACTTGGTACTTTTGCAGCTATTTTAGATGCGTCTAATGTGTTGTTGTAGTTGTTAGGTCATATGACTTGTGTCTTTACATGTTGAAAAACTGTCTGAGTTTACCCTGTACGGACCACCTAAAACGTCTGTTTCGCATATGAATAGCCGAATGAATTTGAAGCGTCGTGTATGAAGTACACTCATTCTTACTCGGCTAATGAACCAAAATATAATGGCCTTTTCGGAACGGGCAATTAGGTAACGCAGTTGACGGAAACGTCTTTGAAAATACCGGGATACATTACGACAAAGTTTGTTTGTTACTGTCAAAGAAGGTACGCGTTCTCTTGAAACTACGAAGCTACACTGAAACAACGTTTTACTATTAGAGTCCGAGGAGAAGATATATACGTTTTCGAAAGTCGCATATCTAGGACAGTCGAGAATATGGCAATTTCAGCTGCATGCTGTCGCAAGTCAGGCATCAAGTTGCCAGGAACGGCTCATTTACATCATCCACTGGGCCACTTGCAGCGAAAGGTTAATGCTATGATTTTGGGGATCGTTAAGAACTGGAAGTGTTATAGTTCTAATGACCAAATCAGTCCGGTGTTCTTGCATTTAGCACGATTTTTTTGTAGCCTGGCCCTCAGCACTTGAAAATTCTTTGTAGCTAATGTTGTAGTTTCTATTATGAAGAGCGTTTAATCCTCTGTTAACGGCACTACACGCCCTAGCCGAGTACTTGAATATTTTGGGAGCAGCTTCCCCAGGGGGTTTGCATAAGTTACCTTAGCCATTAGCTAGCCTCCGGTACGTCTGTCTTTGGTGCCCGCTTTGCTGCGCATTTTGCTGCCTTTCGATTTCATACTCCTACTGAGCTTACTTTCATCTGTTCTTCCTCCTTTTGCCCCGACTTCCTGTTACCATGCGCGTTGATCCTGTGTGGGTAGGAACACCTTCGTGCATGGGTTCCACGTTCCTATGGAAATACTATATGCGTCTTGTTTTTTTTTTGTGACATCGTCTTCGTGCAGAAGCCGAGCCTAAACCCACAGGCTATAACTAACGAGCACGTTACTCTATATATTGTACCGTGAGCTTTTGAGAACTATATCTTCCTTACCTGTTTGTCTCTTTCTTTATGTTGGCAGTTTTTGTTATTGTCTTCCTATGCTTTATGATTGAATATTTCCTTGTGCGGCGCTCGTCCCAGCGTAAAAACCTTGTCAGGTTTGGCCATTCTACATGTAAATATTCTTCCGTCTCCTCTCATGAAACTGTCTGCCGTCCATAAAGAGAAGTAAATCAGTCTGGGTGCGGCGTGGGCACCGCTATGCATATTTTGCTGTAGTGAGTTTGACGCATAATTATTCTATAGAATGGCAATAGCAACGAAGTAGTTTATGTTTCTTGCTCCTAATTATACCTTTCCAACAAGTTCCTTCTTCTTCTTCATCATTCTCTGTTTACTGTTCCCGTGAATTGGTTCCTTGTTCTGTCTGACATCCTGTACGTCCCTTCCATCTTTCCGACAGTCTTTCGTAGCGAATTCTGCGGGTAGAGAGAATTTTAGACGAGGAAAATGGCAATATTAATAATTCTTTAGCGGTCAGGTGGATCGTAGGTTCTAGTTCCAAATAGTGTTTCTGTAGCGATCATTAAAGTTAAAAGTCGAAGGTAAAGGGCTAATGCCAATGTTAGAAATTTCCCGAAATGTATAATCTAATTTAAGCGTATTGTATGTGAAACCGTGCAGTTGTGTTATAGCTGCACCTAAGGCTTGTTGCATATATAGCCCCAGAATGACGTATGTTACACTAGTGCCCCAAACCGCTCAAAAATCGTGTCGCTATCGCAACTGGCAGTTGGCCGACTAGCGCTAAAGGGCCCCTCACACCACACATGCCGCCAACTCAAACTCAGAGCGCAAACCCCAACTCGTGCCAATTTGCAATATGCGTCGTGTGTGGGGACGCTCACGCCCCAACTCAAACCCAATTTCTAGGCATGAGTTGGAGCTGTTCAGATTTTCCTGATAATTTGTGGGTCGAGCTTACAGCTTGTACTGCCCAAAGAGGTTTAATATCTCTATTCAACCTCTTTGGTGCCGCTAACTGACGGTTTTTTGCAGCGGAACTGGGAGATTGGGCTTGCGCAGTGTGTGAGGAAGTAGGCTTGCACAAGTCACAGCTCCAACCTTGCATGTGCTTGAGTTGAATTTGGCGGCATGCGTAGTGAATGGGCCCCTTAACGGCTATAGCTATATCTAGAACCACTCACAACTTCTTTCCGGGTTACGGTGAGCTTTTTTTTCTTGATGTGGTCGCGTTAATGAGTTGTGTCTCTCCATCACACGTCTAGAATCTCTTTAATGCCTGCTTAGACAAGTACTGGGAGCAGCACCCTCTGCCGTTTCGGATCTCTCATCCGTAGTTCGTTATTCAACTTCTACCTGCTTTATCACTCTTAGTCTCAGTGGGATGACCGATCTGCTCCAACCGATCGTAATTGGAGGGTCACCCCATAGACTATAGTTTTCCATCATATTTGCACGATCACCCGACTGACCACGGTTTTCCATTTGACTTCATTGGTATTTATGTATTAACATAATGTCAGTAGCTCTGTGTGACTCGAATCCCAGGCTTTGAACCGTATCTGGGTTTATTTTTCCATCAATTGTCTAGTAACGAATCTAATCTGATACCATTTGTCTGCTGCAGGTGCAGGAGCTGGAGACCTGCTTCAGTCTGTGCGAGCAGCTGATGGCGCTGGGACAGGGAGAGGCCTGGTCGGTGTGTGCCTTGCTGGCCGAGGCTCCAGGTTACGCCGATCTTGCTGCCAAAAGCAAACTGCTCGACTATGCCCTCACCCACTGCCCTCTCAAGCAGTTACCCTCTCTCCTTACCCTCAGGCGAGTATCATACATTGCCGTGAGTTTCGGCCCGAATCATGTATAATCGGTTAACATCTGAAACTCGGTCCAAAGTGAGGAGCAAACGTTCAAGATTGAATCTGCAAAACAAGTTAGATTATATCAGTTGGATTAACGTATTAGATTATCTGGCTTAGAATAATCGAATCATAGGCAGCTTTATATTAGACTCAAATATGTAAAATTAGTGTAGCTCTTCAATTTTCGGAAATTGGTCTTTATAAGTTATTTAAAGTTCTCTTATTTTGTATTTGTGATATATGCTATGTATTGTTCACATCCTGATACACGTACAAATGTGTATTTGGTTTCAGGGGGTATCCGTTTAAAGTGCATTTTATTCAAAAATATGTGTGTGAGTGAACCGTGCCAATAATTATGTTGATCAGTGTAGGTACCTGTACAAAACGCTTTTGTTCGCTTGCCGACCAATGGATATAATAAACTAGAGCACTCTGAGAGCGCATACCTCCAACAAGTAGGGCAACTGTAACGAAAAATTCAAATTGGCTCTGAAACCATGATTTTTCTTTTGTATCAACTCCAAAATCTAATCATTTGTGCCTTATAATAGTATTTACAGTTTCTCCAATTTTTTTTTTTTTCAAGATCCTTTCATAACTGTTTGAGTTATGCTGCTAACAAACATTATGACAAACATAAGTCAAACATACAAACGAACCAACCGATCTGCACCAAAATTTGATCATTTATATCTTTTAGCATTGCTAACAACTCCTGCAAATTTCATAAAGAAAACTTTTAAAGTAATTGCGTAACAAACATTGTGACAAACACAACACAGACATAGAAACAAATCAGCCGATCTGCACCAAAATTTAATCATTTATGTCTTTTAACATTACTAACGATTCCTGTAAGTTTCATAAATATTCACCCATAACTTTTTGAGTTATTGCGCTAATAAACATAAAATCAAATACAACAACAAACATACAAACGAACGAACAGATCATCACAAAAATTGGTCATTCAGTCTTTATGATATACCTAACAACTCATGTAAATTTCATAAAAATCCATCCATAACTTTTTGAGTTTTGGGATTGAGAAAAATGAGGCAGACAAACAAACAAACGAATTTATGGATCTTGACCAAAAGTTAATTATCTGTTCTTCCTAACATACCTAACAATCCCTGTAAATTCCGTCAAAATCTGTCCATAACTTTCAGGGTTGCGGAGTCGGAGCTGGAGTCGGAGTCGGCCATAGTCGNAAACGGATTTACGGATCTTGACCAAAAGTTAATTATCTGTTCTTCCTAACATACCTAACAATCCCTGTAAATTCCGTCAAAATCTGTCCATAACTTTCAGGGTTGCGGAGTCGGAGCTGGAGTCGGAGTCGGAGCTGGAGTCGGAGTCGGCCATAGTCGGAGGATTTGAGGAGTCAAAATCTCACTCGCTCTAGAAGTCGGTGTCGGTATTTTTAACCCGTTTCTGACTCCGGAATCCCATTTAGAAAAAAAATCCCTAATTTCAAATTCATTCAGTATTATGAGTCTTAAGTTTCAAAAAAATAATAAAAGATTTGGAATTGTGGATATATTTGGTTTTCGGCTCTATCTATGAGTTTGCCATTGATAATGGAGTGCCTAGATTGTCGAATGCCTAATGTTGACTTATCCTAACTTCTTATATTTCATGAACAAACTGTATAATTCCAGTCCAAAGTGGTGCAAATGGTGATTGAATCCATTTGAGGTACAAATGTAATACATGTAATTCGAAAACTTGAGCTGCTGTATTAATTAGATTGCATTGTTGTTTTGTATTTCTATATTATATTAATGAACTATATTATTATGGTTTAGTGACAGTATTAGTTTTTTTCTTTTATTCTATTATTTGCTAATTGTATTGAACATGGCACTTATATATCACATGGGCCTAATTATTTTACAAATTAACTGAAACAATTGGACAGACAAGTAAATGAAAGTGCCTCCAGAGTTCAACAAAATGAAAATTCCACTCTATTCCCATTGACCATCACGAAGCAAATGTTCAAATAAAACTAATAGGCGGAACTTTAAATTTTTGCGGAGACTTTAGATCAAGGTTCCATTCGTTTGGAGTTACAGTAAGTTAAATATAGGCTTTTGGGAACTTGTGAAATTTTTAAGAACTCTCAAAAACTATTATACAAAGCACCTGTGTTTAATTACTTGGCACATCTGATAGCTTAATTTCTGCGCCATGATGTGCAATAATCAGAAAAAAATTTTCTCCAAACGAAAAAATTAGGTATGTCAAACGAGACAGTTTCTGCATTATAATTATTACTGAATAATAAATAATTAAATATATGAAAATTTAATATCCTAAATGGTGCTAATGATGCAAAATATAATTGTAAATGTACAAAAATACTATCTCCAGCTTAATATGTGTGTACTGTATATGTTGGTAATTTTTTTTTTTTTTGACATTCAGCTAATGTTTACATTAGCCTTACTACTAGTTTAATCAAGGAGTCAGAGTCGGAGTTCGGAAATTCTGGAGGGCCTGGAGTTGGAGTCGGAATTCTGGAGGGTCTGGAGTCGGACCTTCAACCATCTGACTCCGCGACCCTGATAACTTTTTGAGTTATCTTGGTGACAGACAGACAAACCCGACGAAAACATAACCTCCTTGGCGGAAGTAAAAATATACATCTTTCTCTGGAGCAGACAGTCGGTGGAGCTGCAGACCGTGTACGAGACTGCCAAGCACACCATGGCCGTGGAGGACCACACTACAGAAGACATCTTCGAGGACGCACAGGAGGTTGGATTTCGTTCCTAAATTTCTTAGATGTCGCCCAGTTTACTAGAAGTCTTCCTGTTTATTAACAATAAGGCCGGTTCACACTGTATTTTTTTGTTCAACGGAGGTAGTGCAAAGCGTTCGAACTTTTTTGCTTCCTTGGAAACACCGCTATACGTCGACCAAAATATTTGTTAAAATGCTAATCGTCATGTCAGCGGGTTTTTAGCAAGGGTCATTTATGAGGCTTGAGATATCTTTTTAATTTGAAGTCAATTAATATTGAAGAAGTAAATACTGCTTTCTGCTGTGTTCAAGATGGCAACAAAAAATTCGGATGCGTGGCGGGCTCTGAAGGCGTTACGAGAAAGTCGGTAATGTGAACCTTGCTTTAAGCGACAGTTATTGAGAAAGATCCAGTCATAGCTCAGCTGTTCTTGACTGTGCATCCGAAAACTTGCTCTTTCAAGTGATTCGTAGGACTGAGTTGTGGGAAGTTGTACTTTAAAAGTTTTATTCAACCGAGAAACTTCAAATGGATGGTATATATGTAATTTTTATGTGTATTATATAATTATCTATACCAAATTGTGATTGAAACAGTTTCTTTCTAAGCAGTACAGTATTAGCCAATCAACAGCATTGGTTATCATGTCAAATTAGGGCACTAAAAATTTTTTCGTCTTTATCCTAATTTTTATGAATATGTTTCGTAATTTTACAGCAAAAAATACATATACGCCTAGTGCATGCAGTGTTTATTAACATAACATGCAGTTAAGTAGCTATACCGGGTGCTAGACTACCAACGGACTGGCAGTGGAGACATCGGGGAGGGTCGTGGTTGTCGTACATGAGCCTTCCGTCTGTGACGTCCCTTTACAACAAACTGAGCTAAATCATCTAAAGTAGGAAGATTGTTGTAATATTTTATCCGTAAATATCAACATAGTTGTTGAAAAAGACCATGAACTACCTATTAGCTACCTGGTATTGCATTTTAAATAAAGCAACGCAGTGACCAGACTTGATAATGTCACTCGCAAAGCAGGCTGTGTCTCGCTTGGTGTTTCTAGGTCAGATCCTTGGTTCCCAACCAGGGACGCGAAGCCTTCCTTTTTGCTCGGGAATATAGCGTCTCCGTTTCTGTCATTCATAGCAGTCGACCTTGCGTGCTGCACAGTTGTGCTGAGCGTCCCGGAAACAAATCTTTGTCATGGCTGCGCGTTGAACCTTCTGCTAAATGCGCCTTAGTTCTTAGCGACCCATCGTCGGTTGCAGCTGTACCTATTCTTCTGCGGCCAGTTGGTCTATATCTGCCGCACGAACCAGTGCGTGTGGGTTCCCCAGTGGAGGGTGCAGTCAAAGTTGACTTTACATACCGGTGTGTTGACCTATCGACCAATGGTGGGCGGTGGCGAGCTTTACAACTATCATGCACGAGCCTTCCATCTTTGACGCCTTAGCTTTAATCATCCGGGTGACTGCGTCGTGCACTGCACTGGGCCTTTCGGATATTTATCTACAGCACGAACAACTGCATGTGGGATTGCTAGTTAGGGTGTGCGATCAAGTTGACTTTACCTCGGCAAATATTTGTTTATAAGTGCTCGTATTTTCAACTAGAACTGAACGCACTGTTCTCAGCACTACTATGATCTGTTATTTAGTATTTTCTCTGCTACAGATTAAATTTAACAATATCTCATATATACATTACGAGTACCGAAAAAGTGAAGAATCACAATAGGTACAAGTATGTTTCCAGTATTACGATGTGAGATTCTTTTTAAAGCTTCTGGTCCAAAATCTATTCAAATTGCGATAATAAAGAAAACTCCTCATAATTGGTTTCCTCGAGATGGCTCAGTTCGACTCTCCATGTTTCTGATTATTTCCTCTTTCAAAGACTTTGAATACATAGTTATGTTCTTCAATCATTACTGAGTGCAGCAGCATAGAATATAAAGTCCTATGTAGAATGTGGAATAAAATACTGTAACTCATTTCCATGACACCGCACTGCAGGACCCACTTGCGAACAGCGCGGTCAGAAAAACGGAGAGTGGGCAGTCAAGTGTAGTGGAGTCTATAGTTCAGTTTATTGAGATTGCGTTTAGTTTTAGTAAGGTAAGGCTAGAACAGTGAGGTTCGATCCCGCAAGCGATACTTAATTAAATAGATGGCCCTCGCAGTCATACAATAATGGACTGCGCTTGATGGTTTTTGAGTTAAATACTTCATTGTGCTAATGTTGATAGTGTAGCATTTGGTAATATTGTTTTTGATATCGTAACCTAAAATAAACGCGATAGCGATTCTATAACAATATTTCATGAAAATATTAGTATTGCATGGTTCTGAGTGATAAAATTATTCTTGATAGCGTTGTTTCTGATCACATTATTGCTGATAATTTCTCATAATCTTATTTCGAGTAAAATTATTTTTGACTACTATTTTTGATGACTCAAGTTTTATTAATCTACTATTATTTTTAATAACATAAGTTTTATTAACCTACTTTCTGCTAACATCCTTTCTGCTCAAGTGGTTTATAATAACTTGATTCATGAAAACGCAAAATATGATATTATGTCTGCTGATGTTATTTTCGGTAACCTTATTTCTGTTCAGCAATCATCGGATGAAGACGAACTACAGACGGCCAGATCAGGGTTTGAGGACGGCCGCAATGGTGGCAACGATGATGACGTCAGTGGCGGCGGTGGCCGACGGCTACTCCGAGCCACACTGGGCGCCACACACACGGTATCTGCCACAGCCACATCTCTGCTAGCCACTGTGGGTCAGGCCTCTTTTTGGTCATCGGCTCTTAGGTGAGGCATAGCCGACTCCGCTGCTGTCGCTGAAATCTTGTTCTTAGAGACCGTAGATTATTGAGATGCGTTTGTACTACGCACGATAGCGTATTTTGACATCAAATGACGTAGCTTCCTGTTAGTTATCTATGCACATAAAGAACTTAGCGATGCTTATCTTTTGGGTTTTTAAAATGCACTATGGAAGCCCTGCATGTTACCAGCTGCAACTTTAGTGAATCAAATTTTATTTCAGATAGTGATATTTTGTGTAAATAGGTAACTCATTGTTTGCAATTTTCCTTCCGTGAATGATACGTGTTAACCTTCGTAATTTAATTTTTTTGCACAATTGGAGGTGTTAGTGCCGTACGCAGAAGAGCTGCCCTCTGTGCCTTTGGGAAAGTTTTACTGTTTGCAGCTTATCAGATTCTGGCGTATGGAGGCTACCAGACAAATCTGCTGTTGGCGGTTACTGGCACTGTGGAGATGATAGCTGCTGGTGTTCCCGTTTGTCATAAGCCAGCACTTCACGGACTATTATTGACATTAGATCTCTTCATACCACGGGCGGTATGCTTAACGTTTCATCGACTTCCTTTGAAAATCACAAAGCGTTGCCAAATAGCTATTCAGCTAATACTATACAAATGACTGCCGAATGCTGTATTAGGACTACTGCTATAATATACTGCAGGCTGGTGGCGCCCCTGCGAGACAAGCACCAGGACCAGTGTGAAGATGATGCAGAAGACAACAGCGACTTCTGTGCCCAGGGCTGCCATGCTTTCTACCACGACTGCTGTCCACTGGCACATTGCAGTAATATTGGTGCGCTTTGGACGATATTCAATAACTAAATCTTGAACAAACTATGTTTGGAACGTTGCATGTAATGCTGGATGTATGTGTTTTTCATTTATTTACACAAAAATGTAAAATATATATATAGACACTTGTTGCTATACATGTAAATCACTAAAATTGAAATGATTTATTTAGATATTTAATTGAAAATTAAAACAATGTAATAAACACCGTCGTGTATTTTATATGTTTGTACATATATATGTTGTAATATATTTGTATCTTTCGTTTTTTGCTCTGAACAAAATTTGATTGACGAAAAATGAACCAGGCTTCAAATTTTGTAATTATAATGTGTTTTGATGGAGGTTGACAAGCAAAAATTTTCCCAGGTTGCAGAAGATGGCCAAAGAGTTTTTTTTATCTCTAAAACTGCAGAATGCACTTCTTGCTCAGCTAACGTTTAAATCCAAACGACGAAGATATTTACAGCTTCTCTTAGCTCTGGCATGGAGTTTATTTTATTACTTTATCCATACATTAAGGCTGTATTAGATGCTCTCAGTTCATGATGTCAAAATTGCGTAGATGCTCAACGAAGCACAGGAGAGGTGATTTTTTACAGTGCCGTAGACGCAGAAATATTTTTCAGCTTACTTCATTTGACGAAGAGGTTTTTGCTTGGGCGCAAAAGTTTCGGTGCACTGAAGGTGCATCATACCATGGACAGGATACGCAGCGGGGAACTTAATTCAATTCAGTGATGCTTCACTGTTTGCTAATGTAAATTTTGTTTTCGTGTCATCTAAGAGAAGGAAAGAGTGTGCCGATCAGATTGGGTGAAACAGAATAGACATCTCTTATGACAATTTCAGCTAGCAGCTATAGCGTATGCTTCAGCTGCATATTAGTAACGAAAGTGTGGTCAAAGAGCAAGGATCATCACAAATTCCACGCTGTCATTTTCAATAGTTCGGGCAATAGTGTTTTTCTATTTTCTCGCCGTATATGATACGAGTACATTGTCGGACTGCGAATTTTTACTAATTAAGTATAAAGTGTACTACATTTAAACACCATGAGTTTAGTACGTTATTAGTAAACCAAAAATTGACACTCTTTTCGACCACTCTCGCGATAACACGAAACTTGCTCATGTGAAGTGTAAAATGTTAAATGAAGATTACGAACAGTCCCGAAGGTTCTAAGATGAGGGGTGAGTGTCTTAACCGGAAGCTAAAGTAAAACACCGTTTGCAGGATGACAAATTTTTTTGGGAACTTCAAGTTCAATGATCAGTGAAAAATTAAAGAAGGTGACATTCTATTTTGATTAGATCCTTTCAATTTTTTAAATCACGGCCCGCCATCCCCCTCCGGGGGCATAGGATGGGCCATAGGGTTAGGTTAGTTAGGTTCGCTCTTCCTATGTTATGGGGAGTAGCGCCTCCAGGGGGTTTGAGTAGGTTACCTTAGCCAATAGCTAGGGCTTCGGGACGTCTGTCTTTCGTGCCCACTTTGCTTCCTTCCACTTTCATACTCTTACTGATCTTACTGTTGTCTGTTCTTCCTCTTCTTTCCCGACTTGCTGTTCCCATGCGCGTTGATCCTGTGTGGGA
>LQNS02276498.1:13174030-13192394 GCA_001587735.2 Parhyale hawaiensis
TGAGTACTGAATTTAAGATATCGCTAAAGTGTCCCCTCCACATGTCAGCAATTGCCTGCTCCCCTTTGACACCATCAATGCACCGAGCAATATGCTCATCTTTTGGGTTGATTCGTTTAGTAAAGAGATTCTAAAGTTGTGAGTTCTATTGAGTTGGAGAAGTCATTCCTGCTAATGGGTTGGTTATTTTGTTCTGCATGAAGACGGGGAGCTGAATGTGCAGGTTTTGCAAGTGGTAAATTTGTTCTACTGGATATACCTAAATGTTGTTCAATGCGGGCCTTGTAATGCTGCCAGATGGTGCCCACATACGAAGCTGAGCAACTTCTGCAACTGTACATGTAAACAACACCGGACAGCAAAGGTGTGGGTGGGGGTTGTCCCTAAATTTAATATAAGATCCTATGGTAAATGTGTTTTCAAAAGAAAACCTATAATTTATATGCGGGTAAGCTTCAGAGAGAAACGTTTTCAGAGAGTTCAGTGTAGCGATTGTAGTTGTGCTATGGTATGGGAGGGTGGGGAAAAAAACCTAATTTATGAACAGTAGGTTTACTAATTCCGGGGTCGAATAGTTTGTCGAGAAACAGCTTGCAATAATGGTCCAAAATGTGGTGGGGATAGCCGTTATTCTTGAAAAAGTTCGAATAAAGTGTACTTCGTTTGAAAATGCTAGGTAAGAAGACAAGTGAAGTGCTCTAAACAGTAAAGTTTTCATTGCATTGATTTTAAATTGGTCAAAGCAGTGGCTGAAAAAGCCGGTTCCGAGACCCGAAAAAGTTAGCTTCCTACAGTAGGTATGTTACCTTTGATTATGCACGTACAATTTTTTACTTATTTTTCAAGACAAGTGTCAAACATTTAAAATGTTAATAGTAAGTTAGTGCACAGGTATGTTGTAACTATAAAAACAATACGAGAAAAATAATACGGAACCATTTTCCACGTTTTGGCAACATTTGCTTATCGCACGGGGTTCTGCTGTTAAGCCAGATTATGCAACATCAGTAGGGGCAAGAAAAGCGGTCTAACCAGTGAAGAAAAGATCAAAGTGACCTCATTATTGGCTTCTAGTAAGACAACATTCAAAGTTTCCAAGGAATTACAGCGTGATCACCGAACAATTAAGGCTTATGCAATTGAAGGTAGTATAGTTAACCGGAAAACTCGGGATAGAGCCTCTCCGAGGAAATTGACTGCTCGGGATAATAATATGTATCGACATTTGAAGGTTTCTAGGGCTAGAAAACAACTTTCTACAAGTAAGGCGATATTTGACGACGCTGGAGCCCCAATACTAAGCAGAAAGAAGAGATGTCAGGTTCTGCAGAAGCTAGGGAAAGTGAAAAAGGCAATTAAAAGGAAACTTCTAACAAACACTCCTAAAGAAATTAGGGTCAAATGGGCTGAAGAGAACATGAAAACTGATTTCTCCAATGTCATATATACTGACAAATGCAGAGCCATTCTTGATGGTCCAGATGGATGGGCATCTGGATGGGTCCTCCAAGACCGACCTCAACAGACACGGCTTAAGCGTCAACAATGTGATAGAGGTGTGATGTTTTGGGCTGAGATAGTAGGTGACGCCCTTATTGTTCCATTTGAAGTGGCAGAAGGAGTTAAATTGAATGAAGAAAGGTACTGCCAGTTTCGTGAAACCAACTTGATTCCATGGCTTGATGAGCAGACTATCGCACGCAAATCCAAATTGGTATTTTAGCACGATAATGCTGCCACACACCGAGCACGGTACACTGCGGATGGACACTGACTTGCGGATGGAGGATTTAAATCAAAAAGGATTATGACCTGGCCAGCAAATAGCCCCGACTTAAATCCCATTGAGAACCTCTCGGCAATGATCAAAAGGAAGGTCTATGAAGGTGGTCGGCAGTTATCGAGCAAAGTAAACCTATGGAATGCAGTAAAAACAGCTGCAGATTCTATTCTCCCATTTGGAATATTAAACCTGACAAAGTCTGTTGATAATCGCCTTTTGAAAATCATGAAAAATGGAGGTTGCTATGTTCAAAATTAACTTATGTTTCCCACTACTGAAAATTTATTTCAGTGTTTATTGAATTGTTTTGGTTATAATATCTTGGTTTTGGACGTTTAATAAAAATATTCCTCTTCACTTGTATTTATTTCTCTTTATGACTTTTTTATTAACTTGATGCATAATATGAGGTAACTAACGGTAAAAACCTCGTAAATGAGCAAATTGTATGATAAACTTAGCAAATGGCTAAATTTTTCTTTTACAAGTGCTGTTTATAGGCGCTGCGTAGCCATGCACTTAGTTAATAATGATATTTCAAAGTTAGACACTTATCTTGAAAAATAAGGTAAAAAATTTTATATATATAATCTAAGGTAACATACTGTATATATTCTAGTGGACAGTGTTGAGTCCTGATTTGCGACAAGGATGTCTAAAAATGTTATGGAATGATTTGATTGATTTTCACTGGTGAACTTTTTGTTGGGATGTTTACTATTTAAATATTGTAGAAATAGATCTGAATCGGTTGGGTTTTTGAAGCTGAGGAATGTGTCGTCTACGTAACGCTTGTAATGGATGGGTGTGAAGTTAGTCGGGCATCCGTCAAGCTATATTGCTTCGTGATGACATAAAAAGATGTTCGCCAGCGACGGACCGAGCGGGGAGCCCATGGAGACGCCTCCGATTTGTTTGTTTAGTCTATTGTTGAAATGCAGGAAAGACTTCTCCATTATCGACTTCTCCAACTCCATAGAACTCACAACTTTAGAATCTCTTTCATTCATAAAACTAAGCCCAGCCTGAACATAATGACTTCAGTCGTTCTCCTTAGTACAATCCACAACTGACATTTTCCCCCGACTGTACATCCCTTCCGCCACCGTAGTTCGCTAGCCGTCTCGACTGCGCAAGCAGACATTGGGACCCTCTCAAGTTTACTATTACTCCGGTCATTTGCCTTTTACAGTTCCCCACGAGAGGATCTCACTCCCAGTTAGCTTGCTGAAATAAAACTTCTAGTTCTAGACATTTATACTCTTTCCTTGTTTTTAGTTCTGAAGATGGGAATATAATCCCGCAACGTTAACGTTTTTTAAGTCGACACTTTTTCTTAATCTGATTAGTGAATAGTTTTAGTTTATTATTTAAGTACCGTAATAATAATTACAGGGAATGTTGGGTATGTTAAGAGGAACTGGTGATTAACTTTTGGTGAAGATCCTTCCTACCACTTTGTTCGTTTGTTGCCTATTTTCCTTTGTGATATAACTCAGAGCGTTTTGGACGGACCTTCATGAAATTTGCAGGAAACGTCAAACTTGTTAAAAAGGTAGTTACATAGGACCAAATTTTTTTGTTCATCGGTATGTTCATGTGTTTGAGTTTAACTATATGTTTGTCGTAATGTTTGCCAGAACATATGTGAAAAAATTACAGATGGGTCTTGAAGAAAATTACAGGAACTGTTATTAATGTCAAGACTCATAAATTACCTAATTTTGGTGTTGAAACAAAGGAAATCCCAACATGTTTTAGAACCAGTTTGAATTCTTCATTAAAGGTTGCCTTACTCATTGTAGGTATGCGCTCTAGCTTTTTTGCTCTGATTGGCATAGTGATTGCTCTACTTTTTTTTCATATCAGTAGGAGACATTGAAGTTCCCCGCTTTTTATTCAAAATTTGGAAATTTACATAAGATACTGCTAAAATGAAAATTATTATCTCCAAAATTTCGACCCTGTCATCTAAGGTGTTTTTGAGAGCAAGATCTGTTTTAAGTGTAATTTGTGCCTTACGTTTTTTGTCAGCGTCTGTCCAATTTATTAGTAAGGAAGTAGTGTACCCGGCGTCTAAGTGACTGCAAAGAATCTGTTGTTATGCCTCATCTTGTTCTTTTTCGTTGATGTTCGTGAGTCTTTTGTGAATGCAAAACCGCATCTGTCAGGTGATGTAGGTACTATCTAATCTTCTAAAATAGGTGAACCCCACAAAATTCACTTCGGCACACCAGTACCGGCCGCCCTCTTGTCAGTGCTTGCTTTCTCGACAAATATGTTTAGCCAGCTGCTCTTACGGTAGCAAACTTGTCGCAATGTATGTCCATGCTTCATATCCCTCATGTCTGAGGTGTTGCTAGCCGTGCAAAATCAATGGCGCTTTAATTTAAAATCTAGAGAGAAATTACAGGTAAAAATGCAGTTAATCATCCGTTTTCAGTGTAAGAATATTAGAACAGATACACTAGGCATATCGTGCCCTATAAAAAATACCGTTGCATATTTATCTATTTTTGTTTTTTTTTTTAAGTTTTTAATTATAAATTAGTTTCTGCTGTGTGTTTACTTTCTGTTAAATTTCATGCATTGACGCAAGTCGTTTTAGAGCCAATTTATTTCTGAATACGAATGGGGTACGAGGGCGGGGGGGGGGGCGGCTTTGATTAACGACTTTTATTAGTGACTTCGTAAATTGACGTATTTTAACTGCGCGTTTTGGTAACACGAGGCAACTGATTCTACTAAATTGCTGAAGTTACATTGGCGGCGCTCATCTCTGGAATTTAAATGCGAAAGTCACGCTTGTGGGTCCTTGCATGACGTATCTAGAGCAAAAGCAACACCCCGGGCACAACTGTAAAGGACTCACAATGCATTTGTTTTCTGTCTTTTTTTGTAGTTAGGGCCAGTTCACACGTCATTCATCGTAACGCGTTCAGTCACGAAAATGAACACGCACCGTGACTCAACTTCTTCTGTCGCTGTCCACATGTAGAAGCGACCTTCAATCAAATGAATGACGCCACACCTTCAGTTATGATATCGTTTCTTTACATTTTCGATATTTTGCATCTGTTTGAAGTTACATTCATATCCCATAATCTTATAGCCTGAGTTTGAAAGGAACAGCCCATTTTCAAAATATTTTTAGTTTAATAAACCGATAAAAGTGAAACCAGCACGCAGCAATCCGCTTCCTTGTCGAATCAAAGATGGCGTCTGTGTTCTTGGTACAACATTTTCAGCTTAACTAGTTTTCTTGTGTTAAACGGGAATATAGTGATTCTGATCGTTAAAGTGATGGTAGCTACATAGCATTTTTATCGAGTTGTTCATGATTTGAAAACCATGTAGAGGTTCTGTTTACTAACTTGAATGCTGCGGCCCGTTCAAAAAGGGACGTGCTTCATCCTTCAGTCTCCCGCATTTGCTGCAGCTGCTTCCATCAAATGAACGCGCCGCGTCCATCAGTTTGCCTGAACGCGCAACGATGAGGGACGTGTGAACAAGGCCTTAGAGTGCTTAAGTTACGATATTATATAGCATAACTTATGTTATAAACCGGTGAAACTTTCTGATAGTACTACAGTTTTAACTTTTGAATTAATTTCAACTACTGCAGATACGAGAAGTGTGTAGCGCGCTACTGGCACGAGCTGACGAGTGCTGACGCCTCTGTGTTGGTACGAGCACTCGTATTGTCCGACGAAGCCTTCAAACTCGTACCGTTGCCCGCTCGTGTGGCTATCGCCGAGGCCAGTCTGAAGAAGGCCAAAGACTCCGAAACTAAGAGCCAGGAGGACGAGCAGGTACATTGGGTGTTGAGAAGTGGTCTGGGGATCTCACCACATGTCAAAGGCTTAACTTTCTCCTTGTGAATATTATGAAACGAGGTTTTTATAATAATATTGATTGTAAAAGAAAATGTTCATTAAGAACGTAATCGATATTAACAACAATAGGTTCACATTTAGGCCTAGTTTGTCATAGTGTACATGCCTAAACCGTCTCCACTACGTAGATCATGACGGTCGCGGCCTTCGGATAGTATGCAGATTGACATGTTTGTCCCTCGATACCGTCACAATCAGCAGTACAGGCATGTCACGCACGCTTCAAGTTTAGCTTGCTCTGTGATCAAACGTTGGTAGTGTGACACGTGCCTCACTTTCGTTGCTATTATTTTTTATCCTAATTATAAGCTACTTACCATAAATGACAAAAGTTGCTTTGAAAGATCATACTACTTTCGAATTTCTATTTACATACGCTCGCAAAACACGTCTGTTGCTGTTCCGGTAGGGTGCCTGTACACCAAAAGACTGAAGGCGAGAAAGCAAAAAAAAAACTGTATTCATTAATTTGGATACGTGCGGGAGTACACGCGCTGACAGCGAGTGAGAGAGAAAGACGGAAGATAGTCTCAAGCGAGAAATCGTGTTGAACTCGCTTTCAGTCAAAAGAGTAGAGCGAGGCCGGCCCAGATATAAGTCGGTGTGAATCTGTGACCGCCGGGCAGCACAAGCGCCAAACGCGCTCGCAGCTGTCGTCGTTCGCGACTTTTTTGTGAGCGTGCGAGTTCGGCGTCTGTGCTACCGGGCAGTGTGCTGCGGCGAGAGTCGACGTGAGAGGTATGCGGTTCGATTCCTCCAGCCTGGACACTGAATGCCTGATATTCGAAGTTTTACGCTGTGTCGTGCATTTGGAACTGGAAGGATTCTAAGTACAGCGACAGAATACAAGTTTCAAAGCAATGGCATGAACTAGGAATGGTACTCAACTCTATCTTTCGGTGTGCTATAGTTCTCGCCTCACATCATTCAGTCTCTCTTGCTTTCTCGCTCTCAGTTTTTTGTGTACGGGCAGCCATGGGCGTTACTAATATTCAGAATGCCTCCAGTTAGATATATGGTGCATTTATTGCTATTATTTACCACTTGTGAGCTTCTGTGCGTGTCTGCTCAGCAGTCGTCACAGCCCTGATTTTGTAATTTATCTGCACGTGAGGTCTTCGGAAGACTGAAAGCGGAACACATGACGCATTCTAGTATGTACTTATTACCAAGTTTACAGAGTCGGAGTCACACAGTTTTGGGGAACAGGAACCAGAGTCGCAGTCGGACACACACTTGTCCTAAGAATCAGAATTAGAGTAGGTGAAAATGAGTCTATCTTGTCAATAATAAAGATCTTAGTCAGTGGTTTTTTGGTCCAAGTCGTCGGAGTTGAACTTGGTTCATCCGACCGACGTATGCTATAGAAAGAAGTGGATCTGTACCGCGCATAAAATAATCTTCTTCCATTCCTTCGCAACTTTTGTGTAGGGAAGGAATAACAATTGAATTGCAAAGAACTTGAAGCAAATTACTCTATTCACGGTCCCGCGCACATAGTCTCGCTCTAGCTGATGCGTCTGTTCCAGGACTGGAGCGGCACCGTATCGGAGCTAGAAGCTTGGGTGCGGCATCTCAACAGCTTACGCAGCCCCGCGTTTGCTGCTCTCACTACAGGACCTGATCTTGCCCTGAGGCAGTACGCTAAGATGGTACGTGTCCCGTAGAAATTATTATTGAGGCCCTCTTGGTGTATCTCTGTGCTTGCCAAGCCTAGGATGAGCCATTTAGTGAGGTCACATGAGTTCGTCCGTCCTATGTTCAGAGCAGGGTCTCCATGAGGTTCCGTTGGTGGACTAGGCCTTTCTTCTTCCCTCTGGATGTATTTTGTTCTGCACCCAATTTTGTTCACTTTATTTTTCTTATTTCTAGCTATCGCCTTTCCATTCATTTTCTCTTGCTTCCTGACTTTTGGGGCAAAGGATGGGCCTCTAGTATTACGTTATTTAGGTCCGCCCCTCCCAGGATGATGGTGAGTCTAGTCTCCCAAGCATCCTATAGATTACGAGCTTCACTTAGGCCTTCAAGAAAAGTCCTTCATATTTAAGTCCATCCATTTTCATATCTTTGTTTTGTTCTCGCTTTTTCACAACTTCCTACACCCGTGATATGATCTAGTCTAGGAGCAGCTCCGTGCATGGTTCTTACGTTTCTCTGCATAGTCAGTGTGTCTTTCTTTTCTCGGTCGACTCGCCAATAGGACTAAAGAGGTCTAAATATTCGCTAATTCTTCTCAATGTTCATTTGCTGTCCCTACGTTCAGTGTTTTTCTGTTTATCTGACGCAGTACATTCCCCTTTCTCTTCTCTTCAAACAGATGGCATAATGATTTCATCAATTTAATACAAAATATCAACTCATACATTATTTTCAGCTGTCTTCATATGATACGTCTTCTAGATGTTGTGTTTATACTTTCATCAGCTAATTTTATGATGTATGTTTGAAATTAAAAAATTCGCAATAAATCCTGTGAGTCCACAGGTGCTGTCGTATCCGAATGGATGGTACCGATCGGACGTCTCCGCCTCATACAATTCTACACATTCCTAATGCCAGGGCATTTGAAAAAAGTCGTTGCATTCCACCTTGCAGATTATAACTCTCCCTACCTGCGGTGCTTTTGTGTTGTTTGTTTAATAAAAACAGAACCTAGCACTGCTCTTGAATTAGCTGCTTCAGCACATCTGGCAGTTTCACGGATGTACATCTGATTAAATGTCACATCCATGTGACGTCACGGATGACGTAGTAGTTATTACATAGTATCAATGGCTAGTATTAGGGAAGTAAAAATATGAGTTACTGCAGTCAGTGTGAGCGTTTTTTTTTCCGCGACGAGATTATTTTGCAGTCAAAACTTTAGCGTTCTGTAGCACGATAAAGCATTTAAGCATTTTGTTTATCAAGTCAGCGTCTTCAATACCGGAATTCAAAATGGCAAAGAAAATTTCGAGATTGCGATCGCAAGCGCGCAATTAACTGGCATTTGATGAAAAAAAATTTGCATGCACGGACTAGAAATCGGCGGTCGGTGACTCTTATTGAATTTGAATTAATTACACGGTCACGTTCACAATCTCGGACTGTTTTGCCATTCGTTTTCAATTCTGGGATCGAAAATGCTGACTCGAAAAATGAATTTTCTAACCTCCTGGTGACTTGACACCGTTAGGACTTAGTCCAGTAGATTTTTCTGCCCTTTACCATTCTGACAAACTCCCACAAGTGGGATTCTTAACTAAAAACGGAACAACCTTTATCAGTATGATCGATGCTATAATCTTTACAAAATGTGAGGAGGATTCGATTACTAAAGCTTTTCCTACCTTCCAGATTTTCTGTCAAGCCGCCGCACGCTGTATCAGCCGGTGAGCGCCACGCCAGGCTGAGCGGCGGTCCGCCGAGCCAGTGCAGCCTTCAGCCAGGTGGCGAGGCAGCCACCCCGCCTCTCAGCCGACTGGCGGCTTCCTCGGGGGTTGCCCTGGCCCAGCTCGCCATGCCTACTTTTGAAGTCGGCGAGGAAGGTTCTCTGGTGCCGCCTCTTCCGACTTCATGGACACCTACTATTTGCAAGCCATGGTGCTTGTGAAAAAGAAGCCCTTTACCTATGTCTGTGAAGTATAACTTATAACTTTAAAATAAAAAAAAAATTCGCCCTGCAGGGTATGAGATCTACCCCCAGCTTCAAAGTTGGGAGTCTTCCTCATATCCTGTCAGAGTTAGAAGAAACTTCTGCCTGCAGGGTATGGGATCTACCCCTACTCGATTGTTGGGTCTCTTGCTCATACCTTGTCAGAGTGCTTGTCAGACAGCAGGGGAAGTTTAAAACTCCTATCTGCAGGGTATGGGATCTACCCCAACTTCGTTGTTGGGCGTCTCGCTCATTACCTGTTTGAGAGTGCCTCTTGACACAGCAGGGGAAGTTTAAAAAAAAAATAAAAAAATGGAATAAAATAAAAAAAATTCGCGTAAATGGTCCTGCTCACTTGTTCCATCCTGGCTGTGCTGGGAGTTCTGCTCTGTGGGGTGTCTCGCGCTAGACTGCGAAGCACCGGTAGTAATACCCTTTACCCTAACTATCTGCTCCTCTCTTCAGCGGGGTTCCCGCTAGGAAGGTATGCGATTTTAGCCCAGTCATGTAATGTCGACTTCCTGGCAATAGAGGATTATTCCATATGCCAGCAACGACCGAATGCTCGCACCCCATCCACGAGCGTGCTTCTGCATCATAGAACGTACAAAATCATATCTAGGTCTAGCAGTGACCGGAGCTCTCGTCTGAAACTTCTGAGAATCATGTTTCTGTAGTATATACGGGACTGGTTCCAGCCCGGCTCTACTTGGAGTTTGGCTCTGGAGAGGTCCCACGCTAGACTGCATGAGACCAGGGGTGATACCCATTACTCTAACCACCTGCACCTCTCTCAGTGGGGTTCCCGCTAGGAAGGTTCGCAACTAAGGGACTTGATGGATCAGTTCAGGACATTATCCGTATGATTCTCGTATGCTCCTTACTTACGCACGCACGCTTCACGCTGGGGCGCGACTATTCAGATAGAGAAACGATTGATCGACGAGGTAGTCATAGGTGAAACAAGTTTTTCTACCGGGCGATAGAAGCATGCTTCATCTGCCAAAGACGACGTTGACTGAATGGTCGCACTTCATACACGGCCTTAGACCTACGGAAATCTTAAATCTTACCTCGCCCTAACAAGGCCTCGAACTCAACACGCCCAGCGACGCCGGGCCCACCCCTCGATTAGATTAGCCACCTAGGTAAAGGGCGTTGACCAATTGTCTGGTAAGCAATTGATCACACCTCGGTTTCGAGAGCTTATACAAGCCCAAATATACGAAACTCAGATCTCCTTTGGCCATTGCCCCAAACACTTACCTGCCACGGCGTCACCGAGCCCGGCGTACGTCCCGAACTGTCGCCTACCAACAAGTCAGACCGATAATTCAGTACCCGAATGGCCATACCTCAGTCCAAAGCGTGATAAGGCAAGCCTCAAAGGGAGGAAGTCATCACCTTCAACGGGGCCCGGAGCTTGTTTCACCCGGCGAAGTCCTGCCCGCCGCTTTACCAAAATTTGTTTCACCTATGACTACCACGTGGATCAATCGTTTCTCTATCTGGATAGTCGCGCCACAGCGTGAAGCATACGTGTGTAAGTAAGGAGCATACGAGAATCATACGGACAATGTCCTGAACTGATTGCTCCGAGATCCATCAAGTCCCTTAGTTGACCTGAACTCGCGTCTGCCATACTTTCGCGGCTGGCCACTTTTGCAGTACCCGAAAGGCTGCACCCTAATTAATCATGTTGAAGCAGCGAACAGACGAGAGTCTTACAGTGCCTTGATCTTGTCCTCAAGCGCAGGACCTGGTCTTGTTTCTCCCCACGACGCGGGGGAAGCTGCGCTGAGCTGTGGCTTTCGACTCCCCATCGCTAACAGCGATAACCGTTGCTCCTTTTACCTTGCACGGTTTCAACAATGTGCACCGAAAGGCTTGCTATGTTTCTTGCTTAGTTCCCTGAACTAATTCCACCCAGCTACGCCGGACTCTCTTTTTGCCTCACCGTTGTACTTATCTTGGTCGTCCTATCAACTTGGGGTACGAAACTGAGCTCGGTACCCACTCACCTTACGGACTCGACTATACTATCTCTAGGCTCTGACCAGGGTATTCTCTGGACCGAATGGTCCCACCTCAGGTGGGAACGTGCAAACACAAACGTCGACGGGACATAGCTCCCTAAGTTGTCCTGAACCTGCCATCCCTCTTTGCAGGATTTACTCCCAGGTGGGAGCGCCTGCCTCAGAAGGCAAAAGCATTTAACGCTGCTCTGGCACTACCCATTGCGTCATTGTATAGCAACTCCTCCGCTGAAGGCACTATGGCTAGCACGACCTCACGAGTCCATCTGATCGGTTCAGAGCACGACTCATGAAGACCTGTGCTAGTATGGCTAGATCGGTTGCGACTGTAACTTCACCCAGCACCTCAGGCGAAATTCGATCTGTCGGTTCTGACAGGGACAATCCAGAAAGTATGAACTCTGTGTTCAGGCTGCCCTAGGCGACGACCCATCGTCTCAGACCGTTTTAGGACGGGAATCTGCGCCGCTAACGCAATAAGGACAGCGTACACCCCTTGTATTGCAAAGACATAGCTATCTCTGACATTGATCCGACGTAGTCGGGCCACCAGCCCGGTAACCTACTCGAAGCACTCATTTGCGGCATCACTGGTACCTAGGGTTTCTACAGACCTGTGAGCGTAGCAGGCCCTACGCAGGCCGTTGTCAACCCCGAGCCTCAGTACCTCACTCAATAATTAGGCCAACACACTAACTTAGCTCTTAGAACTGGAACCGATATGGTTCGACGGTCTCAATCCAAACCATGGAGAGCATTCCCTTCCGTAGCATTATCAGCACATACGGGCTCTCAAGGAACAGGGCCCCTCATTGCTCGGGCCTCGCGACTCAGGAACCTCCTGTCAGACCCAAAACCCGATGTCAACCTGTCGGGGTCACCTGATGGTAGGAAGTTAATACGGATTTCTACTTCCTCTTATATAAGTACCACCGTAACGAACGCACCCTAAGTTGGACGAGTATGTTGTAATTAACAGGCTGGGACTAAAAATAATTAGTTTCTGCCTTTAAAATCTGATCTCTGGTTGCTTCCACAGCCAATAGTTACCCGTTCGGGCCTTAAACTCATAGGTCCTAACGGTGTCAAGTGACCTGGAGGTGAGAAAATATGCTTGTGACGAGCCAAGGGCGACAGAACACGCCCTATTTCTCACCATAAGGGAACTTGACACCGTGAAGTCATTCCATCTCCCCGTCGCGACCAGATGGTTGCGTGGGCATGGCGAGCTGGGCCAGTGCAACCCCCGAGGTAGCCGACAGTTTGTTGACTGGCGGGGTGGCTGCCTGGCGGCCGCGCCACCTTGCTGAAGGCTGCCCTGGCTCGGCGGACCGCTGCTCAGCCGGGCGTGGCGCTGACCGGCTTATGCAGCGTGCGGCGGCTTCAGAGACAATCTGGAAGGTAGAAAGAGCTTTAGTAATCGAATCCTCCTCATACATTTTGTAAAGATTATAGCATCTATCATACTGATAAAGGTTGTTGTGTTATTAGTTAAAAGTCCCACTTGTGGAAGTTTGTGAGATTGATAAAGGGAAGAAGGAACTACTGAGCTAAGTCCTAACGGTCTGAAGTTCCCTTATGGTGAGAAAAAGGGCGTGTTCCGTCGCCCGTGGCTCGTCACAAGCATATTTTTTCTTCGCGATACTGATGCCGAATTTTGATCTCGGAATAATACCCAAAGTATTGGATACAATGGTAAAGAACGTTCTCAGATGTCAGTTGCTCATCATGTGCAGTAATAAAACTTCACCTCGTTATTAAACTATATTCCCCTCTACCTTCGAAGTTGAACTTCACCTCCATCTGGTGTAATGTCCAGCACGTCTTAAATGTCCGGATAATATGAACTGTATTCTTTTTACCAAATATTTGCTACGGAAATTGCATGGAGAACTAGGCGATAATTGTGTTAGGTAAGTTTCAACACTTTGTGGTGCCGCTAACTGGATATCTTCTTCAGTACGCCACTAGCGGTGGAGGTGCAGATGCTGGTGCTAGTGTATGCAACCAGGCGCTGCTGGGGGGCTGCGACCTGGTGGTGCTCAGGGAGCTTGTGGAGGTGATGCCTGAGGACACTGCCCCTCAGCCAGAAGATGCTCTGCACAGCCTCGTGCAGCGGGCCCTGGACGCTCTTGCGGGCCCGGATGACCAGGTGGGGAGTTGCTTCATCGGAAACTCTTCGATGATTTAAGACACAGGCGTCCGAAATGAATGATTCATTGATAAAATATGTTATTAGCGGGAATAAGTGGTTTGATTTAGAATATTCTCTGTAGTTGCTTCCATACGCAAGTTCGTGAAGCTCTATCAGGTAAAATGCAATGAAGAAACTATGGTAGGTCCCAAATTTACTAGTTTGTGCAGTGCATCTGCTCAAAGTGTAGCTTATGTTTATGGTGCTCTTAGGTAATCTAATTTGAAAATATTGCACGTTGGTGCAATATTATCAATGGATACTACTGTATTAAGAACGCATTCACCAGTGCAGCACTGCATCAGGCGTTTTAGTTCTCTATGCATTGACTACCACGTTACTGGTACAACTCAGTACGCTACGCAAACAAATGAAAACTATGAAACAGCTGCTATTCGTTGCCGGGACGCATTTCCATGGCTCGAATTTTTCGGTTGTTAAATTACTCCCCTGGTATTAATTAAATTTTGAAAACTAGTTCCTCTGTATTGCACAAAATAGTTAGTGATTGCAATTAATGGCGGTTTCATTCAAGCATCTGGAATATAAATATATATTACCTAAATTTATGTGCGGTGAGCAGCAGCCGGACCCACTGCTGCCTGAGCCTCTGCAGCGCAGTGACCGCAGCGAGCAGCAGGACTGGTGGGTGCAGCGCGTGCGGCACCTGTGCAGCGTGCTGAGTGCTGAGCTGGAGCAAGGCAATGATCTGCTGATGGAGGAGCTACTGCTGCAGTCTGCCAGGGACGCTGCCATGAGCGCCAGCCTGGGCCTGCACGGCAGGCTGGCGCTCTTCCGGCCATTTGTCGAGGTGAATGAATGTCGTGTGCTGAACCGTTGATGCTGAGGTGTGTCGCAATTACTACTCGGGCTACAGCAAGAAACCATAACCTACCTGGAAAACGCTAACCGTTTCTCGGAACGCCTTTGCTGTAAGCGATTCCTGAATGATGTTGGTGCTCTTTAGGGCGATTACGACACAACATTTGAGCGGCGGGTCTGCTCAGGGGAGTACTCTGGGAGTCCTGTCACTGTCAGGATATCTATGGGCATGTGAATCCACAAGGGTGAACCTGAGTGTCTTTCTGCAGAAAATATTGCATCTGGCCGCAGTTCTTGATGCTAAGGCTCACTTATAAAGTTAGGTAAGTCCGCTATGCTGCTCCTTATGTTTCCACCTGCTCTCGTGTGGGGACCTGTACTAAGTGGTGTCTCTTCCTTCTATCTACTTCTCTTTTCTTCTTTCGACTCTTTGAGATGCTTTGCACAATAACTACCGGCCAGTATTTACGCACTGACTAGGTTTTAAGACGGAGAACTCGCTTAGACCTTCAGATAAAAATACTGAGATGAAATGGTTGACCTTCGGCCCGATGTAGCTTAGAAACGCTGCGCTTGCAAACCTATTTGCAATTACTACTACGACTTTGCAATATAGGATGTGCGTCGCAATTTCACTGCTGGCATCCGCGTCACTACCCTCGTGAACAGATCCAGCGTCGGTCAACAACGCCTAGTTACGGGTGTGTGACGTGAGGCCAGTAGTGATACTCCGTCGTAAGTCCCGTCTCTGTAGCAGGTTTTGTGTCTCGATGGCCTGAGTTAGAGTCGTGAGTTCTATACCTGAAGTCCAAGCAGTCATCTTGATGTGTTTTATGCTGTAAGTGTTTTAAGTGAATGGGAAGTTTCACCGCAGGACACGTATCATTTGCCAAATTTGTATGGATATCTGAGAAACAAATGGACATGTACTGTTGGCCCGCTAACTATAATCGAATGTTTTTACAAAAGTACTTGCTGGTTTCTCGGAATGAAGTGAGTTTCCGACCAATTAGATATTGTTATAATAAAATGGTAACGCATGTTGCTTAAGAACCTGCGGTATCGCAGCCAGAACTGGACATACCGTGTGTAATCTTGTGCTGTTCTTATATACCAAGGTTACGTGTTTATTCCAGAACCTGCCGGTGTCAGAGGAGGACAAGAACATTTTGTTGTACCTAGAAACAAGCCTGGTTTTGGAAGAAGCGCATTTCCCCATCTCACACCAGCCATCACCTGAAGCTGCAGATGCACCTGAGAACGCTGCTGCAGGTGTGTGACCAGGGCCCCTTAAACTCATGTTGCGAGGACAGTAAAGCAGAGCCAGCTAATTACAATGATTTTATCTTTAATGCTATGCGCGTTATTAGAACGAACAAAAAACGACTTGTGGAAATGGTCACTGCTCAGGAATCATATTGTTCCCTCACCCCTCCGCAGTCCGAGATGAGACTTAGAGCAAGAAGTGAAAGTACATTACCCTAGGACCTCACTTCACAATCGTATGGTTAATCAATCAAATGTTTTCCAAGGGTATCTTGAATACCAACTTTCAGTGTGTAATTGTAGTTGTGTTGACTCCTAACTGCTCTCTCCGTCAGGTGTAGATTCCGGAAGGGGGCGGTGAAGTAGAGGGAGACAGTCGAAGGATGAATTAGAAGAGAGACAAAGTAGAGGGAGATACTGAGGGTAGGGGGGTCCTCCGTAGACGCAACGTGGTGGGGCTATTGAAGGGACAGGCAAGAAAACAGATGGCCGCCAGCTTGTTCTTGCAATAGACAGAGAGGGCAAAGCGGCGAGGGCGCAAGCCCGACCCTATGCCTGTAGGAGGCAAAGGCCACACATTGCCCGCGCTGCCATTGCGATAACATAGTGCGGAAAGGGCGAGGCTAAGTTGCCTCAACCGGGGAGATAGTAGGGGGTTGCTAAGCACTTTGCTGACCTCTAGGCCAGTAATGGCCGACGCTACTACCTCTCTGGGTGTCGACGCCAGTGCCGCCGCCAAAGAGGCGGCTGGCACGACGTCACTATCGAGCATGTGAAGTACCGATAATAAACGTTTAGATGACAGAGTTCGATGGATGCGGTGAGCGCCACTGTCAGCAACGGCCAGATTGTGTTCACTGTGTATCGAGACGACATGGGGGCTAAACACGCGCTCATAAGTTGAGCTGGCGGCTGCCTAGTGGGGTCCCTGCTTTAGCGGCCTACTTGTTACTGCGCGCCGTTACGCTGCGAAGGCGTGGATGTATGGGAAACTGTATGAGCCTCAAACGCGTTTCGGTGCTTCGTAGGCCGTGTCTGTTCGTAGCTCAGCCGAGTGTCTTTGTTGTGCTGCAGGCTGTAGGTTTCCCGGAAAGTTCTAGTTTATCCTTCATTCACCACTCTCTCTTTAGGCACACAATCTTCTCTCGTAGGGCATGCTTGTGAATTCACTACTAGTTTCCTATGATACCGTTCCTATTTATCTTTCTTCCTTGATGGAGAGCGATTCTGAAGTCTCGTGCTCGGTCATAATGCCGTCGTGTATTTCAGGCTCTTTCTTGACCGTGTAGCAAATAGGCTACGTGTGTGCTTTGTAACGTATATTGGGTGATGTTAGACAGTGCAAATACTGCTGGAGAGTAGAGGTGGACTGGATATCCACTCAACTTGTAGTATCCGCCGCGTTTCCTCAGGATAGCATGCCGATAAAGTTATATTTTATAAATTGCATTACAAGTTCAACTCTATGCTATCATTGCTGGCAGGCCAGCTGACATAATAACATATCGGGAATTTCTTGGCAGTTTCCTAGCTAGATTTACAAAAACATCACAAAGCGTTCGAAAACTTTGTACTAGGTACGGGGACATTGAGACGAGTGTGAACCCGGCTTTGCCCGGGCGAACCAAGTTCGTTGACTAGAGCGGAAAATCTTGAGGCAAATGTTCCCCAAGTATTGGGTTGCTGCTACGCGTGCTGATGTTCGGGTAAAATCAACTGAAGCGTCACCATTCCGTCAGAGCTCCTGCCAGGCCAAACGGCTGGGCACTGGTGACGATCAGTTAGTTGAGCGGAGAGGATAGGAAGAGCCCTTAAATAATACCCTGTTGGCAAGAAATGCCCTCGCTTGTTCTGCGGAGAGTGTTACCAGTGACCGTCTGTTTAGTAGAGCAGGCATCATCTGAAACAATCATGATTGCTTTGATCTCAGAGAGAGCTAACACGCTTTCTTCTTGGACAATGATTTGCCCCTTACCAATTTTGAATATTTAGGCAATGAAGCCCCTCAGGTGCCATAGGGTTAGGTTAGTTAGGTTCGCCTATCCTGTGTTATGGGGAGCAACGTCCCCAAAGGTTTTGTGTAGGTTACTTTACCTTTTAGCTAGGCCTTCGGGACGTCGGTCTTCCGTGCTCACTTTGCTTCCTTTCTGCTGATCTTGCTTCCATCTGTTCTTCCTCTTCTTTCCCGACTTGCTGTTCCCATGCGTGTTGTCCACCTTCGTGCACGGGTTCCACATTTCTGTCGACCTACTACATGTCCCTTCCTTTTTCCTCTCTTGAATCACCATTGTTGTGTCTAGGGAGACTTAAATATTTAATATAATCTATATTATAATTCTACTTGAAGCTCCATCCGTCCGGTGTCTGAACGTCTGCACGTTAGCGGAAGCTTCAACTTGCAAGAAGCTCTGATTTTCACTGGAAGGAAGTTCAACCATAGCTGTCTTCTTATGCTCGCTCTTGAAACAATTTTCAGTCAGTTTCGAAGCAAATACATGAAGTTCCTTTTACCCATTTCATACATACATACATGCCATACCGATTTCCATATCTTGAAATATTCACGTTACTGAGGTCGCATAACGATCCAGATAATGAAAAACTCATATCTAGAATACGATGCAGCGTGCAGTTCTGAGCGTGGTCTGCGCGTTATCAGGCCGCCCCCATTGTCCGGCCACCGGACGCCACTTTGTTTGTATGAGCTGGCTTTGGGTTCGGGGCTCTGGGTAG
>LQNS02276498.1:13227825-13253405 GCA_001587735.2 Parhyale hawaiensis
AATTAAATAAACATTGCCGAAAAAAATTATTCGGCAAAATTTGAGCTTGTATTCGGCCGAAACCGAATATTCGGCATTTTGCCGAATATTCGGCACTGCCGAAGCCGAAGCCGAATAATCGCCACATCCCTAGTTGGGATGTTTACTATATAAATATTGTAGATCTGAATCGGTTGGGTTTTTGAAGCTGAGGAATGTGTCGTGTACGTAGCGCTTGTAAATGGATGGGTTTGAAGTTAGTCAGGCATTCGTCAAGCCATATTGCTTCGTGATGGCATGAAAAAATGTTTACTTGCGACGGACCGAGCGGGGAGCCCACGAAGACGCCTTCAATTTGTTTGTATATATAGTCTATTGTTGAAATGCAGGAAAGACTTCTCCATTATCGACTTCTTCAACTCAATGGAACTTACAACTTTAGAATCTCTTTACATTCATAAAACTAAGCCCAGCCTCAGCATAATGACTTCACCCGTTCCCCTTAGTACTATCCACAACTGACATTTTTTTTCCCCGACTGTATATCCCTTCCGCCACCGTAGTTCCATGGCCGTCTTGACAGCGCAAGCACTGACATTAGGACCCTCTCAAGCTAACTCCGGTCATTTGCCCTTTATGCTTCCCCACGATAGGATCTCTCTCCCAGTTAGCTTGCTGAAATAAACTTCTAGTTTCAGACATTTATACTCTATCCTTGTCTTTAGTTCTGAAGATCGGAATATAGTTCCGCAACGTTAACATTTTTTGTAGACACTTTTTGTTAATCTGATTAGTGATTAGCCTTAGTTTATTATTTAAATGATAATAATTACTACAGGGAATGTTCGGTATGTTAAGTGGAACAGGTGATTAACTTTTTGGTTAAGATCCGTTCAACCATTTTGTTCGTTTGTTGCCTATTTTCCTTAGTGATATTAAATGAAACAAATATCGACTACTGCAGATACGAGAAGTGTGTTGCGCGCTACTGGCACGAACTGACGAGTGCTGACGCCTCCGTGTTGGTACGAGCACTCGTATTGTCCGACGAAGCCTTCAAACTCGTACCATTGCCCGCTCGTGTGGCTATCGCCGAGGCCAGCCTGAAGAAGGCCAAAGACTCCGTAACTAAGAGTCAGGAGGACGAGCAGGTACATTGGGTGTTGAGAAGTGGTCTGGGGACCTTACGGCATGTCAAAGACTCAACTTTCTCCTCGTGAATATTATGAAACGAGGTTTTTATAATAACACTGATTGTAAAAAAATATGTTCATTAAGAACGTAATCGTTATTACAACAATAGGTTAACATTTAGGCCCAGTTTGTCATAGTGTACATGCCTAAACCGTCTCCACTACGTAGATCATGACGGTCGCGGCCATTGGATAATATGCAGATTGATGTGTATGTCCCTCGATACCGTCACAATCAGTAGTACAGGCATGTCCCGCACGCTTCAAGTTTAGCTTGCTCTGTGATCAAACGTTGGCAGTGTGACACGTGCCTCACTTTCGTTACTATTATTTTTTATCCTAATTATAAGCTATTTACCATAGATGACTAAAGCTGCTTCAAAATATCATACGACTTCATTTCGATTTTCTATTTACATACGGTCGCAAACACTCGTCTCTTGCAGTTCCGGTAGGGTGTCTGTATACCAAAAGACTGAAAGCGAGTAAGCATAAAAAACTGAATTCATTAACATGGATACGTGCGGGAGTACACACACTGACAGCGAGCGAGAGAGAAAGACGGAAGGTAGTCTCAAGCGAGAAATCGTGTTGAACTCGCTTTCAGTCAAATGAGTGGAGCGAGGCCGGCCCAGATATAGGTCGGTGTGAATCTGTGACCGTCGGGCAGCACAGGCGCCAAGCTCGCTCTCAACTGTCGTTGTTCGTGACTGTTTTGAGTACGGGCATTGCAGTGCATGCGAGTTTGACGCCTGTGCTGCCGGGCAGTGTGCTGCGAGATGTCGACGTGAGAGGTATGCGGCTCGATTCCTCCAGCCTGGACACTAAATGCCTAATACATATTCGAAATTTACGCTGCGTCGGGCCTTTGGAACTCAAAGAATTCTAAGTACAGCGGCAGAATACAAGTTTCAAAGCAATGGCATGAAATAGGAATAATACTCAACTCTATCTTTCGGTGTGCTATAGTTCTCGCCTCACATCATTCAGTCTCTCTTGCTTTCTCGCTCTCTGTCTTTTGGTGTACGGGCAGCCTTAGGCGTTAATAATATTTCAGAATGCCTCCACTTAGAAATATGGTGCACTTATTGCAATTACTTACTACTTGTGAGCTTCAGAGCGTGTCTGCTCAGCAGTCGTCACAGCCCCGCTTTTGTAAATTTTCTGCACGTGGGTCCTTCAGAAGACTGAAAGCAGAACACATGACGCATGCTAGTATGTACTTATAGTACCAGGGTTACAGAGTCGGAGTCACACAGTTTTGGAGAACAGGAACCAGGGACGCAGTCGGATACTCACTTGTCCCAAGAATCGGAGTTAGATTAGGTGAAAATGAGTCGATCTTGTTAATAATAAAGATCTTAGTCAGTGGTTTTTTGGTCTAAGTCGTTGGAGTTTGACTTGGTTCATCCGACCGACGTATGCTATAGAAAGAAGTGGATCTGAACCGTGCATAAAATAATCTTCTTCCAATCCTTTGCAACTTTTGTGTAGGGAAGGAATAACAGTTGAATTGCAAATGACTTAAAGCAAATAATTCTATTCACGGTCCCGCGTACATGAGTCTCGCTCTAGCTGATGCGTCTGTTCCAGAACTGGAGCGGCACCGTATCGGAGCTGGAAGAGTGGGTGCGGCACCTCAACAGCTTACGCAGCCCCGCGTTTGCTGCTCTCACTACAGGACCTGATCTTGCCCTGAGGCAGTACGCTAAGATGGTGCGTGTCCTGTAGAAATTATTATTGAGGCCCTCTTTGTGTATATCTGTGCTTGCTAAGTCTAGGATGTGCCATTTGGTGAGGTCACATGAGTTCGTCCATCCTATGATCAGAGCTGCGTCTCTATGAGGCTCCATAGGTGGACTGCGCCTTTCTTCTTCCTTCTGGACGTATTTTTTCTGCACCCAATTTTGTTCACTTTATTTTTTTTATTTCTAGCTATCGTCTTTCCATTCATTTTCTCTCGGTTCCCGACTTGTCTTTCATGGGGCAAAGGATAGGCCTCTAGTATTACGTTATATAGGTCCGCCCTTCCCAGGATTATGGTGAGTCATGTCTCCCAAGCATCCTATAGGTTGCGAGCCTTACTTAGTCCTTCAAGAAAAGTCCTTCGTATTTACTTCCATCAAGTTTCATATCTTTGTTTGTTCTCGCTTCTTCAAAACTTCCTATACCCGCCGTGATATGATCCAGTCTGGGAGCAGCTCCGTGCATGGTTCTTACGTTTTCCCAGCATAGTCAGTGTGTCTTTCTTTCTCGGTCGGCTCGCCATTGGGACTAAAGAGGCTTAAATATTCGCTAATTCTACTCAATTTTCATTTTCTGTTCCCACGTTCAGTGTTTTACTGTTTCTCTGACGCAGTACATTCCCCTTTCTTTTCTCTTCAAACAGATGGCATAATGATTTCATCAATTTAATACAAAATATCAACACATACATTATTTTCAGCTGTCTTCATATGATATATCTTCTAGATGTTGTGTTTATATTTTCACCAGCTAATTTTATGATGTATGTTTGAAATAAAAAATTCGCAATAAAATCTGTGAGCCAAAGGTACTGTCGTATCCGAATAGGTGGTACGGATCCAACGTCTCCACCTCACACAATTCTACACATTCCTAATGCCAGGGCATTTGAAAAAAGTCGTAACATTTCACCTTGCAGATTATAACTCTCCCTACCTGCGGTGCTTTTGTGTTGTTTGTTTAATAAAAACAGAAACTAGCACTGCTCTTGAATTAGCTGCTTCAGCACATCTGGCAGTTTCACGGATGTGCATCTGATGTCAATGTCACATCCAGGTGACGTCACGGATGACTTAGTAGTTAATTACATAGTATCAATGGCTAGTATTAGGGAAGTAAAGATATGAGTTACTGCAGTCAGTGTGAGCGTTTTTTTCCGCGACGAGATTATTTTGCAGTCAAAACTTTAGCGTTCAGTAGCACGATAAAGCATTTAAGCATTTTGTTTATCAAGTCAGCGTCTTCAATACCGCCATTCAAAATGGCAAAGAAAATTTCGAGATTGTGATCGCAAGCGCGCAATTAACTGGCATTTGATTAAAAAAAAAATCTGCATGCTCGGACTAGAAATCGGCGGTCGGTGACTCTTATTGAATTTGAATTAATTACACGGTCACGATCACAATCTCGGACTGTTTTGTCATTGGTTTTCAATTCTGGGATCGAAAATGCTGACTCGAAAAAATGAATTTTCGCACTTCCTGGTGACTTGACACCGTTAGGACTTAGTCCAGTAGCCCTCAGGGGCATGTTCTGGCAGGCCCTCACCCTGCCACAATATGTTTGGGCATCACGCACCCAAGGGTCCCGAGTGCCTTCTCCGCAGGGGATGTAGCATCTGGCCGCAGTTCCTGCTGACAAGTTTAGTTTTGTAGAGTTAGGTAGGTTCTCTATATTTCCTTTCTGTCCCGCGAGGTGGGCCACCGATCGAAGTGACAGACTTATTCTGCGGGGCTCTTACCTTCGCCGGTGCGGAGGGCCCCAGAAGGGACCGTTCGCACGGGCGCTTCTTTCTTATGTCTTCTTCTCTTTTCGTCCTTGATCTCTTGCCACCTGAGCACAACGTTGTGGTTCCGGCTTTGAGCCGAGTCAATCATCTTAGATCGCTATTGATTGTCTAAGTTTCAGAAATAGCGGGACAATACCAATATAATAATAATAATAATAATAATAATAATAATAACTTAGTCCAGTAGATATTTCTGCCCTTTACCAATCTGAAAAACTCCCACAAGTGGGATTCTTAACTAAAAACGGAAGAACCTTTATCAGTATGATCGATGCTATAATCTTTACAAAATGTGAGGAGGATTCGCTTACTAAAGCTTTTCCTACCTTCCAGATTGTCTGTCAAGCCGCCGCACGCTGCATCAGCCGGTCAGCGCCACGTCCGGCTGAGCGGCGGTCCGCCGAGCCAGCGCAGCCTTCAGCCAGGCAGTCACCCCGCCTCTCAGCCGACTGGCGGCTTCTTCGGGGGTTGCCCTGGCCCAGCTCGCCATGCCCACTTGTGAAGTCGGCGAGGAAGGTTCTCTGGTGCCGCCTCTTCCGACTTCATGGACACCTACTATCGGCAAGCCATGGTGCTTGTGAAAAAGAAGCCGTATAACTTTAAAATAAAAAAAGAATTCGCCCAGCAGGGTATGAGATCTACCCCCAGCTTCAAAGTTGGGAGTCTTCCTCATATCCTGTCAGAGTTAAAAAAAAAACTTCTGCCTGCAGGGTATGGGATCTACCCCTACTCGATTGTTGGGTCTCTTGCTCATGCCCTGTCAGAGTGCTTGTCAGACAGCAGGGGAAATTTAAAACTCCTATCTGCAGGGTATGGGATCTACCCCAACTTCATTGTTGGGCGTTTCGCTCATTACCTGTTTGAGAGTGCCTCTTGACACAGCAGGGGAAGTTTAAAAAAATAAATAAAAAATAAAATAGAATAAAATAAAAAAAATTCGCGTAAATGGTCCTGCTCACTTGTTCCATCCTGGCTCTAGAGGCTGGGAGTTCTGCTCTGTGGGGTGTCTCGCGCTAGACTGCGAAGCACCGGTAGTAATACCCTTTACCCTATCTGCTCCTCTCTTCAGCGGGGTTCCCGCTAGGAAGGTATGCGCTTTTAGTCCAGTTATGAAATGTCGACTGCCTGGCAATAGAGGATTGTTCCATATGCCAGCAACGACCGAATGCTCGCACCCCATCCACGAGCGTGCTTCTGCATCATAGAACGCACAAAATCATATCTAGGTCTAGCAGTGACCGGAGCTGAAACTTCTGAGAATCATGTTTCTGTAATATATACGGGACTGATTCCAGCCCAGCTCTACTTGGAGTTCGGCTCGGGAGAGGTCCCACGCTAGACTGCATGAGACCAGGGGTGATACCCATTACTCTAACCACCTGCACCTCTCTCAGCGGGGTTCCCGCTGGGAAGGTTCGCAACTAAGGGACTTGATCGATCTCGGAGCAATCAGTTCAGGACATTGTCCGTATGATTCTCGTATGCTCCTTACTTACACACGTACGCTTCACGCTGTGGCGCGACTATCCAGATAGAGAAACGATTGATCCACGTGGTAGTCATAGGTGGAACAAGTTTCGGTAAAGCGGCGGGCAGGACTTCGCCGGGTGAGACAAGCTCCGGGCCCCGTTGAAGGTGATGACTTCCTCCCTTTGAGGCTTGTGTTATCACGCTCGGGACTGAGTTGTGGCCATTCGGGCACTGACTTGTTGGTAGGCGACAGTTCGGGCTGTACGCCGGGCTCGGTGGCGCCGTGGCAGGTAAATGTTTAGGACAGTGGCCAAAGGAGATCTGAGTTTCGTATATTTGGGCTTGTATAAGCTCTCGAAATCGAGGTGTGATCAATTGCTTACCAGACGATTGGTCAACGCCCTTTACCTAGGTGGCTAATCTAATCGAGAGGTGGGCCCGGCGTCGCTGGGCATGTTAAGTTCGAGGCCTTGTTAGGGCGAGGTAAGATTTAAAATTTCCGTAGGTTTAAGGCCGCAGAAGCACGCTCGTGTATGAGGTGCGACCAATCAGTCAACGTCGTCTTTGGCAGATGAAGCATGCTCCTATCGCCCGGCAGAAAAACTGTTTCACCTATGACTACCTCGTGGATCAATCGTTTCTCTATCTGGATAGTCGCGCCCCAGCGTGATGCGTACGTGTGTAAGTAAGGAGCATACGAGAATCTTACGGACAATGTCCTGAACTGATTGCTCCGAGATCCATCAAGTCCCTTAGTTGACCTGAACTCGCGTTTGCCATACGTTCGCGACTGACCACTATTGCAGTACCCGAAAGGCTGCACCCCAATTAATCATGTGGAAGAATGGAACAGACGAGAGTCATACAGTGCCTTGATCTTGTCCTCAAGCGCAGGACCTGGTCTTGTTTGTCTCCACGACGTGGGGAAGCTGAGCTGAGCTGTGGCTTTCGACTCCCCATCGCTAACAGCGATAACCGTTTCTCCTTTTACTTTGCACGGTTTCAACAGTGTACACCGAAAGGCTCGCTATGTTTCTTGCTTAGTTCCCTGAACTAGTTCCACCCAGCTACGCCGGACTCTCCTTTCGCCTCACCGTTGTACTTATCTTCGTCGTCCCATCAAGCTGGGGTACGAAACTGAGCTCGGTACCCACTCACCTTACGGACTCGACTATAATATCTCTAGGCTCTGACCAGGGTATTCTCTGGACCGAATGGTCCCACCTCAGGTGGGAACGTGCAAACACAAACGTCGACGGGACATAGCTCCCTAGGTTGTCCTGATCCTGCCATCCCTCTTTGCTGGATTTTCTCCCAGGTGGGAGCGCCTGCCTCAGAAGGCAAAAACATTTAACGCTGCTCTGGCACTACCCATTGCGTCATTGTTTAGCAACTCCTCCGCTGAAGGCACTATGGCAAGCACGACCTCACGAGTCCATCTGATCGGTTCAGAGCACGACTCATGAAGACATGTGCTAGTATGGCCTTATCAGCTGCTACTGAAACTTTACCCAGCACCTCAGGCGAAATTCGATCTGTCGGTCCTGACAGGGACAATCCGGAAAGTATGAACTCTGTGTTCAGGCTGCCCTAGGCGACGACCCACCGTCTCAGACCGTTTTAGGACGGGAATCTGCGTCGCTAACGCAATTAGGACAGCGGACATCCCTTGTATCGCAATGACATACCTATCTCTGACACTGACCCGACGTAGTCGGGCCAGCAGCCTTTAACCTACTCGAAGTACTCTTTTGCGGCATCACTGGTACCTAGGGTCTCTACAGACCTGTGAGCTTAGCGGGCCTTACGCAGGCCGATGTCAACCCCGAGCCTCAGTACCTCACTCAATAATTAGGCCAACACACCAACTTTGCTCTTAGAACTGGAACCGATATGGTTCGACGGTCCCAATCCGAACCATGGAGAGCATTCCCTTCCGTAGCATTATCAGCACATACGGGCTCTCAAGGAAAAGGGCCCCTCATTGCTCGGGCCTCGCAACTCAGGAACCTCCTGTCTGACCCAAAACCCCATGTCAACCTGTCGGGTTCACCTGATGGTAGGAAGTTAATACGGATTTCTACTTCCTCTTATATAAGTACCACCGTAACGAACGCACTCTAAGTTGGACGAGTATGTTGTAATTAACAGGCTGGGCTGTAAATAATTAGTTTCTGCCTTTACAATCTGATCTCTGGTCGCTTCCACAGCCAATGGTTACCCGTTCGGGCCTTAAACGAATAGGTCCTAACGGTGTCAAGTGACCTGGAGGTGAGAAAATATGCTTGTGACGAGCTAAGGGCGACGGAACACGCCCTTTTTCTCACCATAAGGGAACTCGACACCGTGAAGTCCTCCCACCTCCCCGTCGCGACCAGATGGTTGCGTGGGCATGGCGAGCTGGGCCAGTGCAACCCCCGAGGTAGCCGACAGTTTGTTGACTGGCAGGGTGGCTGCCTGGCGGCCGCGCCACCTAGCTGAAGGCTGCGCTGGCTCGGCGGACCGCTGCTCAGCCTGGCGTGGCGCTGACCGGCTTATGCAGCGTGCGGTGGCTTGAGAGACAATCTGGAAGGTAGGAAAAGCTTTAGTAATCGTATCCTCCTCGTACATTTTGTAAAGAATATAGTACAATCATACTGATAAAGGTTGTTATGTTATTAGTTAAGAATCCCACTTGTGGAAGTTTGTGAGATTGGTAAGGGCAGAAGGAACTACTGAGCTAAGTCCTAACAGTGTGAAGTTCCCTTATAGTGAGAAAAAGGGCGTGTTCCGTCGCCCTTGGCTCGTCACAAGCATATTTTTTCTTTGCGATACTGATGCCGAATTTTGATCTCAGAATAATACTCAAAGTATTGGATACAATAGTAAAGAACGTTCTCAGATGTCAGTTGCTTATCATGTGCAGTAATAAAACTTCACCTTGTTATTAAACTTTATTACCCTCGACCTTTGAAGTTGAAGCTCGCCTCCATCTGGTGTAATGTCCAGCGCATCTTAAATGTCCGGATAATCTGAACTGTATTCTTTCTGCCAAATATATGCTACGGAAATAGCATGGAGAACTAGGCGATAATTGTGTTAGGTAAGTTTCAACACTTTGTGGTGCCGCTAACTGGATATCTTCTTCAGTACGCCACTAGCGGTGGAGGTGCGGATGCTGGTGCTAGTGTATGCAACCAGGCGCTGCTGGGGGGCTGCGACCTGGTGGTGCTCAGGGAGCTTGTGGAGGTGATGCCTGAGGACACTGCCCCCCAGCCAGAAGATGCTCTGCACAGCCTCGTGCAGCGGGCCCTGGACGCTCTTGCGGGCCCGGATGACCAGGTGGGGAGTTGCTTTATCGGAAACTCTTCGATGATTTAAGACACAGACGTCCGAAATGAATGATTCATTGATAAAATATGTTATTAGCGGGAGTAAATGGTTTGATTTAGAATATTCTCTGTAGTTGCTTCCATACGCAAGTTCGTGAAGGTCTGTCAGGTAAAATGCAATGAAGAAACTATGGTAGGTCCCAAAAAACTAGTTTGTGCTGGTCATCTGCTCAAAGTGTACCTTATGTTTATGATGCTCTTAGGTAATCTAATTTGAAAATATTGCACGTTGGTGCCATATTATCAATGGATACTACTGTATTAAGAACGCATTCACCAGTGCAGCACTGCATCTGGCGTTTTAGTTCTCTATGCATTGGCTACCATGTTACTGGTACAACTCAGTTCGCTACGCAAACAAATGAAAACTATGAAACAGATGCTATTCGTTGCCTGGACGCATTTCCATGGCTCGAATTTTTCGGTTGTTAAATTACTCCCCTGGCATGAATTAAATTTTGAAAACTAGTTCCTCTGTATTGCACAAAATAGTTAGTGATTGCAATTAATGACGGTTTCGTTCAAGCATCTGGAATATAAATATATATTGCCTAAATTTATGTGCGGTGAGCAGCAGCCAGACCCACTGCTGCCCGAGCCTCTGCAGCGCAGTGACCGCAGCGAGCAGCAGGACTGGTGGGTGCAGCGCGTGCGGCACCTGTGCAGCGTGCTGAGTGCTGAGCTGGAGCAAGGCAACGATCTGCTCATGGAGGAGCTGCTGCTGCAGTCTGCCAGGGACGCTGCCATGAGCGCCAGCCTGGGCCTGCACGGCAGGCTGGCGCTCTTCCGGCCATTTGTCGAGGTGAGGTAATGTCGTGTTCACGGAAGCAGGTCTTGTGCTGAACCGTTGATGCTGAGGTGTGTCGCAATTACTACTCGGGCTACAGCAAGCAACCACAACCCACCTGGAAAACGCTAACCGTTTCTGGAAACGCCTTTTGCTGTAAGCGATTCCTGACTGATGTTGGTGCTCTTTAGGGCGATTACGACACAACATTTGAGCGGCGGGTCTGCTCAGGGGAGTACTCTGGGGGTCCTGTCACTGTCAGGATATCCATGGGCATGTGAATCCACAAGGGTGAACCTGAGAGTCTTTCTGCAGAAAATATTGCATCTGGCCGCAGTTCTTGATGGTAAGGCTCACTTATAAAGTTAGGTAAGTCCGCTATACTTCTCCCTATGCTTCCACCTGCTCCCGTGTGAGGAGCCGTACTAAGTGGTATCTCTTCCTTCTATCTACTTCTCTTTTCTTCTTTCGTCTCTTTGAGATGCTTTACACCATAACTACCGGCCAGTAGTTACGCACTGACTAGATTTTAATACGTAGAACTCGCTTCGACCTTCAGATAAAAATACGGAGATGAAATAGTTGACGTTCGGCCCTATGTAGCTTAGAAACGCTGTGCTTGCAAACCTATTTGCAATGACTACTACGATTTTGCAATATGGGATGTGCGTCGCAACTTCAGTGCTGGCATCCGCGTCACTATACTCGTGAACAGATCCAGCGTCGGTCAACAACGGCTAGTTTCAGGTGTGTGACGTCGCAAAGTGAGGCCAATAGTGATTCTCCATCGTTAGGTCCCGTCTCTAGCAGGTTTTGTGTCTCGATGGCCTGAGTTAGAGTATTGAGTTCTATACCTGAAGTCCAAGCAGTCATCTTGATGCGTGTTATGCTGAAAAATCTTTTAAGTGAATGGGAAGTTTCACCGCCGGACACGCATCATTTGCCAAATTTTTATGGATATCTGAGAAAGAAATGGACATGTACTGTTGGCTCGTTAACTATAGTCCAATGTTATTACAAAGTACTTGCTGATTTCTCGGATGAAATGAGTTTCCGACCAATTAGATACTGTTATAATAAAATGGTAACGCATGATATTTAAGAACCTGCGGTATTGCAGCCAGAACTGGACATACGGAGTGTAACTTTGTGCTGTTCTTATATACCAAGATTACGTATTTATTCCAGAACCTGCCGGTGTCAGAGGAGGATAAGAACATTTTGTTGTACCTAGAAACAAGCCTGGTCTTGGAAGAAGCGCATTTTCCCATCTCACACCAGCCATCACCTGAAGCTGCAGATGCACCTGAGACCGCTGCTGCAGGTGTGTGACCAGGGCCCCTTAAATTCATGTTGCGAGGGTAGTGAAGCAGAGCCAGCTAATTACATTGATTTTATATTTAATGCTATGCGCGTCATTAGAATGAACAAAAACGACTTGTGGAATTGGTCACTGTTTAGAAATCATATTGTTCCCTAACTACTCAGCAGTCCCAGATGAGACTGAGAGCAAGGAGTGAAAGTACATTACCCTAGGACCACACTTCACAATCGTATGGTTAATCAAGCAATGTTTTCCGAGGGTATCTTGAATACCGACTTTCAGTGTGTAATTGTAGTTGTGTTGACACCTAACTGCTGTCTCCGTCAGGTGTAGATTCCGGAAGGGGGCGGTGAAGTAGAGGGAGACAGCCGAAGGATGAATGAGAAGAGAGACAAAGTAGAGGGAGACACTGAGAGTTAGAGGCGGGGGGTGTCCTCCGTAGACGCGACGGGGTGGGGCTATTGAAAGGGACAGGCAAGAAAATAGATGCCGCCAGTTTGTTCTTGCAACAGACAGAGAGGCCAAAACAGCGAGGCCGCTATCCCGACCCTATGCCTGTAGGAAGCAAAGGCCACTCATTGCCCGCGCTGCCATTGCGATAGCATAGTACGGAAAGGGCGAGGCTAAGTTGCTTCAACCGGGGAGGTAGGAGGAGGGCTGCCAAGCACTTTGCTGACCTCTAAGCCAGTAATGGCCGACGCTACTACCTCTCTGGGCGTCGATGCCGGTGCCGCCGCCAAAGAGGCGGCTGGGACGACATCACGATCGAGCATGTGAAATACCGACGATGAACGTTTAGATGACAGAGTTCGACGGACGCGGCGAGCGCCACTGTCAGCAACGGCCAGATTGTGTTCACTGTGTAATCGAGACGACATGCGAGCTAAACACCCGCTCATAAGTTGAGCTGGCGGCTGCCTAGTGGGGTCCCTGCTTTAGCGGGGCCTACTTGTTACAGCGAGGAGAGGGAATCACCATCGAAGAAGGTGCTATCAAGGATATCGAAGAGACAGGTTACATGTACCTGGGTGTCATGGAGTATAACACCATTCTCCACAGAACGATGAAGGATTCCATTCGGAAGGAGTACCTCACTCGACTCCGGCTTATCTTGAAGTCGCCCCTCAATGGGGGCTACACCATCAAGGCCATCAACACCTGGGCCGTCCCCATAGTCCGATATTCTGCTGGCATTATTAACTGGACCAAGAAAAACTGCACCGACATGGACATTAAAACCAGGAAGCTCATGAACATCTTTCGAGCACTGCACCCAAGATCGTGCGTTGACAGACTTTATCTCAACAGGAGAGAGGGGGGCCGTGGCCTCATCAGCGTCAAGGACTGCGTCGAAGCGGAAAACGCGCTCTCCCAACACTTCGGAGAGAGCGACGACCCGTGGGCACGCTGCTTAGTCGAGGCGAACTTGCTGAAAGAGACCGAAATGGCTGACCAGTTCAAACAGCGACGACGCCTCGATCGAACTAACAAATGGAAGAGCATGAAGATGTCCGGCCAGTACCTCGAAGCTGTTCAGGACAAAATCGGACCAGACTCTTTCAATTGGCTTTTGAGGGGTGAGCTGAAACGGGAAACAGATGGCACCATCCTGGCAGCTCAAGAGCAAGCACTCAGAACCAGGTACAGCCAAAACAAGATCGACAAGAAAAACGTCCCTAGTACCTGTAGAATTTGCAGGAGCTCAGATGAAACCATCAACCTCATGATAAGCGAATGCGGAGTGCAAGCGAAGGCACGATAAAGTGGCTCGACACCTCCACTGGACCCTTCTGCGGATCCATAACTTCCCGGTCAGTGAGAGGTAGTACGAGCACGAGCCCGCGCCCGTGGTTGAAAACGAAGCCGTGCAAATCTACTGGGACAAGAGGATGGAAACTGATAAGAGTACTTCACGCCAACCGACCGGACATCGTCGTAAAAGACAAACTGGAAAAGTCGGCCAAACTAATCGACATTTCAATCCCCTTCGACTCCAGAATCGTGGACAAGGAAGTGGAGAAGAAGGAAAAGTACCGTGACCTTGCCATCGCACTCCAGAGACTGTGGCAGATGGAGGTGGATGTCGTTCCAGTGGTCATCGGAGCTCTGGGGGCAATGTCCAAGAATCTCAAGACTGCCATGCGAGAGCTGAAGTGCGGCCATCTCCACCCAGGAACCCTCCAGAAAAGCGCTCTGCTTGGAACAGCGCACATCATTCGCTAAGTGCTCTGAGCCTAGGTTGCGGGATGCGACCCGGCGCTAGAGCGTAGAGCTAAACATCGCTCAACCAATCCATTTTCAGGTTGTGAAATCCCCTCGAGAATAATAATATTAATAATCGGGTAATTAGGTAGTATTAACAGCATTTCCAAGTTAGGCATCTCTTCAGTTAACGGTGATGAAGGTTAATGGTTGATGGAATGAAAAAGAGTATGTGCCTCGTAACGTTCCCCATCCTGGTAAAAATGATTTCAAAACGACGTAGTTACACTTTCACTAACTAAATTTTTATTATTTGTGTGAAATATGGTGCTGTTAAGTATGGTGACACATTCGTTTTATCTGAAAAATCTTGAAACCGGATATAATTCACATCATGTATTCAAAACTCCATATTACTTATTTTAACTATGTATATGCGTTATTATAAAGCACTAATCGCATGCACGAATAGTAAAAAACGCCAATGCGGTCCACCGCTGCAGTAAACTAAACTTTGCTGGATCTGGAGGACTCCGAGTCTGCGTCACCGGTCCATCCCAGCCATCGTTACTCAGCTCTGCAGCGACCCTGCTGATGGGTGGGCCAAACTGAGTCCTCTCTCGCAAATCCGCGTTCTGTCATTTATAGCTTTCTTTTAGACATCCAGCTTAACCAGCTCGTGCGTATCTATTGCACACATTTGTGGACATTACAAATACACTAGTGCATACACCGCACGATACTTACTTTTTTGTTTGAGGTCGCTAAGTTGACTGGAAATAATTTTATCAACGTTCCATCAGTTTGCTTTCAGTCCCACGTGGGATTTTGAGTGGACAATCAAGCATAGCGTTGTTTATGAGTAGTGCTATTGTAATGGAAGGTAAAGTTTCTTAGGGCATCTAAGGACTAATTTTATCAACTTTCATTTGAATGTAATAGAAAAGAGCCTTCAAATCATTAGTGTTAATTTGTGGAACGAGTACAGTACATCCTCTTGGACATTAGTTATTAGCTACTCAAAACCGATCATTTGAGAGCAGGTATGAGCAGTGCTATAGTAACCCACCCCATCGCCACTTCTACTGCTAGGTAATGTGTGTAAAATGCGCCAAATTTTCGCAGATACCGATTCCGAGAAGAAAGTGCCGCTCAGCGTGGACCGGCTTGCTACGTCAGCCACTCGTCAGAGCCTCTTTGACGATCTTCTGAGTATTGGTAGTGCGCCTCAGTACACGCGGGCGCTCCTGCAGCTGCTCAAACTGTGGCCACCCTTTGAGGATGAGGTGCGTGAAGCGGAGTATAGCTGACGTTTTTAAAGTGCTCGTCCATCATGAAGGCTAAGATGATCTTCAGAGGTGCGGTTTTGCCATTCTCAAGGGAGTGTTTTTACGGGTTGTCTTTCTGTGGACCGTTGACTTTTGGGTTGTTGTTTGAGGAATCCAGGTTCTGCTCCTTAGCGGGAAAAGGATGTTGAGATCAGTTTGTCTATTACTTAGTCTGAGCAGTTGCGCTCCTGGGTACTTAACGGATTGTCACATTTTAGCCTATGCTTTTCTGATCTCTTTCTTTCCTTATTCCGTATACTTTTTGCCTCATATACGTTTTGCCTGTCTCTTTGTTTTCCCCATAAAACAGTATCGTGGAGGCTAGAGGAAGAGTTGAAATTATGTATAATCCAATCTTACTGATGCTACTCTCCCACAAAGCGATGTGCGCCGTCTTCTCTTATGAATATTTTGGTGTGAGTGAAATTTAGTGTACTGATTTTCTCACAACAGGCTTGCTTGATGCCGAGATGTTTTTGTCAGTTCTATCCTTGTTTACGTTATATTTTGACGAATTTTCCTGTCTGCAGGATTGTTTTAATGGGTTCTGTCTTTCTCTACTGGCCCATATTAATGGAGCTGCCTTTTGTGGGATATTTTAATGGGTTCTGTTCTCTACGTCATATTTAGTGTGTTGTATCCCTTCGGAATATTTTCCTGGGTTCTGGAATTATTGGAAGCTTGTGATTGGCACTGTCCATCTGTGCTGGATATTGTAATGGGTTCTGCTGTAGATTTTAATGGGTTCAATTACCTGCCGAACATTTTAGAAGGTACATACTGTCATAGTTCGAAGGCTATCTAATTACGGTAGGTTTTCTCCTCATCAGTGCACTGCCCTACTTGGCAGTAGCTGATGTATTAGAGATCATATAATATAGATAAAAAGGAACAATATGATGCTGTGCAGGTATACGACTCTCTAACGGGCAACCCATGGGAGCAGCTGCTCACCCGTATGGTGGGGGAAGGCGACGCGACAGGGCGCGGGCTGCCTGTGGACGACATTTGGGAGACCGTTCAGGCCGCGCTGAAGCTCCAACAGGTGAGCGTTTGTTTCCTCCGCCCGACTCTCCTCCCATCTGCTCCTACAACGTTCCTTACTCTGTAGTTTCCTTGTAACTTTATCTGATAACGCCCGGTAATTGCAGCTCGGGGTAGCGATGCGAAAGGTGTGCCGTTTAGACAGCAACGTAGTGTGTGCCCAAACCCCGGGCCCCGGGGCAATGTTTGTTCGGAGCTGAGAGCTCGGTGCATCTCAGGGTGATGACGGCTGACGCTGTGCCATGCTGCTGGATGTGGTTTCCCGCGAGGGCTGTTTACGTTACAGTAGTAAATACACAATTAGCCTGTGCCGTGTTGCAGGTGCCGGTCACCAGTCTAGGGCACCTGACGCTGGAGCTGCTGGGGGTCGGCATCAGCGCTTGGCCACTCGCTGCAAAGGTCGCCCTGCTGAAGCACAACCCGCGGTCGGTGGACGCCGTCCTGCAGAACTATTCCATCGCTGGCGACAAGGTAAGTTTACCTGCTGCTCATCCGTTTCAAAGATAGATGGACATTTGCATGGCTAATATATATATATATATATATAATTTCACCTGGAAATATGTCTACCAATCCTTAAGGTAACGATAGCTCAGGAGATGTCCAGTCCTGTAATGCGTTGTTGTATCGTCTTGGACTTTACTTGGTGCTGATGATCTTTAGACAGATCAGTATGCGCATTCATTATGCATTGAAAGAGATTAAGTAGGTTCAGCTCTATTGATGATCGTCATTTCTGGTCACTGTGTTACAGATGTTTTTAATTTCGTATAAAATATATCAGTCTAATCTAATAGCCTGGCAATACTCTCCGTTTCATAAATGGTATGTTTAGAAATAAAATTTCAAGTATTGTTGATGTGTTCTGAAACATCCTTTAGTCAAACCAGCGTAAGGAGTCCAATGGGCGTGGCTAAGAACGCAAAGCAACTTGGCCAAATCTCACTTAAGCGCGTGGTATAACTTGTCTCAATTGATAAAATTATATTTATATTTGAATACTCAAAGTGCATTAGTCAATAGATTAGATTTGGCACTGCTGCGTTCAATTTAGCCCCGCCCTAAAGGACTGCATACACTGGTTTGACTATTAGTCCAGGCTCTAGGGGGGTGTCTGCGTACAGTTCTCTTTTTGCAGCTACATCATGTATTTTCCTATTCCGTATGATGAGGACATTAAAAAAAGTTGGGTAGAACTTTCGCAACTGGTACATTTTTGAGAGGGGGCACAGAATTATCAATTGTGGACTGATTGTTCTGAAACTTGCTCAGAATATGTAATTTTGAAAAAGAAACATTTTGTTCCCACAACTTTTTCGATTTAGGCCTTAGTTTTTTAGATAAACCCCATTATCTCAAAAACTAAGGCCTAAATCGAAAAAGTTGTGGGAACAAAATGTGTTTCTTTTTCAAAAATACATATTTTCTGAGCAAGTTTCTGAACAATCAGTCCACAATTGACAATCTTGTGCCCCCCCCTCCCCAAATGTATCAGGTACGAAAGTTCCACCGGACTTTTTTTAATGTCTTCATCATATGGAATAAGAAAATACATGGTGGAGCCGTGAAAGAGAAATGAACACACACACCCCCCAGAGCCTGGACTATATAGTGATTTACAAGTTCTGTTTCATGTGCTCCTCCATCCGGCGAAGCCTAATACGTTTCGATGTATGTGTGGTAATGCAATAATGCAAACACTTTTTTGGCTCTTGTATGAGTAGCAGAAAGTAGTGCTGCCAACAGTTAGTTTTAACACTACATATTTAATTGAAAAAATTGAGCCCATTACCTAATAATGTCGTCATACGGCAACTGTTATCTCTAATTTGTTTCATTAATTAAAGGTTTTATTTGTCGACGAGCATGTATTTTTTCTCCAATTTAATTCTGTAAAATTCATCAGCAATAGTTTAAACTTCGAAGGTATTCTTGCGGAATGAAATTCACAATCAGCTGAAAAAAAAACGTGTCCACTAGCATGGATTAATTATTCAAAAATAAATCAAACTATAGCACTCTTGAGAGCGCATACCTCCGCCAAGCGAGACCCCGGTAACAAAAAAAAAAAATCAAATTGGCTCTGAAACCATAATTTTCTTTGTATCAACTCCAAAAACTAATCATTTGTGCCTTTCAATAGTAATAACAGCTTGTGCAATTTTTTTAAATTCCGTTGATAAATATTTGAGTTGTACTGCTAACAAACGTATAGAGCTGTCACAATGAGTGAGTGAACCGACAAGGTGAATGAAAGTTTGCGCTATATTATTCATTATATTAAAGACAATATACAATCGGGAGTAAGGGCATGGTGCAGATAAATAAACGTCGTAGTAGGATCCTCATGGCTGAGACTGAGCTGTCGGTACCCAGTCTTCTGGCGGCGTAGATCTGGACGTTGCGCAGCTTCGTTGCTAAGGATACCATCACGACGATGCCAGTGGCGCGGTGTGGAGTGATTGTGTAACAGCTGTAGCAGGGCAAGACCATGAAGTTTTATGCGATGTCAGATGTGTGCAACCAGAGACAGAGGCGTAACGAGCACAACCCGATGAAGTACGCAGCTCGAGCCGTGCAACGAGACGGGATGCAGCGGACTAGGAGGCAGCGTGTGGTGCAGCAGATTGGGAGGCCCCGTAGGGCCCCCGGAGAAAAGTATTGCTGAACGGACCTCTTCGGTGCTGTAGTAATGGGGCTGCAGACGTCAAGTTCAGGTCTGTAACCTGAACCTCGAGCTGGTAGTGGAGCTGGGGAAGGAACTGGGAGCTGGAGTAGAGCTCGAGATGGAACTGCGAGCTCGAGATTGAACTGAAAAATGAGCGTCAATGCTGGCCGTCTAGTACACTAAGGAGCGTAAGCGGTTTTCTGTAGCGCGCAGTCACAGGCCAATGCCTGCGCTCAAGTCGAAGCTAGTTGACCGCGCAGCAGAGATTTCGGGCACCGTCTCAAGAACAGGCCTGGAGTATAAGCAGTGTCGAGCGTTGGATGAGGTTTCAGCTGCTGTGATTGTCAACTGTAGTGAACTGATGATGGAAAGTTCACTACAAACGTTATGACAAACATGATTCAAACTTACAAACGAACGAACCGATCTGCACCAAAATTTAATCATTTATGTCTTTTAACATTACTAACTACCCCTATAAATTTCTTAGAGATCCATTCATTATTTTTTGAGTTATTGTGCCAACAAGCATAAAATTAAACACAGTGACAAACAAACGAACGAACAAACGGATCATAACTAAAATTTGTTCATATACTCTTTGTAATATACCTAACAACTCATATGAATGTCATCAAAATCCATCCATAACTTTTTGAGTTATGGCATTGAGAAAAATGAGGCAGACAAACAAACGGATGCACGGATCTTCACCCGCAGGTAATCATCTGTACCTCCTAACATGCATAACAATCCCTGTAATTTTTGTCAAAATCCGTCCTTAACTTTTTGAGTTATCTTAGCAACAGACAGACAATGAGACTGACAAACCCGACGAATTATTATTATATTCAGAAGTTTATACAGAGGAAGAAAGAAGGGACATATAGCATAACGATAGACACGGGGAACCCATGCACGAGGGTGTTCCCACACAGGATCGACGCGCATGGGAACAGCAAGTCGGGAAAGAAGAGAAAGACAAGAGGGAAGAAAGATCAGTAGGAGGAAGAGATGGGAAGGAAGCAAAGTGGGTACGAAAGACAGACGTCCCGAAGGCCTAGCTAATGGCTAAGGTAACCTACACGAGCCCCCTAGGGTCGCCGCGCCCCATAACATAGGATGGGCGAACCAAACTAACCAAACGCTATGGCCTATGGCCCGTCCTATGCCCCCTGAGGGGCAAACCCGACGAAAACATAACCTCCTCGGCGGAGGTAATAGTGAATTTGAATGCTATTCTACGTGTCTGTGCATTTAATATTCCCGCACCCTGTCTGCTTGCTGGTATTAATATTTAAATTCTGTCCCAAATGTCCGTAGATGTACGCATTACAGCTGTCATGTTCCTGAGATCAGAATGTTCCTGAGGATACTTAAATACTGTTACCAATGTCCGTGGATTTACAACACAGAGGTGCTCAGCAAGGTTTGCGCACCGCTAATAGCTGAATAAATTATTTGCATTTGAAATATGAACTGTGGGTTAAGAACGAATTCGTTACAGTTTCTCATTGTAGATATTACGGATTTAATCGATGCACCATAGGCCACGGATTAAATTATCTGGTATTAACAATAAAAAGGGCTCATTCAGTTGGGTCGTCAAAGTCGATCTAAGCCAAGCTTAATCGACCTAATAAGTCTAGAACTGCAAGTAGAAACTTCGGCTTCATCACTTTGATTCGTGTTGCAGGTGTACGCAGCAACCCTATTATGTTTAGCTGACCGAGAACATCATTCTACGAAATAAGAGCGAATTCATGGAAGTCTCACTGGAATTCGATTGAGGGTCAACGCCTGAACTCCAATCAACGGGTCGGTGACAGCACACATACGTGCAGTTCCGGACAATTCAAGTGAAGTCGAATGGGTTTAGATTAGATCGAATTTGATGACTCAACCTAACGCGTCTCATTTCGATGGAAAGAATCCAACGGAAAGCAACACAAGTAATTCCTCAGCTGCGATACAAGCCTTACGAATGTTGCCGACAGGAAGTGGGACTCATCTCTCTCTCTCTCTCGAACAAAGATGACGGAGGGGGCAACTGATAGAAACATTCAAGTACGTGAATGGCTTCAATGACGTGCGAACATCAGAAATTTTTGACAGAGACGTTAACGATCGCTTGCTAAGCAACGGCCAAAAATTCAAGCATAAAGATCGAAGAACTACTCTCAGCCAGCAGTTCTTCTCGTACTTCACAGTGAACATTTGAAATAGACTCCTATCCAAAGTTGTTGGTGCAGAGTCAGTCGCGTTTAAATATCGTCTTTACAGACATTGGGAGCCACATCCTCCAGAGTTACGGACTCCTCCTCCCGGAGACCCGAATTCGTCACGGCCAAAGATTCGAAGCCACCGTAATCCATATCATTCATGCCTCGACTAACTTAACGTCTTCGAGCTCCGCGAATCTGCAGCAATTGATTGTGCTTGCACTATCAACTCATTGGCTGCGTTCACTCTCTTCGTTTTCTTTTTTCATCCTCAGATACCTCCATGATTCTGACTCAATGGCGATAGCTCATAGAGGGCCGGAGCGTAAGTCCCGGCGGCTCTCTGGCAATGGGCTTGTTGGTCCGACTACTGGCAGCTATCTACTCTTAAACTTGAATATCAAGATAAATATCTTAATGGACTAACATAATGTCTGTAGCGGAAGTGTTACTATAACACTCATTTAATTACTGGCGTAGTAACTCCGGCTTAGTTATGTTACCCCGTGCGCAACTTTCAGGTGTGCAGTACAGACTACGACGACGAGATGCTGCAAAGCTTCGTCAACAGGGGGCTTGTGCCGCGACTGCTGGGGACTCCTCTGTACGAGCCGTGCTGTCAGTATCTGGTGAGTGTATTGCCGTATTACCTTGCGTAGATTACTGTATTGCTTTGAGCTAAATATGTGGCGGTAATGAACGGTGGAGGAGTGTCTGTAGGGCGGCATATTGCAGCCCGCGGCCATTAGGGCACGGCCTGCTGGCTTCATTTCTGTGCTGCAGAGCTCGCATCATCCCTTCTGTTAACCCTATCTTGTAGTTGCTTGGCAAGGTCAGCGGGCCAGACTAGCATAACGGGGCGGTTATGGTCCTAGAGCGCTACAGGCCAGCGCTTGCACCCCCTGGCTAGTATGTTTAACGCTGAAGCCTCTAAAGGCCTGGCCTTTTGAGCCTAAATACTTAACATTGTAGACAAGTGAACGTCACACTGTTGTGAGGAATTCAATCATTCGTGCCTCACTGATACTGGAAATGTCTACTGTATGTTTTAGCAGCTCTGCGTCGCTTAGATGACCTTGCCTGCCTGACTGTGTGTGCGTGGCCTGCAGTGCGTGGCGTGCAGTGCGTGGCCTGCAGTGCGTGGCGTGCAGTGCGTGGCCTGCACAACTTAGTCTGCCCTGCAAAACCTGCATCTGCGTGGCTTGCACTGCGCGACCTGCACCTACATGACCTGCACCTACATGACCTGCACCTACATACTACATACCCATACTACATTTGATATACCCGCACGGGACGTACCTGTATGGCTGGAACTTATAATAACCTCTGCCTGTGGGTCTCGCCTTCGTTATGCCGGCGCTACGCTATACTATCGTGCGCACAACACGATCCGAGGATTTGCTGCCTGCCCGTCGGCCAGGTTTGTATCTAAATCGTTGGCATAGACGACTTGCGAGCGGCACATTCTCGTTTCAAGTTGTGCCGGCCAATGCTTAGTGTGACCCCGTCGTTGGGCTGACGAAGCAGCATTGACTCACACGTTTAGTCTCGAGGTCTGATTATATAAAAGCACGGTATGTGCTATAAAGTTAGTTCTATTTATAACTACTGCGCTGTTAGTACTGCATGTGAAGTGGAGCGTCTACGGCTATAATTTATCGATACCGAGACATCCAGAACGGTGTAGTGCTAGAAGAAAGAGCTGCTCCTTATGACTTCATTGTGTACTGTACTGACGTTATTCTTACCTGACCAGATCCGCACGGGCGACAGCCAAGTGCTGCAGGGAGTCATCGAACAGCTGCAGCTGTGCAACCCTCAGGAGGCGGCAGCGCTCTCACAGAGACTCGCTGTCGCCAGGCCTGCCCTCGCTTCTATCACTTCTGCCTTTAAGAAAGTTTACAGCAGACTTGTCTAGCTCTTATCATATCATTTTATGAAGTTGTTAATGAAGTATGGATTGAAGTATATGGTGGATTTTACTCTTAAATAGCACTATTTGTAGCCGTCTCAAATGGGTATAGTGAGCAGGAGAAAGTATGTTACTAACGTTTTAAGCACAGCGGATTAGAGTAAATAATCGGGTGATTGTGTCATTTTTTTTCGGTCTGTTTATTGTACATACATAATGGCTTTGTTACATCAGTCAGTGTGAGAAACTGTTGCTTATGTCTTTTTTGGAGGTCTAGGCTATCATACATCTGTTGCTAATAAAAGTTAATTAGTTATTAAAAAAAATATTTTTCGTACTGAAATCTATTTTATAACGTGCATCAAAAGTGGTTCTGAAGACTTTGAAAGGCGTCACAGGTAAAGGCCATGTACAACGTACAAATTCACTAAAAATTTCCAGATCGGCTGTGGAATGGAAGTGGAAACTTTAGTGATGGCCGTGGAAAATTGAAAGGTCGAGCCCTGCTAAGGTTTCAAGTACTAGGGATCACCAGACTTGCTCTCACTGTTGCTATTTTTCTCTATTTTACAAGCCAACTTTTCACCATAACGTCCGTAAATTGTTTACAACGAAGCGTCTCACTTGTGTTCTTTGTGAAAAACAACTACAAGTGAGGCACTTCTTTGCCATAAATTTACGTTAAATACCTAAAATAAGGTGGTAGCTTGCTACACTATGAAAATTGCTATTATTGTTTATTATTCGGTATTGTTCATATTTGAACTGACAGTTGAAGCATATTGTTCATATTATGCTTGAAATATTTCTCCCGAATCGTTTTCTATTATCGGTGCTCTGCAACTAATGCATTTATCAAATAAAGTTCATACCGTAGATATTAGGAAAACTTTCTGTATGGTGGTGATATTGGTGATAATTTTACTTTAGCTTTATGTTGCTGCGTTATTTATAACCATGACGGAAATATATAAATTCTCAAAATAAATATGGTAAAAATTTATTTCTTTTAAGTTCTTGATCTGCCGCCTGGGCGAACACACAAGCGTAGTGGATGCGTTTCAGCAAGATGATGTCTTCTATTGTCTTCGATATTCATTCTAAGTAAGATCCACCCTGCAGTAGCCACATGCATCGGACAATATTTAGTAAATAAACTTATTCAAGCCCCTACAAGTCAAATTACTTTAGGTGTATGACATCAGAATATGTGTTCCTTCAAAGTCAACGTAAAAGTCAGATTTAGTAAGGAGGTAAGAACGTTGGATGATGAATTTAAGAGTCAAGCAAACTAGGATGTTAAAAATTGACAGAATGGTACATTGAGTTACTGATGGTTCTATTATATTCAAAATTGAAATTTCACTAGCTACAGGTAATTAGTTACAGAAGCACAAAGTCTAGAAGCCTTGGTATTTCATTTACTACGATCTCAACTGACTTTGGCATTACGTAGTTAGTATATATTCTCTATCCGTTGGGGCTAACCATGTTTAGGTAAAAAGTTACAGCATGTAAAAGAAATGCAAAATTCTCACCCTTCATGGGTGAGAATTTTTTCATGACTAGTGCATTTCCCTCTGCATGCTTGAACAGGAATATCCTAGCACAATTACCTCGAAGGTAATTTTTTTTGACACATTTATTGTTCTCTGATTACAAAAACGAGTATTTTACAAACATTCACCTGCCCAACAATAAAATCAAAATCGAGAACTTATCCAACTAAAAGTGATAACACACTTGTGGCATACACTGTACGTATAAGTCGCCTAAGGACGCATTCGTCCGGGACACAAATTCAAGTCGCCCAGCTCAAACGGAGCGACTGCCAACACGATCCCAGGCCCCAATCGGAATGCCCTCTGGACGCATCTGACCGCCACACAAAGCCAAGCCAAGCAGCCCTACCCCCTGCCCCAGCCGCACACGTCCCAAGTCATTCGAAAAATTATACGGAAATCAAGTATTATTACTCCTAAAAATTCTATGTTAAGCAAATACAATGAAAATTCTGAATGCTGCAAAATGTACAAAGAAATCACCAGAATATAACGCAATACTGAGGAGTGATATTAATTTTGCTGAATATTGTTAATGATCAAATTAAGTTGAAGCATAATTAGCAATGCAGTATTTCTTGAACCGCTTCTTGAATGATGCATGTGACATGGGTTGTACAAATTCTTCAGGGAGCTGGTTATATTTTTGTACGCACTGCAATATTGTGAAACGTCTCTCAACCTCAAGACGGATGTTCGGTAAATTAAATCTGTCGTTTCTGGTGCCGTACTCATGAGTTGGAAGGAGAGAATTGAAGTGGGATTAAAAATACGGTGTTTCCCCTCATATGGCCATTCTCAGAAACTTCATCAGAAAGTAATAATATATACTAGCTGGACCCGTGAAAATCTTCACGGTTTACCTACTTTATTTTGAGTGTTTGGAAAATTTCATTCTACCGGTATGCTTGTTGTTGGATTTTAATGTAATTAGTTGCACATCTAATTTAATCGTGTTTATTATTGCAAATCGGTAGTTG
>LQNS02276498.1:13303898-13314099 GCA_001587735.2 Parhyale hawaiensis
ATGTTTGGAATGGTCTTGATGGCTCTGTCTTTGCTGGTGCTGGTATTGGCAGCTTTAAACGATCTGTACACAGAGCTATTCTGTGATCTCGGATCTTCTTTTTTTATTCTTTTGTTTTCTACACCCGCAGGGCTGGTTGCGTGGGTGTTTGTTAACCTCATGGAGTTTCTCCGTTCCTACGTCGCCAGCCTGATGTGATTTAATAATAATAATAATAATAATTATACTTCTCTGTATTAACTGACATACAGAGAGCCAGATTTTCACCAAGAGGCAACAGAGAAAATGAATGCAGTGACATCACTGCTAAATATACCCTTAACTAGAGGGCCCAGCCGTCAAAAATTACGGTAAAAATCTTGGGATTCAGCTTTTTATTGTTCTGTTTCCCAGTATAGGTTTTGCTGTATTATTGGTCTCACCCATGCAGGCCTGATCTTTCACTAGTAAAACGTAAGTTGTACAGCCATGAGTTTTGCGATAACAAAATTTCCCTCTGCATAATGAGGCGTGATGATCAGCTTGGAATTGGGTAAACGTTAAGCTGCACTAAGAAAATATAATTCAGTCAAAGTAATTCACTGGAAATGCCCAGGGCTCACCGTATTGTGGATACCAACTGATTATTGAACATTCACCGTCGAAATTTGGCTGCGATGCAGATTCAATATAAAAAGGCGTCTGCTCAGCGTAAAGATTGAACTGCTACGATATAAATCAGCTAATGAAAGGATAAGCGGAATGGATTATGCGCGAAAGGAACGAAAACTCTAAGACTGAGGAGAGAGACTGAGCTTCTCTAACTGCTTCAACTACAGGATCCAGAGTCGGGGATTCAGAGCCCGGGATCCAAAGGCCGGAGATCTAGAGCCGGAGATCCAGAGCCCGGGATCCAAAGGCCGGAGATCTAGAGCCGGAGATCCAGAGCCCGGGATACAAAGGCCGGAGATCCAGAGCCAAGGCCCTCAAATTTCCAACTACCTTAGTCTCATTCATCGGATCGCTACGCCCTCAAATTCATCGCTCCGCCCTTGAATTTATTCCTATCTTATTCCCAGAGAGCGTGACGGAGAGAAGGACGAACATTGGAGCAAGCGACCAACAACTATGTTTTATTATATAAACTAGTGGGCCTGTGCTTGAAAAAATTGCGCAATAATCGATATGTTTGTCCTCTTCTCTGACTTGCCGTTTCTAAATTTTCCCGTTTACGCTTATTAACAATACTTATTTCCATCTGTAACCCTTCTGCTTCAAGTCTTTCTCGTCACTGCATGTGCCTCAAAGGCGCCTCATCTCTCTCTCCATTTCTTGCACTTCTCCCTTCTTGAGACTGTAGAAGTATCGTTCTTTTATGTTGCCTATCCTCTTTCTTAATTAAACGTGCGCCTTCCATAGTAAAATCTTAAGGGAAACACTGCAATAAACTTGAATACCATGCAGTTAGCTTATCTGCAATGTAAGTGTACCGTATCCATAATACGGTCTTCCGTATCAAACTATCTGCTTCATTGAAGTGTTGAAATTTCGGCCTCTGAAACATCTTCTGATCTCTCAGAAGAAATAGTTGCCCACTGCCCCTGAAATAATTGCTTCTGCCCGTCGTGAGTGCTCCGTTGATGATCTACAGAATTTATTCGTAGGGACCTGAGAGCTACAGTGACCTTTTATACTTTTACAACGGAATCATCTGTGGGAAAGAACTACGAATCAAGATGCGAGAGAGTGCCAATAGAAGCTTCAGTGCTCAGATTTCAACTTCGGCAATGCAAGAAGTGCATTCAGACATAAGGTCGCTCGATACTTTGCCATAGATTCGATATATGGAGAAGGGAATACTCGTAGAAATCGGACTAAGCATGCGATATCTTCATTGGTTGAATTTCGCCTGTCAATGATTAAGATACGTTTGCCATCTTCTGCAACCCGACCTATTTTCTACAAAACAGTTTTCATTTTCATTGAAGCTTCACAGATGACCACAGCCTTCAACCTATGCTAATTTCTGCCTATCTGTTTTGTTAAAACGTGACAAAAAATGGATAAATAGATAAATACACATCGGTGCTTACTATATAGCACATAATATAGTAAATACAAATAAACTAAAGTTTTGTTTGTTAAGTTAATCAGAGCCGTGTAATTTGCAATTCGACACTGACCTATATTTAGTAATTGTGTGCGAAGAAAAATTACAATTTTTGGTCAATAAAGATCCTCTCCCACCAAGCAGTTTGAGGATTCTTGATCTTCTCCAGTTACGTGGGAGAATCTCCAACAGCTCATAAGTAACGGGAATAATGTGACTTTCGAAAGCAGTGAGTATGTGCTTATTCGAGATATCGGGGCAGTCTTTAGGATCGCATTCTACGTCATCTGAGGCGGGTTTTAGTCCCAAATTCTGGGATGCCGGTGCTGCACCTCGGTTAGAAGGCCACTCGAACACGCTCCTCACACTTTACCTGACACAATAGGCAGTTCAGTATAGTTTCTGAACACCTATGTATACTTTTTTTAAAAATCGGCCGCCTAACCTAACTGCCGACTAACCTCAAAGTATATTTCAACTCGAGTCCCCCAAACTAATTTCCGAACAACCTGGTGTTTCAAATTGACTAATAAGTTGCCAAAACTAATTTGACTCAGCTCAGGTGACTGGAAGTTACTCACTGTTTCTAATTTTTTTACAGCCAACCGTTGAGAATATCGCAAGGAATAGGTAAATAAGATTTGGTGATGATCCGTTTCTCCATTGTTCTGTCTGCCATTGCCTTTTTTTACGTTGCGTTGCTTGCTCGATGTCTGCGCTCTCAGAATGAATCTGTAGTTTTGTCTTAAATTTGGAAAAAAATGACGTTCTGGACGAATAAGCGCTTCATCAACTGAACTCTGAGCCCTGCAACATGCTGGATACTAGATATAATATGTGTTATGTGTTCTATCTATACCATAATGCCGCGAAGCTTATAAACGGTTACCCATTGGGTAGCTACATGTGTTGCTGTGTTCTGCATCAGTTCGACATTTAGTAGTATTCATTCTAGTCGCCTTTGTGGCACTAGGGTGCAGCGAGATGGAACGAAAATGAAGGATAAATAAAAAGTAGACCTGCGTGCCAACCTCTTGTATTGTACGACTGCAACAACAAAGTTATATTTTTTGCATGGAACAACTTACTGGAACACTATTTAGGTCTATGGTTCACAAAGAGAGCATCATCTCAGTTATTGTTACAATCCGCGGTGATGCATAGAGTTTTCGCCAACTCTGTGTGCTTCCTTTTGTACTTCCACATCAGACCAAGATCTTGTCGTAATGTAATTTTAAAAGAAGCTTAGTGAAGGAGAGAATACAGCCGTTCTTCGTCTTCCGAACCAGGCAATGTGTAGCTCTGCACCTGATATTAAAATACTGTAGGCGTAATTGTGGGTATGGGTTGATACTTTTCAAAAGAGTTTTTTAGCTAGGCGCTGAGTTGAAGAATAGCGAGTTAGTTGTTTGAATATACTCTTTAATAAATACAGGGTGTTTCAAAATTAGAGGTAAAATTTTGAGTATACGTAGAAACACGGAAAATAAAGAGATTTTTTTAGAAGTAGCAAAAATGTCAAAACTCTTTCGTTTCCGAGAAATGACGACCTGAAATACTTAAGGGGAAATACCTCCCGTTATTATTTTTTTTATTTATGTGCCGATTTGAGCAAAACTTTGTACAGATATGTAAAATTCAATATAAATGTGGGTTAGACTCGTGCGCTTTTTTCTATTTTTCCCATAGAAAACGAGATATTCAAAGAAAACGAGAAAAGGGGGTCTGGGAAAAACCTGTCGAGTCCTACAGTTTATGAGCTACAGAGATACAATTGGTCTCAAAACAAGGGGAATTTGATTCTTTACAAATAAGGGCTTGGGTTTTTTGATTGTCGAATTAGGAGACGAGTCAAAGATCGCTTTTGAGGAAGAATTCGAAAAGAAAATAATTTTTTTAGTTAGTTTGAATTTTCTGCAAAAACTTTCGACGATCATAAACCCAAGCGCTTGTTTGTAGAGAATCAAATTCCTCTTATTATGAGACCAAAATCATATCTGTAGCTCAAAAACTGTAGGACTAGATAGGTTATACCCATCCCCTTTTTTCCGTTATCTTTGAATATCTCGTTTTCTATGGGAAAATGGAAAAAAGTATACGAGTCTAACCCACTTTTAATTTTAATTTTACATATCTGCACCAAGTTTTGTTCAAATCGGCTCATGAATAAACAGAAAAAAAAATCGAGGATCTTCCCCCTTAGGTACTTCAGGTCGTCATTTCTCGAAAACGAAGAAGCTTTGAAAGTTTTGTCACTCAAGAAAATTGATATACTTTCCGTTTTTCTACTTATAGTCAAATTTTTTACAGCTTATTTTGAAATACCCAGTATAGTAGGTAGAATTTTCTTTCTGACCTTAATCAAGAAAGCAATGTGCTAGTTCAATGGGCGATCTTAAAAGAGTTTGCATATAGTTTTAAGGGAAAGAAATTCGTTCGTATGAAAATGAGATCATCTGCTTAAGTCTGATCTTAAGAGACTGAGTTTGTATATACATGCATACGCCTCATTATAAGAAATTAGAATTCATATTGTACGCGAGACTCTAAGAAAAGAGTACATAGTTTTCGCCCGAACTTCATAAAAAGAGAGTTTTTTGGTTATGCTTGATGTTGAAGAAAGAGAGTTTATATTTTCACAACGGATCTTAAATAAAAAAACCAGATTGCTGCATCTTAGAGTCGAAAGCCAGTAATTTCGTCTGGTCTGGAGGCCTGGTTAGAGGGTTTACACGCATTTTATAAAAGTCAAAGATTGGTGACAGCGTAGTGATTCCCCGATTTCACTTTTCTACGCATTCCCACTGAAAACGAACAGCAACACACGAGCCCCTGCCGCTTAATGGCCTCAGCTTTTTCTCTTTTTTTTTTGACTGGTCAATGATCGATTAAGATATATTTCTGCAGTTGTACGGAGGAACAACTGCAACGTTATCTAGTAATCATTGAGTGATTAAGTTAACTAAATGGCGTTACTCATGACCCTATGAATATCTACAGAAATATACAGTAGTGAATCAGAAGTATAACATAATGCGCCAAGTACCTAATTACTTCTATTACGGTAAAAAGTCGGATGCAGGCGCTTATCTGGCCCCAAGCAGTGTCAAACCACCGAATATTGTAATTCTCTTCTCTCATTATAAAATTCACAACAAGCAGCGTATCCGAATTCATTAATTTTATAGCCTCTTCTTGCAGAAATGAATCACTCTGTGATTAATAGTATAATTTTCCTTGAAATTATCTAACATTCACCGATAATTTTCAAAAATGTTACCCCCACATTAGTCCCACCTAACGGTCATATAGAAGGTTTCTTCGACGAATTTCATGAAGGTGATGATGCAAGTGCGGCAGCAAAGTCAATTCCGAACACTTATGAGGCTGCTGTAGTAATTTAATGAATTGAAGACGTTGCAGGAGGTGATTTTCCCGTTTCCGAAGTGGGAACTGATTACCCTTTGCAATAAAAATCATACATAAAAAATATGATTCTGCATAATTGACTGCTTTTCTTTTAGAGAACCCTACAATTACCACGACGGAACTCACAGAACGCCTAAATGTAGCCCATACCACCGTGATACAACAAAAAGATTTTTTGCCTTATACTGTATATATACATATACAATCCAAGTATATATATATATATATATTTAATCGAACATTACTGTCACACCAACCTCATATCTTCGAATATCGTTTAGCAACTACAACACTGAATTTACTGGGTGGAATATGACTAACAATGGGAAATGTTTTATTTTACCACATTAAAGAATATGAAAATTCCAAAATCTCATATGTCATTTAATTTTACGTAGAATGATTGCTCTCCACGTTGCTGAGCATCTTTAGCCTTTTCTACTGCCCACAGACGTTTAAGAAAATAAAAAAAAGAGAGATCGAGGCACGCACAGATCCCTGTCGAATTTCAGCCAATGCAAGAAGTAGAGATCGCTTCACACAATCCAAGTTTTTCGTGGTGCTGCACAAGCTTTTGATTCAAGAAAGAATCATAGTGAATAGTCCATTGGGTTGAGTTCGGGTGAAGATGAGAGCCAAAACACCTTCATCATTAACGAGGGAAAATAGCTAATGCACCACCCTTTGCTCCTTCGTTACGTGTGCACAGCTCCGTTATGTTTAAAGTTTCTGTGCGGGTTTTAATGTGCTGTAAGGCTTCCAGAAGCATCAGTAATTATTGGCGTCCAGTAACTATCCAAGTTGATTATTTTTTTTAAGGCAGAAAATTTCCAGCTGCGTGTCTCAGTTTCCACAGTTGAAGCGTTTTCGGGCACTAGATAAGGCTAAGGGTTGTCATGTCGAGTAGCATATCGGTAACTTCGAGTGAAAGCATTACGGAGTTAAATCACATATCAATTTTTTTTAATTCTTCTTTTCCTCAATGTGGCTTCACAAACTAAAATATGCCCATTTGGACAACATACTCCTCACCCTGTTGTAGTTTTCCGCTATAAGCGCGGTTATTTTACTATTCAATGCTTTTTGTCATAAAGTATTGATATCAAGGAGTACAAATTTTAGTAACTATGGTTGAAACTTTACTATTTTAATTTTTAAAATGATGCAGTTAGTAGTTCAATAACACATGCAGTTTACCTCGTAAGCATTTAAATAAGTCATAAACGTCTAGCATCCATGCCGTAGAGCCATAAAATATCGTGAAATGATCTTTAAACACAATCATTCTATTGGGGTTCGGTTAGTGAAGCAACAGGGGTGCGTGCTTTGGATTTTCAGCGTGTAAAATATCCAGTATCAGTCTACATTGCCGATAACCAGGGTTGGCATGGATGTTTTGTCAGGCTTGGCACAACAGTCTTAGTAAGGTCTTACAAGGCCATGTAATACCCTGGTAAATCCCAAGGTAAAACGGCTCTACCAGGGTTTTACCAGGCCCTGACGAAACTCCCTTGCCAGCCCTGCCGATAAGTAACTACCTACAATGGAGATGATATCTGACTGGACTACGGGAATCACTGAGCTATAGGTTTCACGCTCCAGTACAGGCTGGATAAGCCGTTGCAGGTGAGACCCTGCACATGATACACACGTCCTCTCCGTCGAGACAGTCACGCGTGGTCAGAAACCAGCCGTCGTCTTTGCTCATCACAGTGCATTCTTCTGTGACATTGGCGGCGGGCGGCACACCGTCCTTCCAGGCTGAGTCGTGAACTTCGAGTTCAAAATAGGGCGAGTACCAAACGCCATCAGCGTTGCGTCGCACGTCGGTCCAGAACCTGGTTACGTTGTACATCATCGTGGGATCCACTGCAAAAAGAAAAAAATAATAATTCCATCGTGGTTATTGTTTTGTATCCTAGAGAATAAAAACGTATTGATGCATTTCATTCTTCCATTATGACAATATTGACGTTTTCAATATAAAGATTTTTTTTTTTTTTTTTAACCTAAGCTCTTGCTATAAGATCGTATCAGTTGCTGTCAGGAGAAAGATACATATATATACGTTAAGCGACAACGTGCCACCTCCGAGAGGCCCACTCCAAGGCCCCACGCCAAGAGGCCATCCTCTGAGGCCACCCTGGGGCCTCACCGTTCTGCGGCAGTTCTGCTAGCTTTCACCTGGCCTTCCGTACTGGAAATTGCCATATGGTCGCCGCCACATTTATTTAGCTTAGCCTCCTTGTGCTACCTGGTACTACCGCTAAACTTCACATGTTTATCTAACATGTAGCAGTAAACTACTAGAGTTAACGCGAAGTTAGATATGGACACTGGTAGAAAGTTCTTCTATTAAATGCCAACCCATCGTATATCTTGGCCTTCCACGGATTTTCCTTGTTCAGAGTCGACAAAGACTTGATACTTGAGATAACTTTAAAGTAAAGTTGGCTCTCCCAGATATCGAACAGCTGCCTTGGTTCAAGAGGTCGAGTGACGGGACCACCGCTCACTGGCTTCGATCACACTGTATAAAAGCCCTGCCTTACGCAGCGCTCTTGCTATTTCTTCTGCATCTACAGGCCGGTATCGAAGCAGCCCGGCTGAAGGGTCTGTGCCTTTGCAACACCAGTTTGTCCAAAATTTGTGCCCGTTACTATACTTGTGCATTCGTCGATATTGTATTAATCTACCAGCCGTTGGCGTACAACGCCATAGTGTCGCTACCCAAAAGAACTCACATGTAATATAGCTTGTCAGTGTCTATCCAACTTTCGCCCATTAAAATTATAAAGCAACGGTGTGTCTACTGAATCTTACATCACACAAGCAATTAACACTATAATATATATATATGTTCGGTGAAAAACCACGCCATATTTCTTTGTTAAAATATCTTTATCTCAAGACATCGAATCTTTAAAATTGTTGTCCGTTATGTGCGATGAATGAGCTGGCTAAAACTGAGGGAGTTCAGTTCTTCGGGACGCGTTTCAATCATTGCACATGGTCATCTTCAGGCTGAATGTTGAAGCAACTGAGGCTGATGAACGGTGAGAGCAAAACGGAAGGAGTTGAGCTGGATTAAAAGCATGGTGTGAACTGATATCACCGAGTTCGTTGCCTGTATATATAGATGATGGAGCGTACCGTTGTGCTCATGGCTGAACTACGTTAACAGGTTGACTCACGCGCAGGTCGGGTTGCCAGCCTCGCCACTTCATCTCAGCTGTGACGTCACGTGGGGAGATAGACTCCAGTCCGTGTTCATTTTTTCCTACCTGTCACTTGCTTTATAACTACAGTGAGCGAAGGCTTTCATGGAGGAGAAACAATCGTAATCATTTTCACACAGTCACAGCTCTTAACTTCCCGTGCAAGTATCCGTTTGTGAGAAACAAAGTACTAGAATGTCAAATAAATGAGCTCAACGACGAAGGAATCAAGCACAGCAACATAGCTACGACTTCTTCGGTATTATATTAGCTTAGTTTGTTCATCGTCCCACATTACTGTTTTATATACTAGCCCATTCCACTGTCAAAAATAATTGCAAAAGAACGTCTTAAGGAAAAACAATTAGGCTACAGCGCCAAAATCATGTCGCAATTGAAAGCTGAAACTGGTTTGATTACCTACTTTGATAGACGTGTAGTAAACAGTTTGCTCACTATTATCGTAGGAATGTAAGTTAATATATAATCTAAAATAAAATTAAAGAGTAATAGAGCATTGACAAAAGAACAATTACTAGCGTAGCAATAGTAAGTCACATCGGCCTCAATTCTCCACGATTTTTGTCGCTGCATCGCTACCGAAAAGTCTCACTTGAACGTACATCAGGAAGGACGAAATTTGAAAGCTCTAAAAGTAATTTTTAAGTACAAATTTAAGAAGTTTAGCTCTGAATTTATTATATTGAAACATTGAAGGGCTTATCTTAACAAGAAAATCCAATCGTCAAGCGGATGGGTGTGATTTGCCGGTCTCAGCGTTACATATCTCTATATTCCGAAGAGGGAGCACCTTCTCTCTCACGTCGATGCCACACGCTGTTCAAAAGAACGAGTATCACCATCTTTTCATCCGAATGTTTTGAATTGCCCATTTAAATATAAATAGCGCACACATGCATACAATTTTGAATTATACCTCATTCTCTCCCGACATAATGATACGTCGGACGGTTAACTAACGGCGCTTGCGGAGTAAACTGAACTGACGGTAAACATTTTCACGCCATTTGTTGGCAATCTCACAGCTATGTTTAAGCGAGTTCAACATAACATTTGGACGAAAATATTACGATATTCGTTTTTCTGACTAGCGTGTGTCATCGGCAACAGTAATAAAACAATATCCCATTAAACTTGTCTCAATTTTCTTGTTGAGATAGTGAAAAAACTTAATCCAAGCCATTCTCATTACAAACGCATTGGCGTACAAACAACGAGCTGTTTCTAATTTGAGTAATTTTCATGAAATTCCTAAATTAAATGAATATTGACTGGTGTTACTTGGGTAAGCTTGAAAGGAAAATTGTATCACTCATAATTACTTAAAATAAAGAGCAAGGCGAAAATCGCTAATCGTAAAGTCATTTTATTAAGATACTTGAATTCATCCTATGATAAAATTGAACGTTTCGGACAAACAGTCCATCTTCAGCAAATTCTGTAA
>LQNS02276498.1:13319136-13371754 GCA_001587735.2 Parhyale hawaiensis
GAATGTCGCCTAAAGGAACTGGGTCTGATCTCTCTCGAGCAAAGACGACTCAGGGGGCAACTAATAGAAACATTCAAGTATTTGAATGGCTTCAACGACGTATCTACAGTGGGACTCCTCGAAAGAGACCTAAACGATCGCTTGCGAAATAATGGTCAAAAACTCAAGCACAAAGCTCGAAGAACTACCTTAAGAGAGAAAGAAAGAAAATACATTTATTTCTCCCCGTAGGAAGGTATTCATACAATAGTTCTATTACAGTACATGTTCAGTACACTAGTGTAAAACAATAGCAGCGAGTCTTACACGCTAGGTTAAGAATTGAATGTACATTTCTACTTCACAATCTACTGTTCGTACAAGAGAGAAATTAAGTCAGCAGTTCTCTCCGTATTTTATAGTCAGCATTTGGAATAAACTCCCTTCCGACGTTGTTAGGGCGGAATCAGTCAACGCGTTTAAAAATCGTCTTGACTTACATTGGGAGAGACATCCCCTACAGCTGAGGATTCCTCCTACAGGAGTCGCGCACTCTTAACGGCTAAGGCCTCCGGGGCTTCCTAAATCCGTCTTCTTCTCTCTTCCGCTCCAACTACACTGTCTGACATCTTTAACTCCGCATATCAGCGGCTATTGATCATAATTTCGTGCATTTGTGATCGTCTCTTTGCTGAGAATCTTCTCCCTCCTCTCCTTTTTTTTCTTCTTCTATTTCCCCCAGTCGTTTATATCCTACTCACTTAATGGCAATAGCTCTTAGAAGGCCGGGGCGCAAGTTTCGGTGTCTCTTTGAGAATGGGCCTGTTGGGTCATCTACTGCCGCCTATCTAATCTAATCTACTAAGTGCCTAATGCTGCTAAAATGCCCTGAAGAGCCAAACAGAGAAAGGCTCGTCAAGCTGGATCACCTTAATACTGTTTACGAGTGGAAGAAGTACAGGGGTCTGAAGTGCGGATTCAAAATGACGAAGAAGTGTTAGGAACCTACAGCCCTGGAGAGGCAGAGTGTTTCTCTCACTATGACGGTGACTGAACCTTACACCATTGCTTCTCTACGCCAGTATGCAAAAGTGCACAACAAAGTTGAGTACAGTGACACAGCAGATTTTCTGGAGGTAATAAGGAGATGAATAAACATTCTGAACGTTCGTGGTCCGTATCAGGAATAGCGCTGGAACGACCCATACCGCTGTGTCATCATGCCTCAGGACAGGTATTTTGAAAAGAACCTCCAGTTTTTTCTCGAGATTGGGCACATCATGAAGGACTGGTTCCACAGCAACTCCTACGTGTGCAGAAAGATTGCCACGCCCATAGCCTATGGGATCTACTACAGCTCAATCGGTGAGGTCGTCGCTGCGAAGTATATCTTCCAACAAAAGATCGATGCCTTGGAAACTGCAACACCGACGCCAACGAGCATGCGTTTGGAGACAGACGTACCATGTGTGGCAGCAACTACTGGACTAGCGTCAACAATTTCGGTATCGCCCAGCGGTTGCACATGAACATCAACATGGCCAAACTTGTTGGTTTCATCCCCGACGATATCAAGACCGACTGGAAAGAAGCCAAGCAGAACCAGGTGGCCCTTGACGAAGCTGTGATCCATGAGCTCGCGGAGGATCTTTCAGAGGAACCACGAGACCTCATCAACGACGACATGGTTCGTGCAGCTATTGGCAGCTACTCTGGTTATGTGGCTGATATAATCAACAGCCGTGGCGGGCTGGGTGCCTGCTACAAACAAGCGCAGGTCCAAAAAGATGCAAAGCTGGCAATCACGGTTGTTGAGAGAGACATAGATATAGTTACCATGGCCAAGTACCACGCCCTCGTCAGCTTAGTAGACAGAGGGAGACTGGAGTCCGCAGACACTGAAGTGCCCATCAATGGCCATGGCTCACATTGTTTGTTTCACCTCCTCTGTTTGGAAGGGCTTGATGTGCAGCACAAAGCACAGAAGAATCAAGTTTCTCAGTGTAAAAGGTTCAAACGCCATCGCCTTCAACCAGCTGCTCAGGATTCCAGTAGAGAGGGACCCTAACGTGATGCAACATACGTGTCACGACGGACACGTGCTGGCCCAGACAGTTCTCCCTGTAATCGGCAGGAACTTATTCAATGGTCTCGGTGCAAACTTTGCGAGGGACGTTACAAGTGCAGCCAGAGATATGACTAAACCGTCGGGTGGCCGGAAGCGAAGAGGGGACGTCTCTGAAAAATTGGGAATACCAAGAGAGGACTACAAGAGAAGAAAGTTGCAGGGCCAGAAGAAGTCGGTCAAGTCACTGACATGAGAGGATGACAGCAACATTACGTGTCTGGAAAGCGGATAGCTATACATATTTTTAAGGAACTTAGGGTTATCTCATTTCTATTTATTTAAAATATTTTAAATATTAGTGAGATATCTATTCCGTGAATATTATGAGCGTAAGATAAGGAACTTGAAGATCAAATTCCCTTCTATTTCAAGAGTCAAGAGTTCTTCCTTCATTGTTTAGAACTGTGGGATGAGTTTGTAATAACCATTCTGCCATGGAACCCAGAACTGTTGACTCGTTAGGTATATGATTCAATATTTTAGGGAATTTACTTTGATTTTGCTTTATTGAAATTTTTGTAGTCATTGACGAAACTAACAAAGTGACCGTGATTCGTCAAATGTACATAGTTTGTTTGGAAACACTGATTAAAATTAAGTTGAAATGCTCTTAATTTCATAATTATTTTCCTAATAGCTCTTGAGTAAATCTCATTTTTTCGTTGCCGACTTTTGGTCGCCAGCGTCAGAGGCCACTTTTGGACCTAAGAGTCAAGTACATAGTGTTGTGGTCTATGATATATATGCATATTATTTATTATTCCTTGAAATAGAGGACATCCAGTCGGAATTTTGAAAGCCTTTAAGTTATGTGTACTGTACCGTCCAAAACTAAGGGGCAAATTTTCGAAACGGCATAACTTTTTTCTCACTATTAACCAGTAAGACATTGATTATTGTGTTAAAATTTAAGACATTTATGAAGGGGATATGAAAATAGTTATGAAAGAAAGTTTTTTTTCTTGGAATTTATAACGTCCAAAACTAAGGGACAACAAAGACAAAATGCATTTAACTCAATATTTTGTTAGAAATATTTAACAAAATGGTGGTGAACAATCAATATTTGGTAAATGGTCCCATGCTTTCGATTACAGCTGCACATCGTCGACTTCATGGCCGAATTAAACTCTGACAATCTTCAACAGTAATTTTTGCCATTCCTCTTGAAGGTTCATCCAAAGATCTTCTGCATCGATAGGGTTTCTTGCATAGCTTTCACCCATAGTGTTTTCGAAAGATTCTAGATTAGATTTAGGTCAGAACTCTGTGGTGGCCAGTCCATAACTTCGAGATCTTGCTGCTCAAAGTAACTCATGACTATCTTTGCTTTGTGGCAGTGGCATTGTCTTGCACGAAGATAGGGCTTGGGAAGCCTGAGTTTACAATATTAGGCGCGACAATACCTCCCAATATATTTTTATACACCTGGGCATTCGCATGGGTTTGCAAACGAACGAGAGGCGATGTCCCTTGACTAGAGAGCATACCGAAAACCATCACACTCCCGCCGCCAATTTTCACAGTCTTCTTAGTATACTTACACATAATTTCTCACCTTCACGTCTTCTAACAAAGTTCTTACCGTCATTACCAAACAAATTGAACTCGCTTTCATCGCTGAAAAACACTCCAGCCCAATTTTCATGGGACCAGTTAACATGCTTGTTTGCTAACTCTAATGCTCTTTTTCTTGTTCTTGGCACTCACAAGCAGTTTCTTCGGTGGGCGTCTTGCAAATAACCCTATTTCTTGAAGGCGCCGAGAAACGGTCTGACGTTATACGTTCATACATGTTATGTCATTCATTTCGCTAATTATCGCAGCTGAGGACTTAAAACGATCCTTCAATGACGTACGCTGGATGACTCTGTCCTCTCTAACTGACGTTTTACGGGGTCTACCGTCTTTTTAAGTGGCATCAATGCAGCCGGTTTCATCGTACGACTTCACTATGCTGCCCACAACAGTTTTAGAACGGTTTACTTTCTCAAAAATTTCTCTAATAGTGAAATTATTCATTTGCAACTTGATATATTGTTGCAGGATATAATCAACTTTCTGACGTGGTGCTATCATGTAGCGAACAGCAATGTATACAAATGGCAGTGTCAAACTTTGACTTCGATGTAAATAAAGAAGTATGGACTGAATAAGAAATTACTTAAATTTTTCTTTTTTTTTTTTTGGTCCCTTAGTTTTGGACATTATAAATTTAAAGAGAAAATATTTTCGTTCATAACTTTTTATTGTCCTTCATACATGTCTCAAATTTTAACACAACAAGGAACATCTTTCTGGCTAATAGTGTGCAATAGAAGAAGTATCTGGCATGGTTAGAAAAAAGTTATACTGTTTTGAAAATTTGTCCCTTAGTTTTGGACGGTACTGTATTTGTATTTATATGCAGTACGTCTTAGAGTTATCGGTAGGCTAGAAGGTATGCTTTTTTATGTACTGTGCGGCCTTCTGCTGATTGTTTCTATATTTATTTTCTTTGTAAAATGTATTCGGTGAAGCGATTATGTTTTGCATTAGTATGTAATGTCCCTCCGAGGAAAAAGATTCTCATACTTTTGCTTGCAACTGAACCCTTCAAATAGAGGACTGGGTAGAACCCTATCGCCATCTTAAGCTTGTTTATTGCAGAATAGGGAAGAAAACAACGGAAATAATTCGAAATACATCTAATGTGTATAGAGAGAATGCTGTTTCCGAACAGTTATACCGGAGACGGTTTGCTCAATTTCAATGGGGAATTTTTCTGTGAACTGAATGCAGACAAGAAGCAAAAATTGTCGAGAGTGGCATTTTGCGAGCAAATGTTTCACAAGACTCGGTGAAGAAGTTGCCTGAAAAGTGAGTTCAGCCGGATACGTATAGGCGAAATTTTTCGTAGCTTTGGGGCAAATCAAAGGATCTTACTGTCCTGTTTTCCCTTTTATCTGCTGACTACTATGGTATCTAACGCCTCCGATTTTCTTAAAACTTTACGTTAAATGGTGGTAATTGTAACTGCAATTTCAAAAGTATAAAATGCATGTGCCTCCAGGTTACAACGGTGATATCCACAGAAAACTTACATCTCAAAATTTTATTTACAATCTAAGAGCACAAAATATTCAGTTGCTCAGTATATGCACGCTGACTAAAAAAATGGCGTGTGAACAAGCAATAAAATTTATTAAGCTATTGTTTGCAATTTCTTCTCCATGTAACGTTTAGAAACTTTATGCCCTAGGACATTGCCACCGCAAAAACGCCCCCCCCCCCCCCCCCCCCCCNTGTATATTGAAATGTCGTGCCAAAGTCGGCGATCCCGAAAATTGTCTGGTCGAAATCAGCGAAGATGTCGCATGACTTTAGAGATTTACCTCTTTCTGGCCGGCGAAAAGAGATGACTTTGACCACCGACCACGCGAAGCGCAGTTCAAAACAACCGTGATGACCGTGGAAAATAGCATCCACGCCTAAAAGCGAATGTTCTCATTGGTCAAGCCAATACATAAATAAATATACTGAATAAATACCGTAGACTAGGGGAACTGCCCATATATATATACGATGGGGTGACTGCGAACCTAAGTAACATTTCCTCTCAAGCAAATCTATTCCTGTCGTAGAGTTAACACTAAGTATCGTTTAGCGTCTGAAGTTGGGAAAAGACGTCCCGAAACGTCAAATTGAATTCTAAGACTAGTGTTCCTCATATTTATTATTTTAAATTCGCCTTAGTATAGTTACAATAACTGAATTCATGTAACAGCCTTTCATATTGGCAACTAGAATGCCCCGGTGACTTAACACCATCACCCGCAACAAAGGGCAAATTTCATTTCCGTCACTTTTTATGGCCAGCTAATTCTAGTTTTCTGGCATAAATCCCATCGAGGAAAACCCACCAGCAAAAAATCATCAAGATAGCTAAACTCCTTCTACCTGTTTTCCAGTGGAGATCAAATTTCATTCCCATCATTTTTATGGCCAGCTAATCATGTTTTCCTTTTTTTGTATGGGTGACATTGAGGACAAATCACCAAACTCTCTGCAAAAAAAAATTATGAACATAGCTCAACTCCTTCTACCTTTTTGGGGCGAAGAACAAAGTTCATCGCCGGCACTTTTTATGGCCAACTATTCCCATTTTTTTGGCACGGGTCACATCGAGGGTAATCCACTAAACTCCCTACAAAAAAAATATGAAGATTGCTCAACTCCATCGACTCCTTATTGGGTGGACAAAGAAATAAATATAGGTATATAAACAAATATAGGTATATACTTAAACCTTCAAAGGAAACATTATCATTTCTCTCACTTCGTTTGAGGGTGATAAAAATGGGCAGTAGCTCCAAAGATAAAGTCTAGATCCTGAAAAAACTTATTACATTCAAAACGGATTAATTGTGCTTACAAAGTACCCTTAAATCATGTACACACAACATACATGGCATGTCAGAGGCCTTCCAACATTTTATAATTTTATATTAGCCAATGCGTTAACATTTAAATGAATATCACTAGAGATTAACCTTAACTTCAGTGAATTATTGATCTCCGTCCAAAACAATGTTAGTAAAATATGCGTAACAACTAGGCATTTATAGGTGAAAAAATGTATAAAATTTAATATATTCTGGCGGTCGTTTTGAATTTTCAAGATGGCCGCCACTCTATTATTATTTAAAAATACACCAGGAAATTTCTCATAATAAAAACACTGGTTTAGACACAAATTTAGCGACTGTCTGTAACTTAGAAGTGTTAGTGTGTGGTATATTTTACTTGGCCTCGGGGGCGGCCATTTTGAAAATGGCGATTTGACATGGGGTTGATGGGTGGGAGAAATTGAACTCCAATGTTTCAACAAAATCAGTTATAGTAACAGAAATGGCCACAATGACATACCGCTTCATGAGTGAACATATATTTTATAGGCACCGACCTTGATAGTTTTGGAAGATATTGGCCCAAGCACCAATGTTCATATCCCAATTTATAGGAACTGCAACTCCTCCAACGGTTTCGCAAGCAGTGGCTGCTTCACACTGACGAGTTCCTCCAACGGAACAATGGTAGGGCAGAGCACAGATACCGTAACCCACGTGGCAACAGGACGTGTCCTGCGGTTCTGCATCGCGGGAGACAAAAATAATTAATAGGCTACAACTTCAAAGTCTTGCAAGCCAAACAGTCACCTAACATAGCGTTTCATTGTTAAGCGGTGCGGAATTAGCCTATGGATAAAGCTTTGTGTACTTGCACAAGTCATTAATAACTCTTGATGATGGTAGAGATAATTAGGAAGGTTAGGCGTACAAATCCCGCAGGCAATCCGATATTTAAGCAGTTCCATAGCTGCTCCCCGAATGTCAAGATGCAGCTCTTCAGAGCTAATTGCTAGCAACTCTCCTTTAGCTAAACTCACCAGACAGGCCATTAGTCGGTTGCGTGTGATGTATGATGACATATTTTGGGGGTTGGTGTGTGTTCCGAGATAAACAAGAACTAGTTGTGTCTTTGTTTCGTATGATGTAGAATGACTTGATATTGTGGCCTGTAAATATGCCTTTAGCTTGCAGATGAGAGCGGAAAATTTTGATGACTCTTTACTTATGATATCATATAATGTAACGCTCTGACTCACATCATCCGAGATGGACTCGCTAACAGCGATGGGTCAGTATTCTGTGTATCTGCAACGACTCACATGGCAGGAACGACTTCAGCTATCTGCTGCTGCGTGACGCTCTTTGGCTGATTTTAATAAGATTTTTCTGTCAGTTTTCGTATTGTTTAATTTTAGTCCGCTATATATTCACGATGTTGCTTCACTCAAAGAACTGTAGCCTATATGGTATAAGCCTCTTATTATTTTGGTGTTTGAGTTCTTGAAATTAATGCTATTATTGCTGTTACTAGACTATCGACCAAGCATGTAGCTAATCATATAACGACACATGCCGCTTCTATTCAGTCATTCCTGAAAAGACGTGCTTCAACCGCCTGAAACGAAAGAGAGGTATGGGAATTGCACAATTGCCGAACTAACTCTATTTTCGAAGAAACAGTTATTATTTGATGGGATTATTACTTTCACCTATAAAATATAACTGTTTATTTGGAAAGAGAGTTAGTTCAGCAATTAGGCAATTTTCATAAGCAAGAATTATTGTCAAATCTGAAGAAGGTTACAAGAAATTTATTAACTTACTCTCCCTTTCTCTCTCTCTCTCTGCCAATTTTATTTGTGCATTCACTGATTTTCGGAGTGCATGGCGTCCTCTTTCTGCGATTAGGCCCCTTAGCATGTCCAAGAACATTACAGTCTAGCTATGTAGTTCTAGGCTTATTTCTGAATCAATTTTGTTCTTAATAAAAAATTATTATTAACCAGGGGATTTCACAACCCCAAAATGGATCGGTTTAGCGATGTTTAGCTCTACGCTCTAGCGCCGGGTCGCACCCCGCAGCCTAAGGCTCAGAGCACTTTGCGAATGCTGTGTTCTGTTCCAAGCAGAGCGCTTTTCTGGAGGGTTCCTGGGTGGAGATGGCTGCACTTCAGCTGTCGCAGGGCAGTCTTGATATTCTTAGACATTGCCCACAGGGCTCCGATGATCACTGGAACGACGTCCACCTTCATCTGCCACAGTCTCTGGAGTTCGATGGCAAGGTCAAGGTACTTGTCCTTCTTCTCCGCTTCCTTTTCCATGATTCTTGAGTCGAAGGGGACTGAAATGTCGATCAGTTTGGCCAACTTCTCCTGTTTGTCTTTTACGACGATGTCCCGTCGGTTGGCGTGAAGTACTCTATCAGTTTCCATCCTCTTGTCCCAGTAGATCTGCATGGCTTCGTTTTCAACCACGGGTGCGGATTCGTGCTCGTACCACCTCACACTGACCGGGAAGTTATGCATCCCCAGGAGGGTCCAGTGAAGGTGTCGGGCAACTTTATCGTGCCTACGTTTGTACTCCTTTTGCGCCAGCACTCAGCATTCGCTTATCACGTGGTTGATGGTTTCATCTGAGCTCCTGAAAATTCTGCAGGTAGTAGGGACGTTTCTCCTGTCGATCTTGTTTTGGATGTACCTGGGTCTGAGGGCTTGCTCTTGAGCTGCCATGATGGTGCCTTTTGTTTCCCTTTTCAGCTCACCCCTCAGAAGCCAGTTCTAAGAGTCTGGTACGATTTTGTCCTGAACAGCTTCGAGGTACTGGCCGGATATCTTCATGCTCTCTCAACCGGCGACTGGTTGGATTCGTCCGAGTCGATCTCAGATGGGATGTAGTTCGACAGTAGGGTGTCACTGGGTTCCTGGTTAGGGTGACCTGGAGTTGATTCTACTCTGGAGTTTCGGAGTAAGTCCCGTGGCTCCAGCGAGTCACTCCCCTGTTGGTCAGACACGTCGGGATCTGTCACATCGTCTTCTGACTCGCTGTGGCTCATATTGTGGGCCGGTAAGTGCCTTGGTTCATGTGAGGGCGACCGCTTGGGGTCGTCAGAGTCGATCTCAGATGCGACAGCGCCTTCGTCGGGGTTCCCTCCGGAGGGATGGAAGGGCGCTCAGTAGGTTCCACAGGTGGGGACCTAGGCGGGGTCATAGGTCGGGTTGGAACCTGGCGTGCAGGTTCGTCAACAGATGGAGGGGGAACTTGAGTTTCCATCCGCGCAGCGATTTGTAGCCGCTCCTCTTCGCTGAGGAGATTCTTGCTGCGGATCTGCCGAATCTGGCCACTCAGAAAAGCCTGGGGGAAATTGCCCGGGATTCGTCTCTCGTCCCACAGCAACTTGAGGCGCCTAAGATAGCCGGGTTCCTCGTGCTTGCTGGCGACAAAACACTCCCACAGAGCAACTTGACCTTCCTTAGACCACTTGTGGCGCGTGTCGACTACTATTCTTATTATTATTATTGGAAAGATTTCACGGCATTATCTGCCGGTAGGTGTCGGTGAAAGCTGCGGTTGTGTCATGCAGCTCAGTATCGACGTAGGCAAGGTGTTCTGCCTAGGCAAGATGTTCTGCCTTCGTTACCTTGGGTGCCGGGTTGCCTCCCGTAAGCTCAGGCTCCAAGTGTCCTTCTGATGATTCGTGCCGTTCTAAGAAGAACGGATTTCTGTAGAAGGGTTTGATGGCGTTCGCAGTGGATTTTCTTTAGGTACTTCTCCAGCCCTTTCGGGAGAGCTCCTAGAGCACCGATTGCGATTGGTATTACTTCTACTCTCATGTTTCAAACTCTCTGTAACTCGATCCGTAGGTCTGGTATTTTTCAACCTTTTCCTTCTCTTTATCTGTTATTCTTGAGTTGTAAGGCACCGCGACGTCTATAATTTGGATGATTTTATCCGTCTGGATGGTGTTGTCCCAGAGAATTTTTACGTCTTTCGAGTCCGATTCAACCACCAGCGTAAGCTCGTGCTGATACCACCTCTCACAGGTCGGGACGTTGTAGGTCCGCAAAAGAGAGCAGAGGAGGTTTTGAGCAACCTTGTCGTGCCGTCGCTTATATTCATTTTGGGCTAGCAATTAGGACACTCGCTGATAATGTAGGTGATCGTCTCGTCTGAGGAGTCACATTTCCGGCAGAGGGGTGATACCGGTGCGCCGTCGATTCTGGCTTGGATCGATATGATACGGAGAGCCTGATCTTGAGCGGCTAGAAGGGTGCCTTCCGTTTCTCGTTTCAGGTCGCCTGTTTTGAGCCAGTTCCATGATCCTTGCGTCTGGGCAGAGGCGACTTGGCGAATGTACTGGCTGGCCATCCTTTTCTCCGTCCATCCTTCAATTCTTTGCTGATGTCGTCGCTGTTTGTGGGTGTCCGCAGTTTCCTCGGACTGGAAGAGTTTTGTCCTGCTGATACAGGGAGACCAAAAATCACTTTAGTTTCTGAAGTGATGGGCCAAGCCTCGCTTCTCCGATTCCACGGTGTCTTCCACACTCATCATTCCTATTCCTCCTTCTTTCCTCTTTAGATATAAGCGATCCACGTACGATCTTGGGTGAGGGGTCTGTAGATTGTCATCAGTTTGAGGGTCTTTCTGTCTGTTTGTCGAGTTTCGAGTTGAGTCCACTCTACAACCCCAGCCGAGTATCGTATGACTGGGGCAGCCCAGGTGTTGATGGCCGTGATGGTGTTAGCAGCATTTAGGTGGGACTTCAAGATTTGTCGGAGTCGTGAAAGGTATTCTTTTTCAATCTTTGCTGTCATTGTTCTGTTCAGTATGGTGTCGTATTCCAGGATTCCGAGGTATTTGCAGCCTGATTCGTCCATGTCCTGAATCAGCTCCTCGTCTACCTCTATGCCTTCGCTAGATGTTACTTTTCCCTTTTTGATGTTGAGTACACCACACTTCGCAATACCAAACTAAATTTTGTTATCCACAGAAACTCTGTGGACGTGGTGGACGAGTCGTTTCATCTCCATCTCTTCTTCAGATTTAGCATGGCTCTCTAGGTCATCCATGTACAGCAGGTAGTTCAGTTTGTTGGTTAAGTCCTAGGCGTACCCTAGAGCTGTTGCGTTCAGTGATTCTGTCATCGAGATCATGGCGAAGACAAACAGTAGAGGGGAAAGGGAGTCGCCTTGGAATATCCCTCGCCGAATATTAACTTCCCCTAGGAGCTTGTTGGCACTGGTTAGCTTGGTTTTCCAAGTTCTCATGGTACTGTAGATTGGATGATTCGCTTGATGTTTGGGGCAGTGCCATAGATAGTCAGGCATTCTAATATCCATGAGTGGAGAACCATATCAAATGCTTTCTTGTAATCCACTTTTGCCATGCTCAAGTTTTTCTTCTTGCTTTTAGCATGCCCCTGGTGTTTCTTCTGCATCCTTTTTGCTCTTTGGGTAGCAGATCTTTTTGCTCGAGATGCTGGTACGTTTTCTCGTAGAGGATGCCTGTGAATATTTTCCACATTATTGGGAGACATGTTATGGGCCGGCAGTAGTTCACGGCTCTTCCTTTGGCTTGTCTTTTTGGATTAGTACTGTCTTCCCTGTTGTCATCCATTCAGGCACTGTTCCTTCATCTAGGCATTGATTGAGTTGTTGGGTAATGCATGGGTGAAGAGATGTAAAAGATTTCACCCAACAACCTTGAACCATGTCTGGTCCGGGTGCCTTCCAGTTTTTGGTCTTCGGCAGTTGTTGTTTCAGAAGTGCGTTGGTGATTTCTAGGTCAGAGTCGGGTTCGATTTCGTTGTTTTTGATTGGTTGAAACCATCCAGCTTGGATATTATGCTGGGCCTCTTTACTCCAGATGTTGCTCCGGAACTGGATGGATTCTTCGGCATTCGGTGGTTCTTGCTCAGATTGTTTGCCCTTGAGACTGCTGTACAGACGCTTTTGGTTGGCTTTGAAAAGCTGGTTTTGGTGGTATCCAGCTACTCTTGCTTCAAGCCTCTTAACTTTACTTCTTTTTGCGTTGAGCCTCTGCTTCAGTATTTCTTTCAAGTGTAATAGAAATACATCAGAACAGTTGTGTTTCCTCTCCAGCGCTGCTTTCTTTGACGGATCTTTCAGATTGCCTCGTCTCCATTCCGAAATCATACTCAGGTCTTTTCGCAACTCTTCAATGTTTCTCTCTAGTCTGTACTTCCAAGGGGGAGGTCATTCTTTTTGGTCTTCTTCTCCGGGTTGGGTGCTATTTCGAGGAGTTGAGGAGTTGCGTCACCAATGCAGCGCCCGACCGTATTAATGAGTTGGTTTCTGTGATGGTGTTGGTTTGGATTTTACCAATCACGCCATTCATTTGGCATACAGCACTTTTTATTTTACGGTTAGCTATGTGGCGAAGGCTTGGTAATTGCTTTGGAATGCAATCTTGAGTTGCTGCTTGGAATTCTTTCAAGTCCTGGAGCAGTGGGTCGATGTGTTCTAGAGTCTCATCCTCGTCCGGCTCACTAGAGCTCATTTCATGAGGATTGACTCCCATGAGCGTAGATGGTTCAAGATCATCTTCGGACGGGACGTAGTTGGATAGCAGGGTGCCTTCTCCTGGTTGGTTAGGTTCCTGGTGAGTACCGTCAGCCGTATCATCAGGCGCTGGCGGGTTTTCAGCAAATTCGGTTGTAGATATGGGTAGGAGGGTGTCCCCTCCGTCTTGGTCTGGTTTCTGATGACCACCATCAGGTGTGTCAGAAGGTGCTGGTAGGTTTTCAGTAGGTCAGGCCTCGTCCGACTCGCTAGAGCTCATTTCATGGCGATTGACTCCTCAGTCCGCGGATAGTTGTAGGATGTCGTCAGATGGGACATAGTTGGATAAGAGAGTGTCTTCTCCAGCTTGGTCAGGTTCCTGATGAGCACCGTCAGTCGTGTCACAAGGTACTGGCGGGTTTCCACCTGTTTGGGAGAGGAAACCACGCTCTTTGGGGGTCTCTTGCAGCGTTGTTGTTGTTGTCTACCCCGAGAACTTCAATACCATGGGCTACTGTTGCTTCCTTGTTTCCCTCTACAGGTATGTGGTTGTCATGAGGTGTCTCCGTCATTTCTTCAGGTGTCAGTAGGGCCTTTGTCTTAATTTGGGTGATTTGACTGCACAGGGCTTGTTCGGAGAAAGTTACACTGATGCCTTCGGTGTCCCACACCTATTTTAGTCTTTTTCGGTGTCATGAGACTTGTGAGTTGCTCTTAATGTACCATTGACAGAGTGTAACTCTCAACTGTTTTGTCATTTTGTGCTGGGACGTCCTCTTGCTCTTCTTCTTGTGCCTTCGGCTGTCTTAGTAGGGTTGTCACTAGTCGGTATCGCAAGTGCGTCGGGCGCCTGATGAGCCACACCCGCCGGGCTACTAGCTGTCTGACGGCATGGCACGAACGACCGAACGCGGCACTACCTGTTGTGCAGGAAATACCGTTACCGTCGTTATACGAAGTACTTAAATTATTCTCCCTTATCCCAGTTGTTCTAGTTTTATTTTTATCCATTTTTAAGAAATTTGATTAACTCGTCTGTACGCTGAGCAGGCACCATCACCCCCAACAAGGGGATCCCTGCTGTCGAGCTCTTAATGTCTCAACGGGACCACTCTTACGCGAAGATGTAGCGTCGTGAGCTACGGACTCAGCAAGTTGTTGCGCTTGACTAAGTGCAGAATCAGGGCGCCACCCCGTCAACTCGCAACGTTTAACCTGCCCCTTCCCTTACCCGCAGATCCCTCAGCTAACCCTTGCCACTGGTGTTGACCATGTGACTATTAAAACTGGAAAGAAGGGCCTAGGTCCTGACCAGAGTACCTGTGACCCTCAGGCGGCGAGACCTGATAACCCTCAGGCGGCGGGCACCTTAGCGTCAGTGAAGATGGACTGCCTTTAAGGGCTTAGGAGTTCCATCTACCACGAGCTGTCGAACGCATTCAATGAGTTGACTCTTCCGCCTGAATTAGCCTTTGGTCTTCTCATTGGCTACCTTCGACTTTGATGGACCTTTCATCCATCAGGGGTGCTCGACCCTCCAACTGTAAGTTCGCAGGCCTGGTTAAGCTGAGATTCAGCTGACCAGCCGGTGACCTACAGGAGGTTGACTGGATTAGTCGCCAGTCTTTCGGCAGGTTGTCGTTGGCCTTCGATGTTCGAAGGCTCATCCGGCTTTTGCTGCGCATTTCCTCACAACAGGGTCACCTTAAACACCCCCTGTGTCTGACTCATACGCCCCGATGGATTCACAGGCCGTTGGCCGACACAGGGTTTGCCAGTTATCCCGCTGGCGGTCGGTATTATTATTAGTAGTAGTAGTAGCATTAGAGCGTGCACCGCCCCACCAGTACAAACAGATAAATGAGTCTCTGACCCCATCCCCTGTATACCTACACATAGGGACCATGCGCATATACCGCACAGCTAAGCCCACTTCCCTTCCACGGCCGAACTAACATTAGATTAGCTTGCTGTGTAGCAACAACAAACTTCGACATTACAGAACTTACGACGTACGCCCAGTGCGAGATGGGGCACTCAACATCACTCCACGCTGCAGTTATGATTTTTACCCCCGATGGAGGTAATGTTTTTGTCGTGTTTGTTTGTCTCTTTGCTAGGCTGTTTGTCTGTTACCCAGATTACTCAGCTTTACAAAATTTACAGTGGTTGTTAAACATGTTAACAGTAACCAATCATTAACTTTTGATAAAAATCTGTTCATATGTATATTTGTTTGTCTGCCTATTTTTCTTGAGACCAAAACTCAAAAAGTTATGAATGGATTTTCATTAAACTTACAGGAGTAGTTAATAATATTTAAAAACATAAATTATTAAATTTTGGTGATGATCGGTTGATTTTTCTGTGTGTTTGACTTATGTTTCTCATAATGTTTGTTAGCAGCATAACTCAAAAAGTTATGCACGGATCGTCATGAAAATTACATGAATTGTTAATACTGCCAAAAAGCGCAATGATTAGATTTTGGAGTTGATGCGAAAACAATCATGCTTTCAAAACCAATTTACATTTTTCGTTACCTTTGCCTTGCTTGATGTAGGTATGCGCTCTGGGAGTGCAATCTAGTTCAGGTTGTATTCATCGCTTACCTACTCTCAGATTATCTAGCTATGAGTGTACCAATACAAATCAATTCTGCAGCCCGGGCAGCCAAACGCAGAACGCCCGCAACATGAGTGTAAGCAACAGCATGTTCGACAGAAGTAAAATACACAATTTTTCCGTGAGAACATATCTATTCTTAAAAATAGAGCACAGTCAGAGTGTAATCGGCTGCCAAGCAGGACACTGTTAACAAAAAATTCAAATTGGTTCTGAAACTAGGATTTCTATTGATCATGACCAAAATTCAGCCACTTGTGCCCTCTGACGGTAATTACAGTTTCGGTAATTTCTTCGAATATCCGTCCGTAACTTTTTCAGTTGCAAATAGAAGGGTCGACGAAAATAACTAAATATGGCGTTTTGGAGCGTCTTCTCCCATATTCAGGAACGAAAATATTGAGTACGAAATTTAAAAATGAATATTTTTATGTCAGGTACAAATGGTTAAAGACACAGATTGTATCGGGAGAAGGTGCAAGAATGCGAATGACGGGGGTAAGCTCGGTAGGTCCTAAAGTCAATGCTTGTGCAGTCGGACGATATGGAAACAGCAATCATGGTGCAGTCATTGTGCGGAGGGATATAAGATTTGTACAGTCGAAAGAAAAAGCCAGGTGTGGACTACAATGAGTGTTTCATCTGTAGTTATTGCATTACTACTGGATTTTGTTTTATTGATGTAGTGAGATGCTAAAGACCTGAGTTCGATTGGTTTGGAAAGGTTGATGATGGAGAAGTCTTTCTGCTGAAAGGACGAGTGTTTTGTTCTGCATGAAGACGGGAAGCTGATCGAATGGGAGGGGGGTTACGAGTGGTAAGCCTGTTCTACTGGATATATCTCTAATGTTTTTATCGCGGGCCTCGTATAATGCTGTCCAGTGTTGCCCACGTACGAAGCATCGCGGCTGCTGCATAGAAATTTATAGATGACACTGAACACAGCGGGTTTAGTAAGGTTGCCTATGAATTTAAAGTAGGATTCTATGGTGAATGTGATTTTGTAAGAAAATCCGAAGTTTATACATTGATAGAGAAGTTTCAGGGAGTTGACTATGTCGACTTTGGTTTGGTGTACTAAAGCCGGGAGTGGCAAAAGTCTAATTTACGAACAATAGGTTTAGAAATACTTATATCAAATAGTTTATCCAGAAGTCAGTTCCAGTAGTGATCTAAGATGTGGTGTGGATAACCATTATTCCTTTCTTGAATAATGTTAAAAAAATCTAAGTTACTTGAGAATACTAGATAACAGGGGGTAATATGATATGCCCTAAAGAGTAGAAATATGACAGCGTTAATTTCAAATTGATCTTGGCAGTGACTGAAGAAGCTAATTCGAAGGCCTGAGAATGTTGGTTTCCTGTGAATTGGTTGTCAATATTGGTTGAGTCATGGGAAAGCCTGAATAAGCTATTGGAACGTTTAATTGGTTCTCAGCAGTGGGATGCTTACTATGTTAGGGGTTAGGACTCTTGCTATTTGATTGTTCTAGAAATGAGTCTGCGTCCGCTGGGTCCTTGAAGAAAAGAAAGGTAGATTATCGTGTACATAACGTTCACAGTGGATGGGTTTGAAAGCAAGAGAGAAAGCTAGCAACAAAGAAAGCAAGTAAAAAAGTAAGCAACAAAGAAGAAACGAGGGAAAACAAGGAAAGGAGAAATCAAGCAAGAAATACAGCAAGACTAAAGAAGCAAGCAGGAATGAAACAAACGAACAAAGTAATTGAGCAAGATAAAAGTAAGCACGAGGAATGCATCTAAGAATGACAGCAAGGAAGATAGCAAGAAAGAAGGCAAGAAAGAGAGCAAGCAATGAAGAAATAAAGCTAGAAGAAAGGCAAGAACAGAACCAGGAAAGAAACAAAACAGACAGAAATGAAGCAAACATGAATGAGTTTAAGCAAGAAAGGCAGCTCGTAAGAAAGAAGCTGAAAAAGAAAGAGATCAAGCATGAAAGGAAACGCGGAAGAAACAAAGAAAGCAATTGAGAAACTTAGTAAGAAACAAATCATCCAAGACAGAAATAAAACAAGAAAAAAAAAGAAAGAAGGAAAGCAAGCAAGGTAGAAACCATGCAACAAACAACACAAAAAAGTAAACAAGTAAGAAAGAAAAGAAGCTAGAAACAAAGCAAGAAAAAAGAAAGTAAGCATGGACACAAGCAAGCAAGAAGGAAAGTGAAAAAAGATATCAAATTGGGTAGTAAGAAGGCGAACAGAGAGAAAGCAAACAAGACGGAACACAAGCAATAAAGTAAGGTAAAAAATTGAACGCATGGAAGAAAACAAGCAAGAACGACAGGAAACAAGGAAACAGAAAAGCAAGGATGAAAGCAAGCAAGTGAGAAGGTGAGTAAGCTAGAATACGAGCAAGAATGACTACAAAAAAGAAAGAAAAAAAGAGCAAGAAAGAAATTAAGCTAGAAAAACATGATGAGAGCAAGAAAGATAGAGAAAATACATGAAAGAACAAAAATGAAACAGAAATCAAAAAAGAAATGAAGAATAAAAGAAAGGCAAGAAAGAACACAAGCAGCAAATAGAGTTATGAAAAAGAACGCAATCAAGAAAAAATAAAACAGGAGAGCAAACAAGCAAGAATGAAAGCAAGAAAGAACGTAAGAATGACCGCATTTAAGAAAATAAGTGAAAAAGAAACTAAGGGTGAGTACAAACATGAGAGAAAAGAAGCTAGAAAATAGCACAGAGAAATGAAGGTCAGAAAAGAAATAGAGCACGCAAGAAAGTAAGAAAAAAAGCAAGTTAGAAAGAAAATGAACAAGAAAGAACACAAGTAAGAAAACCAAGTAGGAATCAAACTAGGCAAAAAAGAAGCAGCAAGAAACAAAAGTAAACAAAGTTGGAAGCAGGAAAGAAAGCAGGCAAGAACAAAAGTCAAGAATAAAAATAACACAGATAACAAGAGAGAAAGAATACATGCAAGAGAGAATGATAGCAGGGGATATAGCTAGCAGAAAGCTCAGAATAAAGAGAGATTCAAAGCACGACAGAAGTAATGAAAGCAGGAAAGAAAGTAATAAATTTACATCAGGAAAGAAAGAAAATGATAAATTTGATAGCAATTGAAAAAAAGAAAGTAAGATAGGACGAAAAAAAAGAAGAAACGAGTACATGGATGCAAGAAAGAAAGCATGAATGGCTGAAAGCAAGAACCAGGTGTTTTAATTAGGGGTTCCTCTCTATGATCTGATGAAAGTTATAATATCACCAATAGTTAAAAGCAAAGCCAAATGTGTAACAGACAAGAACAATTATCGACCAATTGCAGTGGTTATCTCTCTTTCAAAAGTAGTAGAACTAGTGCTAGAGAAACGCATGTCACCCACCATTCACAGGTTATAAATCACTTCATTGACGGTGGATCTCCCACGTACTTTTAATTTCTAGACGCTAAAGTTGCATTTGACCGTGTTCACCATTACTCGCTCTTCAAGTGTATGATAGATAGACAAATACCCCATTACATCGTTAAAACTCTAAAGTCATGGTTCCAAACTCAGAAGTGCTTTGTGAACTGGGAAACAGCAATGTCCTCAGCGTTTGGTATGACTAATGGCATAAGGCAGGGAGGGTTACTCTCCCCGCTTCTCTTTCATATCATCAGGGACAATATTCACATCCAACTGAACGCAGCCGGAGTAGGTTGCCATATAAATGGTAAGGCAGTAAATGCGCTAAGCTATGCTGATGACATGGTTCTTGCAGATCCCCATTCCAGCGGGCTCCAAAAACTACTTACAATTTGTGAAAATGAAGCTAGTAAACTTTGCATTGAATATATTACTTTGAAAACTGTCGGCATGCACATTAAACCTAGGAAATAAAAAACAAATCTGCCGGCCGATAAAGTGACATATCTCAATGGCGTAGTGCTCAATTGTATAAACAACTTCTCTTATCTGGGCCACAAAATCACTGATGATTTTCGTGATAACCAGGACATAGAGAAAGAAACTCGGAAGCCACACTCCGTGGGCAACATGCTAGTGAGGAAATTTGGTCACTGTTCTGAAGAGGTGAAGTGTCAGTTGCTTCGTTGCTATTGTTACCTTATGTACTGTAACTCGCTTTGGTCAAACTTTGAGCAGAAGACCATTGGGCGCCCACGTGTGGCTTATAATGATATATTTCGCCGGCTTATGAATGTACCGAAGTCGTATAGTGCTAGTATGATATTTCCTCATAAGTATCTATACTGACTGTTTGAAGGTCAGAACCAGGAAATGTGCTTACAGTCTCCAAAATAGGAAAAAAAATCAGCTAATTCGCTGATACACGTGGTCTGTGATGGCTCTTGCTACAGACTGGCAAATATGTATAGCCGATGGCAGCGCATACTCTTACCAAACACAGGCCAAACAATGAGCTAAAATGCAGTGTAGCGTGTACTAAGGCTGTCAGGCGGTCTTTGTATCTAATTTTAGGCTAGTGATAAGCTTTGTTTAATATAACTATTGCACCACCCCTTTCAGTACCTAATAAAGTTGATTGATTGATGAAAACAATAAAGAGCAAAAACGAAGAACTAGAGCATCCTGAGAGCGCATACCTCCTCCAAGCAAGGCAATGTTAACGAAAAAAATCAAATTTGTCCCGAAACCAGTAAATTTTATCGTCATCACAAAGATTTGTGTCTCCTGACAGTAATAACAGTTTTTTTTAAGATTCGTCCGTAACATTCGTCCGACAAGCAGTGCGACAAACATTTGTCATAAACACAAACGGGCACACTAGCTTGCAATCGATCTTGCTTGCACTCTTTCTTGCTTACTTTCTTCCTCGTTTTCTTTCTTGCATGCTTCGTATCTTGCTTACACTCTTTCTTGGTTGCTTTCTTCCTGGCCTTCTGTTTTGTTTTCTTTCTTGCTTCTTTCTTTACTTGACTTTCTCGCTAGTTTTCTTTCTTGCTTTCACCGTTACATGTTTTCTTACTGACTTCCAATCTTTCTTGATTTCTTTCTTGCCTGATGGATGTCACCCTGAGCCCCGTTTATCTTCTTTGGCATTCAGATTTAGCACTATCAGATTGATTTTTGATTTATTCTTGGACCCGATCGTCAGGTTCCCTACTTAGTAAATGCAACTTCCTAGCGTTGTCACCCCCAAGCTTCGAGGGATCTTCTCGTTGGGAAATTTTCCCTGTTTATTGGCATACTGAAAATATTACCCCAATCTCAAAATACTCACTGTGGCCTAATGTCGCCAATTACCGACCTATTACGCTGAAGCCTACTCTTAGCTTATTGGCAGCAATGACACGCTGCAAGTTTCCATCCAGCTCCTCGTAAAAAGCGTCCTTGTCTTCGTCCGGGCTATCATGAGTCGGAGCGTAGCAGCTCAATATTGTGGCGTGTCGACCGCGAACAAGTGGAACCCCAATGCACATAAGTCTCGGGGACACACCTGTAGGGATGTCGGTCAGCAAATGCACGAGCGAGTTCCTCACCCACCGCGAAACCCACGCCATGGAGTCAGCGATGTTCAGGAGGGACTGGAGGGTGCCCCTTCCAGAAGAAAGTGTATCCCCCTCAACTTCCGTTACGCTTCCCTCATCAGCGAGTCTAGTCTCGGGAAGAGCAGCGATGTCCACACGTTGTGAGTCGAATGAACGCAAATGGACATCGTCTGCTCTCTCTCTCTCTGTTCGCAAAACCAGCTGTCTATCACGAACGTGAACTTCCAACTCAACGACATCTACAAGGGTACATGGATGCACCCTCGATCGAAGAAGTGGCACATGTTGAAGTATATACTGGTCCGGCCACGAGATAGACGCGATGTGCTGATAACCCGAGCAATGCGCGGCGCGGAGTGCTGGACCGACCATCTACTGCTGCGGTGTAAATTGTCTATGCGCGCTCGGTCACTTGTGAGGAGGCAGCAGGCGTAGAGAAAGCTCAACTGTGCTGCCCATAAGAATGAGACCGTGACTCAGGATCTGGCAGAATCTATCGCCCAGCGTTTGGAGGGCGCTGGAGATGTGGTTGCCTCCGCAGAGGGAGTTGATGAGAGCTGGGCCCATATCACTCGCGCTGCTGCTGGAGCGATGGAGGACGTCGTGGGATTTGCGGTGCGTAGGAAAACAAGGACTTGATCGACGACAGTATTGCAAATATCCGGGAACACTTGAATGGTAAAAACAGAGCACATACGGGGTGCCTGAAAAACCCGGGGTCTGTTTCCCTCGGAAGAGACTGGCGCGAGCGACGTTCGGAGGTGCAGCGGACTCTGCGAGTCCTTGAGAACGACTAGTGACAGCGGAGAGCTGCTGAGATTCAGAGGTTCGCTGACTCGGGCGACCTCCAAAATTTCCATGGCTCACTTAGACAGATTTATGGCCCCGTAAGCCAGGCTCTTGTCCCTGTCAGGTCTGAGGATGGCGAGAAGCTTCTCCCCGGTAGAAATGAGATCCTCACTCGCTAGGAGGAGCACTACGGCCGCCTTCTGAATACAGACAGCCCTTGCGGCATGACTCAATCGGAAGTTGTCCCTGATCTACCTAAGATACTCGAGATGGACGCTCGATCAACTTTAAGTGAGATCAATGATGTCTTGTCCAGCCTAAAGAGCGGAAATGTCCGGGATTGAACTGTGATGACTGCGTCGTACCTCTCACTGTCTTACATTTAATGGCCGAGCTTCCCGCTTTCTTCGACGAGCGGAGGGAATGCTATCCGGACCTGCATGGTCGGGATGTCGACTCCATCCTCCGAGAAATGCTCAGAGAGCATTCCTCGGAGGGCAGTAATGCCCTCAAGACTTTCTTACCTGATGTAACCTCTATCACAAACTGTGATGAATCCATTGCGATATATGATATCGTCAACTACGGTTCTGCCCGTTTCTTTGCGAATTAAATATACTATGTGTATAGTTAATAATGATGATAATAATATTCTCCTTTCTACTTTATAGTATATAAAGTGAGACAAATTCCGCGCTCTAGCGGCACACGAGCCTGTGGCTTGACACAGCAATAGTTCGGCGCGTTATAGGCAGTGTGCTCTGAAGCGTTAGTTAGTAAAAGTTTCTACTACTACCAGAATTGGACGGGATTCCAGGTGAAATACTAAAGAACGGGGGTGTCGCTCTCCACGCTCGTCTCCACGAGCTCATTTGTGCAGCCTGGAATGCCGAAACCGTTCCCCAGCAGTGGAAAGATGCAAAAATTATTTCGATTAACAAGATTAAGGGCGACCGCGCACTATGCGGTAACAGCCGCGGAATGTCTCTCCTGGCCGCTGCTGGCAAAGTGCTTGCCAAAATACTCTTGACTAGAGTATGCCCAGAATCCCAGTGTGAATTCTAGCGTGGGCGCAGTACAGTCGATATGATTTTTGTGGCTCGTCAGCTGCAGGAAAAGTGCCGTGAGCAGCACAAGGACTTGTGCATCGGCATCGCCTTCATCGATCTGACCAAGGCGTTTGATACAGTCAATCGGGAAATGCTGAGGCGCGTGATGAGGAAGTTCAACTTTCCCCATAACTACACTGCCGTCGTACGAGCTTTCACAGCGGCATGGGTGCGAGTGCTGCCATTGGCGGTGAGGAAACGCATTCGTTTGCTGTGGAGGTGGGGGTGAAGCAGGGCTGTACGATGCCACCAGCCATTTTCAGTTTCTTCCTAGCAGCTGCTACCTGCCTATTTAGGAGGAGATTTGGGCGGTCAAGGGTGTGGGACTGACGTACAGGCTCGACGGAAGCCTCCTCAACCTCCGCCGACTGCAGGCAAAGACAAAGCTTAGGTGTCCAGAACTTCAATTTGTGAGCTCTCAGTATGCGGATGTTTGCACGCTTGTTGGTCACTCACCTGCTGATCTCCAGTCCGCACTGACCAGCTTACACTGACGTGAACAAGCATATCAATAAAGCCTCAAGCTCCTTTGCTAGGAGTCGCAGTCGAGTAATGTCAAATCATAATCTTAGAATTGATACCAAGGCAGCCGTCTACCGTGCGGTTTGTCTCAGTGCCCTCTACTCAAGTGAGACCTTTTCACTGTATCGCCGCCAGTTGAAGCTTCTTGATGCATTTCATATTCGGTGTGTGAAGCAGATCTTGCACCTGTCTTGGCGAGACAAGGTAACACACACGAAAATGCTGAGGCGAGTGGGGATGCCCAGCATTGAGGGTATGCTGCTGGAACGGCAGCCTCGCTGAGTGGGACACGTCATTCGGATATCAGACTTCCGTCTCCCGACGCTGACCCTCTACGGTCAGCTGAGCGAGGGGAAACGCACTGTAGGCCGCCCTGAAAAGCGCTTCAAGGATCACTTGAAGGGTGCACTGAGGGACTTCAACATCGATCCTACACACCTCGGGGCGCTTGTTGCGCTTGTTGTCAGGTCGGAGTGGCGTTCCATCTGTCGGTTGGGCTCGGCGTTTGCTTTGTACACTAGTGACATGCTCTTTTCGCTGTACAATACGATTATCGATTACAGTGGCGTGCAAGATTTAATGAACAGTGAAAACTGTTCAACAAATAATTTAATATGAACAAAGCAGACACGCACACCGCTGTGCATTACAACATCATTCATTCAATTCTTCAGCATTTTTAAATAAAAACTTGAGAGCATTTTACTCACTTACTGAAGAATCAATCAACATTAAAGCAAATAAGAAATTTTGCCCATGTGCATAAGCTAAGGAACACCTAATAATGTCTAACTATACATCTTCTTGCGGTTTAAGAGACTAAATATCACATTATTTAAGTAAATAACAGTGTAGCTACATTGCTGGAACCAAACAAACCGTAAAGAAACAACATGGCGCCCGTACAACGACGTAAAATATTGATGAAAAACGTGTTCTGTCTTTGCATAATAGTGGAAAATCCATGTCGGAGATTTCTACCATGATAGGAAGGTCTCGCACTAATGTTCAGCGTATCATTGCTACATATAAGCAATCTGAACACGTAGAAGTTGGAAAGAAAACCGGGGCGGCCGCTGAAGACCACTCCAAAAGATGACCGGCTGATTGTCGGAATGAGTGTAAGGGACCGTTTCACGTAAGATTAAGGTTATTTCAGGTGGAACTGTATCTCGGTCCACTGTTTCGACTAAGCTTCAACGGGCTGATTAGAAGGCATGAGTCTCTGTCTCCAAGCCCATAATTTCTTAAAAAAAAAAAACATGGAAACGTAGGCTACAGTTTGCTCAGGAACATGTCTGGACTGACGAACAGTTGTCTAGGGTAGATTTTTATGAAGAATCAAATTCAATGTCATCAGATCTCACGGAGAACCATATTATTGCGCAAAGTAGGAGAAAGATTATGACAATTGAGTCAAGGAAACAATGAAATTTGGCGGAGGAAGTGTGATGCTTTGGGGAGTGTTTTCAGCTGATGGACCTGGACCACTACTGGCTTACATGGCCAAGTCAGTGCAGAAGCTTATAAACAGTTGTTACAGCATCAGCATTTGCTGCCATACCTACGCGTCATAACCCTCCACTTGCATGCAAGATTATACTCCCTCCCACCGCGGTAGAAAGGTTAAAGTTTTCCTTGGACAGTAAAACCTCTTAGTCAGTTGAATCCACTTGAGAACATTTGGGAGACAATTGGGTACAGAGCTCACAGTAGGAACCCCCAAAATACAGTAGAATTGCGGAGGATGCTTCAGGGTGAGTGGGGCGTTTTAACTCCCCCCTCTCGTAACAATTGATTTAATTTTGTAGTCATTGACATGCGCAGCAGTTATACAGGGTGTTGTGTAATTCGACGCTCATATTTTAACCATATCTAGAAAAATCTAAAATAAAATGGTTTTCATGAGTGACAAAAACCACAAAACTCCTTCGTTTTAGAGAGATAATGACCTAAAATACTTAGGCGAGGGTTCGGGCGTAAATGAAAAATTTTCAATTTGTGGACCGAGTTGAATGAAACTTGAAATATATGTGTAGAATCGAAAAATCAATTGTTTCTTCGGGTGTACTTTCTTCATTTTTCCCAAAGAAAACGAGTTCTTCAAAGAAAACGGCAACAGGGGGATCTAGAAAACCCTACTCCTACAGTTTTTGAGCTACAGAGATGATTTTGGGCATTAAAAGAATCAGAATTGGATTTTCTACCACCATAAAATTTTCAGTTTAATTTTCGAATTATGAGAAGAGTGGCAGCGCAGTTAAAAAAATTTGAAAAAAGTAATTTTGAGCTTGCTGAACTTTCTCAAAAACTATTTCGAAAATCAAACGGAAAATTTTTACCATGATAGAGGTTCAAATTTCTTTTCTTTTGTTACGAAAATGATCTTTGTAGCTTGCCCAAAAAACTGTAGAAGTAGAGTTTTCTCCACCCCCTTTGCCGCTTTCATTGAATAACTCATTTTCTACGGGAAAAATGGAAACGAGTACATGAGTAAAATAACTTTTTTTCGATTTTACATATCTATACAAAGTAAAGCTAAAGTCAACTTTGAGTATACCCTCCTCTGGAGATCCCACATACACTGTTTCGTGCTGCAGATATAGGCCAACAGACCCCAGAGGAGTAAGTAGAGCCGCAGCCCACCACGGGTCACTAAGAACTATGGCGCTGAAACGGAATGGTCAAAGACCCGAGCCCCCCCACCCTCAAATTCCTGGTCAGGTTGGTGCCCCCACCCAGCTTTCATTCAAATCGGTCCTGAAATGAAAAACTTTTCATTTTCGTATGAACCTTCCCCTTAAGTATTTCAGGCCGTCATTTCTAAAAAACGAAGTAGTTTTGAGGTTTTTGTCACTCATGAAAATCGTTTTATTTTGCGTTTTTCTATACATGGGGAATTACACATATGTACATATGTAGTAGGAGAGTGTTAGTTCTCTTTGTTTTCTTCTGACTGCATGTTTGGGCATTTCTTGTGGTGTTCCTTATTTTTTGCGCAGGGGAAAAATTCCCGTATTCGTTTCAATAATGAATTATTCTTTAGTAAGCGAGTGAAATGCTCTCAAATTTTGAATTAAAATGCATTAAAGCATTAAAATGCTGAGTATTTGAATGAATTATGTTGTAGCCAAAGCTGTATCCGAGCGCAATTTTTTTCTATACTTACCGATTTTTTAAAACGTTTTTACCTTGGTCCTTAAATTTTGCACGCGACTGTAAGCTGACGATTTCACTTTGGTAGCAGTGATACCAACCCCAGCGTCCATCATTTTGCCGCACAGTCTCTAAATAGGGACCTGTCGGTGAGACTAAATCTATGATAGTCAGTCGGCATCATATATGTTTACCTCAGAAGATTGTTGATACTTTTATCCACAGATATAGCGCTCTGGAGATTCTCGTTATTCACTTCATGAGAAGCTTACGTTTGAGCCGCATATTAGGCGACTGGTGCCACGAGCTTCCATTGAGATTGGGCTCTTGTGTAAGGTAAATTCTGTCCATAGATGCTCTCACGCTTTTTTGCTGCCTATGTTGGAGTATTGCTCACCGGTCTGGGACAGTCCCTGCTTCTGCTGGACCGACTTTTTGTTTCAGCTAGTAAACGGTGCGTGAGAGTGATCAGGTGAATCTGTCCCATAAGACGAGAGGTGATTGACATCTGAAAGCTTTATGGGCTGTACAACAATGAGACACAATGTCTGTATACTCTTGGCTTGACCCTCAATGATTTGGGAAAATGTATAGCTGCGGCTTAGGCACGCTCCTTCACTTCAGAGACTTAAAGGGCGGCTCATAATTTTAGTCTGTTTCTTATGCCCTGGTCCGTTTTGGTCTGGATTTCATTTCCGCTTCGACCTGCAGGCGTTTAAGTCAGCAGCTGTTAGTGACTTCCTGCAGAGACTTCCTTGGCAGCGATTCGGGCTTCCAGGTGTTGCATAATGAAACCTATTTTGCTGGCTGATCTTGAAGTTTTCATAAAAGTTAAATAGAAATAATAAATTTCCAATGAGTTTCCACTTAACTCACCGAATCCCAGGATCCCAAACTCTCCGTCGTCGTTACAAACAAGGGGACATTCTTCTTCTTCTTCTTCTTCTATTACCCGTCCCGGGGCCAGCACCACACCGTCATACTCGCAACCCAGGGCTGGAAAAGCAAACGACTACAGGATAACAATCCAAAGCTTGAAAAGTGTTTTTTACTAATGTAAATCGCTGTTCCTATATAATTAGGTACAAATACACTGAAATCGGGTGGAACCTGCACTAAAGCAGAACCAATGTCCCGCAAGTCAGCAAGCGCTTTCGTCAAAGCCAGATTAATTTTAGGAAAGGCCCCTAGAACGTAACTTGAATACTAGACGACACTGGTGTTCGAAGCAAACTATGTTTACCTTGACACTCAAGTATTATAATAGTGTAATGGCCATTTATCATCTTATTCCCGAAGGGGATTGTTTCCAATAAAAGATTGCAATATGTGCAACAGGGGGATAGGCACAACGTAAGCTAGAGTGCTTTTATATTATTTCTCTTTCTTTTCTATTAATTAATCACTGGCGATGCAAATATTTATATTACGACTTTTAGCACTATTCTGCTCAGATATTGATGCAGGTTGTTATTTTATTTACTTCTGTGCGTGACCCGATCCGAAAGAGCGATGTGAGCCTATTTCGGAGATAAGGGACTTTTAGAGGGTCCAATTCAAGAAGTTTTGTCTGTTGCGTTTGTTCTCACTCCATTCCGAGTAATCTTCAAAATGTATGCGCCCGTTTGGAAATTAGCATGTTTCCAAAACCCTTAGAAGATGAGTTCCTGAAGGGTTTGGTGCTCTGAAAGGGGCACGTACAAGCAGAGGTGGAGGCGCTACAGTAAGAAAGTAGCGGCGCTTCCGCTACAAGCTTAAAATTGTAGTGGCGCTACGCTACAGCACAATGTAGCGGCGCTAGTTTTAAATATGAGGTAAAATTCCACTATTAACGTTGTTGGGTTGAAAAGTCACCTTATTTTTATCAGTAAGAGCGTTTTCCCAACAGGCAAGATATGAGACAAACAGAGATTCAGAGGAGTCTTGTGTTGGTATGCGGAGAAGGAAAAAAGTAAGAATTCTGGAAAGAAAATTGAGTGAAAAAGACAGGTGTCCCAAAGGCTTAACAAGTACTCGGGCTGCCAGCGATTGCAAGTTTCCCTACTGATTCACTTCAAAATTCTACTTCAGTATTTTCAACTGCATCAGTTTCAACTTCTACTTGGGTTGCTTCACTTGCGGATCTTTTTGTAGTACATTTATCCATTTATTTGCAGTCAATGGCAATTTAAACCGAGCAGAAACGTGAGAACCGTTACTTAACGACGCCAACCATATCATACGGCTCTGCAAGCGAAACTGAGCGCCGTGAGCGGTACTCATGCGGTACTTGACAGTCAGTGACGCATCACCAAACGGTACGCGAATGATACTCGTTCCAAACGCGTTCATTTTGAGAACAAAAGCGTTCATTCCTTATTAGGAGACGTGAGTCGGTGGGACTTAATGTCACGTAAGTGTTAAGTCTTAGTGTTTTGTTATTATTACTTTTTTTTATGCGTCCTACATCAATTCTTTATTAAATTATTATTCATTGTGAAAATATAATAAAGTACGGTGTTTAAGCGATTGAATGCAATTTTTTTCAATACAGTATTTTCACATGATCAAGACAGGTTAACATAAATTAAGTGATACTTCAGCATTTTTGTAATTTTGCTTTTATGACAGTAAAGTAAAGGTACTAAAGTAGCAGTAAAAAGTAGCGGCGCTACCACTACAAAATTTGTAGCTGCGCTACAGTAGCGCCGCTACGCCCACCTCAGGCTTCAAGACAGCGAGCGGCGGGAGACATGGTAAGCTCTCCACTGACGACTGACTACCTAAGAAAACATGGGACGGTTCCCATCGGAGTTCACGAACCCCACTAAATTTGGGAAACTTACTGTCGAAGTTGACGAAGACAACATTCTCCGGATCGTCGTCGCAGGACCTCTCGTCGTCAGCGAAGTATCTGCCATCCTTAGTTATGAAACATGTAGAAGACTCGTACTTCAACATCCACGCTCCTGTGGCGAAAATAGGGTGCAGGATATTACCTATCGGTAGAAGTCGATCTTTTAATCAACAAAAGACATTGAACACCAATTTCCCGCCCAAATAGTCAGCCAGGGCAATAAGAGAAAAATCTAGCTTAGTAGAAAATGTTGCACTGTTCTACTTTTACGGGCATATGTGCTGTTTAAAAGTTTGTACTCTTGTTGCTAACTGTGCAGATTTAATAACAAGGGTCTCAAAAACAGCATGCCTCATTGAATGTATTTATATATATATTGATATGTACAGAATAGTAAAAATCACCGAATAGGAGCCTAATGTAAAGAAAAATGGAATCCTCTAAGTTTACCTAAGTCGTTTCTTAACAGGAAGTTGAGTTAATGTGAAACTCCCATGTCACTTCTATATTAAAAATAGAAACAACTTATGTTCGATGTATTGTATTTCTCTACCTTCGTGGGCCTTCAGGAGTGACAACTTGGACTTATCTGCACGACAGTGTCATGGGTTTTAACACGCTGTGAAAAATTTATATTTAAGTAAATAAATAGTAACTTTGTGTCTGCATGGACTGAAACAGTCCCATTTCATTTTGCATGTATGACGGCCATTTTTTTTTTCTATGTTATGTTTCCATATAATGCATATTTATCTCCGCCAAGAAGGTAATGTTTTCATCGGGTTTTTCTGTCTGTCTGTCTTTCCGTCTGTCTGCTATCAAGATAACTCAAAAAGTTACGGACCAATTTTGAAGTAATCTACATAAATTGTTAGGTATGTTAGGAGGAACAGATGACTAACTTTTGATGAAGATCTGTCCAGCAGTTTGTTTGTTTGCTTGTCAGCCTATTTTTTTTATCAGTGCCATAACTTAAAAAGTATTGGAGGGATATTATGAAATTTACATGAGTTGATGTTGGGCTTATTATAGAGAGTAAATGATCAAATGTTTGTCATGATTTGCTAGTTCGTTTGTTTGTCGCTGAGTTTAATTTTATATTCCTTAGCGCAAAAACTCAAATATAATAGATGGATCTTTATGAAACGCTCAGAAATTGTTAGTAATGTAAAAAGACATAATTGATTAAATTTTGGTGATGAGTGGTAGGTCCGTTTGTGTGTTTGACTACTGTTTGTAAGCGCAGTAACTGAAAATTATGGATGGTTCTTTATGAAATTTTCAGATTTGTTAGTAATGTTAAAAGACTTAATTGATTAAATCTTGGTGATAATCACAAGGTCCGTTGTATGTGTTTGACTAATGTTTGGTAAAATGTTTGTTAGCAGCATAACTCAAAAAGTTATGAATGGATCTCCAAGAAAATGAAGGAGACTCTTAATATTGTATAAAAGGCACAAGTGATCAGATTTTGGTGTTAATACAAAGAAAATCATGGTTTCAGAGCCGATTGGAATTTTTTGTTACCGCTACCTTGCCTGGCGAAGGTATGCGCTCTCAGAGTGTTCTAGTGTTGGTAATGACTTTATTGCGTAAAAGCAGTCTGCTGTTTCATATATGTAGGTATACAATATGAAATACAGAAAAGGAGTAGTGCTATGTTTTCCTATATTTTATTCAGAACTGCAGATTAAAAGAGAGCAGAGAACGATAATGTAAAGCCAACCTGTCAACAACAGGTCTTTAGCTTAATCATTTTTGGCATCATGACAAATATTTGGGTATTAATGCTAAGTACTAAACAGGATGCTAAATAACATACTCAACACCTCAAGAGCTTGACTCAAATGTTTGCCTGTGACGTCATATAGGTATTTGGTAATCGCGTGATGAGATAATTGCCTGATGACATAACCTCATGTCCGATATGCCATGGGTAGCGATGTCAAGCATACCTGCAGCAAAACTGAGTGGTCAACTTACCCTCATCCCCAGCGACGATGGCGCAGGCCTCTAAGCTGGAGGAACCCGCAGAGATCTCGGTCCATTGAAAGGTCCTGGACAGGGCAGGGGTGAAGCGGGTGTAGGTTGGGCCGCCGTCTGGAAGTGTAATGGAGTACAGGGAACCTTCCACAGTGTTGGCCTCAGCGATACAGCCAGCAAAGAGGTGCGACTTGGGGCCAGAGGGATCCGCGAGCTCGTACTGGACGAAAGACGGAGTTGAAAAGTATGTTAGGTAGATTAATCTAGTACAAGCACTATAATAGATATCGAGTTTGTAGAAGAATCATGTGACTCACCATTACCACACACAATTCAATTTTCTCATTTGCATACCTGTAAGTCATAGAGGAAAGTATTTTGTACAATCTTTCTTGACGTTCAGGTTACGGTTGTAAGTGGAGAAGAATCAGAAGCAAGGATAGTTAGGTACTTACCCCACTAAAGATACTGACTACGGTGAACAGGTTCACAAGAAGGTAACGTACCTGATTGACGCAACGGGCCCTGGTGAAGAGAAGGCCAATGAGAAAGAATTTGACGATAGAAAAGCCCACCATGTTGGAATAACCTTCGACAGTGAAGTTCAGATAAATGAACTTTTAACTTCTTAATCAGCAAAACGGGTCTTCGGTCGTTGCAAAATATGCAATTGATGAATGTAGTCTACTGGAAAGCTTCCTTCTAGCTCTGAAAGTAAAATGTAACAAGGAGGTTCTGTTTTTTTTTTTTTTTTTTTGTCTATCTCTTTGTTTGCTCGTATGCTTGCATGCCACCAAGATAACTCAAAGCTTATTGACGGATCATTATGAAATTTACAGAGATTGTTAGGCGTGTAAACAGTAGCAGATAATTAACTTTGGTGAAGAACCGTTCAACCGTTTATTTCATTTCTTCTACCTTTTTTCTGCCCACATATATTTCTTGGTATCATGAATAGTAAAAGAGAAAAATTTTGAGACGATCTACCCATTCGTTTGCTGGCCTCTGTATTTGATTACATGCTTGTTAGCAAAATGAATCAAAAGTTAGGAACGGATTTTCATGAAATTCATGGGAACTCCTGACAATTTAAAAGATATAAATGATCAAGGCTTGGTAATGATTGGTTGGTCTGTTTGTAAATTTGACTAATGTTTGTCAGAATCTTTGTCAGTAACATAACTCGAAAAGTTATGAACGGATCTTCAAGAAAATTGCAGAAGCTGTTATTTCTGTCAAAAGGCATAAATGACGTTGATAAAGAGGAAATTATAGTTTCAAAATCAATTTGAAGTTTTCGTTAACGTTGCCCTGCTTGGCGGAGGTATACACTCTCGAAGTGCTCTAGTTACTTAAGGGGACTCTTTCGGTTGAAAATCGGATTCTTCAACTTTTGTTTCGACTCAAGACAGAAAAGACACCTTGAGGAACATTGTCAGCAATTTTCACAGTAATCTGATCACAATTTATAAAGTTATTAGAGTTCAAAGTCCGAACAGCGGCACCGATGCCTGGCCCACTAAAGCACAGCGGGCACACACGCACCAGCGGTTTAGAGGCTCTCTGGCACTCAAAAATACGGGCTAAAATAACTTCTCAATAGCTACTATAAGAAAACTCACCCCCAAAAAACATTGTCAGTCATTTTCACAGTAATCTGATCTCTATGATCTCTATTTTCGAAGTTATTTGAGCTCAAAGTCCAAACAACGGCACCGATGGCCCAAGTGAAGCACAGCAGAGACGCGCGCGCCAGCGATTTAGAGGCTCTCTGGCACTCGAAAATACGGGCTAAAATGACTTCTCATTAGCTACTACAAGAAAACCCACCCAAGAAACATTGTCAGTAGTTTCCACAGTAATCTGATCTCTATTTTCGAAGTTATTTGAGCTCAAAGTGGCATGCAGCACTGCTTGCAGAATAAGCGTGGACAGTTTCTAGCTGCCTTACTATTGGCTCTTCAAACGGCCTTTCTATTGGTTTCTTCACAATAGTTCGTTCAGTGTGATTAGTGCTCCACAAATGACAGCACGCGGGAACGAAACATTATGACAAATCATTGCTTTATTCTTCTAGTAAAGCGCAGCGGGCGAGAAACACGACGCGCGTACACACACACTTCGTCTGCCGCGTCTCTTAAAAAATTAACTTTTTCAACTTTCAATCCTCTCTACTCCTACTGTTTTGAAGCTAGAGCAATAAAATTTTGTCAACATGATCAGGAGTCCTTATTTTACAACTTGACGGCCTTAGTTTTTCAAATTACGAAGTTGGGCGGATTATCCGTAGATTTTTTTGGAAAAAATAATATTTTTTTCGAAAAAAGTGAATACATGTAATTCGAAAAATAATTTGAAATTCAAAAAAGTAGGGCCGAGAGATTGTAGAGCAAGCATTCCAAATCATCATGAAAAAAACGTTTCATCTCTAGCTTCAAAACCGTAGGTGTAGATAGGCTTTGAAAAACATATGTAAAATACCTTTTCTATGAATAACTCGTTTTCTATGCGTCAAATCAAAAAATTTCTATGGACAAAAAGTCTTAGAATAGTGTTTTACATACGTGTATGAAGTTCCAGAACCGTAGCTCTAAACACAAAAAAAAGTTCGGAAAGCGAAAGAGTCCCCTTAATACTTTTCAAATAGGCCCGTTTCTCAGTATATTTACGAAATTGGAGTGATCTGTTACGAGCCCCCAAAACTTTCCTGATCCGTGACACATGCTGATTATTCGACTACCTCGTGACACTAACGTAAAATTACACTGGCTATGTAAGAAAACTCAAAATCTGACTGCTCGTGACTCAGAAGACTAAATAAGCTGTCCGCAAAGTTGATCAAAATCAGCTGCCTCTGACTCAGATATAAAATTTGATTGACGTCGCGATTCAGCCGAAAAAAAAAACAGAATGTCCCGATGGCCTATACGCAATATTTCACAAATAGATTTTCCTCTTGGTAAAAGGAATTTTATAGTTGATAGAAAAACAAGGACTGTGATGGAGCTTAGTTTGAGTTCAGGCTTTCAATTCTTTTATGAATCACCGTCAGCAAAAGATATTTGAGGCAGACAAATCAGATTCAGAAGTAAAATTGAAAGAGATAAGAGGTGTATGTATCATACGAATGAAACAAAAAATCCTCATATTGAAATTGTTCCAAAATAAAAAGTCCCGATGATCTTAGCGTAAGGGATTGCCATTGTGATGTAAGAATCTTGAATCTAATGGCCAAGCATGAGACCGTGGCAAGAAAACATTGAAATTATCTGCAACTGTTGAATGACCGGTATCAACAAACAATAAAGGATTTTACTTGTTACTTGAGAGTTTTTTATGTCCTGAACAGTATGAAATTTCTTGACTTTGTGATTTTCTCTTCTTTCATTCCGCTCTTTGTTTCCTGAATGTAGAGCGTGGGGCACTCTATGCACTGATACTTGTAAACCACAGAAGAAGTAGGTGAAATTGGTTCGACGTATTTGAATTTAAAGAATGCTTTAGAGTAACAACTGTTTTTAAATGGTAAAACTTTCGGATGACAAGTTCCATTTTCCTTTTTCGTATCTTAGGTTTGAAATCGTATGTATGAGAAACAGAAATATACTGTATCACGTTCAACAGTTGGGGTTCAGGATGATAAGAACACTTAATACGTCGAGTGCACTAAGGAATTGAGATGCTTGTCGCGTGGCCAGGATCAGTAGCAATGACAGATGAAGAACAGCGCAATTCTTTGCTTTTTAAAGCTAAAAGAGCAGCAACATGTATAAAAGCCTCGGTAGTACATTATTTTATTTTTAACAGAAATATCTTTCTTCATTTGGTATTCAATAAAAAAGACATAACCAACTCCAAATAAAATGGATTACTTTAAAGGTGTTTATTGACCCAACCGGACCCGGACTGTCTCGTAATATTACGAAGTTTTTAATCATTACGTATTGTCGACAATCATCACCATTATTTTATCTCAGATTCCTCTTTTTCTGCATGACCGATGCAGAGGTCCGCCTTAACGTCATCGTACTCTACTCTCTTAGAAGCGTCATTAAAAATAAAAGAGGTACAGATCTTACACAGTTATGAGATCTTGTCATTTTGCAATACGGTTTAATAAATGTCCAGGAAAGAATGGCCTATTGGTGCTGTGATAGTAAAAAACACATACACATTACACACAAAATCAAGGTCTCAAAACTTGATAACTTGTGCAAGTTGTTACTACTAAAATCGTGCCTACTGGTACATAAATGAAAAATGCATTTGAGTGAAAATTACGTGAAAACAAGAATAACACAAATGAGAGTACACTGATGTATCTGATGCAAGGAGGATCGGCGTTCAAACATAAACTATCGAAAATGGTGGTACATGTATAGAGGAAGCTGAAGAGTTTGACGGACACTTGCCCTGCTTCCTTTTTCACAATGCAAAAAGAAAAAAACGGGAGTTGGAGCGAGGATGTCAGTATATCCAAAGTAACTTAAGTTACAGCAAATTTAATTCTCCGTAGCTGCTATTTTTAGAGTAGATTAGATAGGCGGCAGTAGCCGGACCAACAAATCCATTCTCACAGAGACGCCGGGACACACACCCCAACCCTCTATGAGCTATTGCCATTATGTTAGCTTGATATATCCTATATGACAGAGGAAAGGAGAAGAAAAGAAAGAGAAGATCTCAGCCAGGAGTCAATCACACATGCACGCAAGTGCAATTTGTAGCCGCTAATCCTATTGCATGAACTTACGTCGTACGTCGTTACAGAAAAGAAATGAAAACAGGGCGAACTTCGATGGATGAATGGCCAGTGATTAACTCCTGTACACGCTAAATACTCATAGTAGGCATTCAGGTTGTAACCGAGAAAACTCGTAACTTCTTGGTTAACTGCATAGTGAAGAGCATGGCATTATGACATTGGTAAAGCAGACGGATTATTTTTCGTAAATTGATTAACCCGAATGCAGTTGCTGATGCGCCACATATAGAGATATGCTGTCCCAAAATAAGGCCAACCTCCGGATACGGGTTTGCAGGGTATGACAAGAAAACCATCCTTGGGTTGTATTGCAGATACTGTAAAATGCAAACTAAACTAGAACACTCTGAGAGCGCATACCTCCGCCAAGCAAGGCAGCGGTAACGAAAAATTCAAATCGGCTCTGAAACCATGATTTTCTTTGTATCAACACCCAAATCTGATCACTTATGCCTTTTGATAATATTAACAGTGTCCTTAGTTTTCTTGCAGATCCGTTCATAACTTTTTGAGTTATGCTGCTAACCCAAACATTTTAAGAAACATAAGTCGAACACACAAACGGACAAACCGATCATCATCAAATTTTATTCATTTAGCTATGTCTTTTAACATGACAAACAATTCCTAAGAATTTCATAAAGATCCATCCATAATTTTTTAGTTATCGCTCCAACAAACATTGCAACAAACATCAGTCAAACACACAAAAGTACCTGCCGATCATCATCGAAATTCAATCAATGATGTCATTATCATTACTAAGAATTCCTGAAAATTTCATAAAGATCCATCCATATTTTTTGTCATTACGCTAAGAAACATAAATCAAATACAGCGACAAATAAACAAACAAATCATCATAAAAGTTTGATCATTTACTCTCTGTAATAAACCCAACAGCTCGTGTAAATTTCATGGAAATCCGTCCATTACTATTCAAGTTATAGCACTAACAAAAGAGGCAGACCAACAAACAAACAAGTTGATAGACATATCTTCACCAATAGTTAATCATCTGTTCCTCCTAACATACCTAACAACCCATGTAAGTTTCATCAAAATCGGTTCATAACTTTTTGAGTTATCTTGGTGACAGAATAACAAACAGACGGATAGACAGACAAACCCGACGGAAACATAACTTCCTTGCTGGAGGTTCTCATTATTGTTGCAATTTATCCGTTTTTAATTTGTTAGCAAAATTGATCAAAAAACATACTACAGTATAGAAGGTCGGACCGCATTTTTCTGGGATACGGCCAGCTTTGAAAATAAACACCTTGGTGGAACACACGTTCAGAATTTGTGGCACCGCCCATACGGGTGTATACGTTAACATCCGCAGACTTTATCTGGATACGAAATAAAATGTCACGCATTGCACAAAAGCGGAATTAAATATTTCCAACCGTCCACGACGCAAATAATATGCTCGAGCCTTACAATGTCGTTGAAAGTCGTATTGAAGTTTAATAAGCAAATGTTGGAACGTTGCACAGAAGTATAGTGTTAGAACGTTACACGGAAGTATAGCGTTATAACGTTACACGGGAGTATAGTGTTAGAACGTGCACGGGCTTATAGGTAATCACACTAAACGTTCATTTCTATAGGAGAGCACTGGGCAAGTCAACTGTTGAGCGCGGCTTTGTCTTAGTAAATGAAGCATTTGATTCACATTTCACCAGTACTGGATGCGGAAGTGCAGTGCACAGGTGTACGAAACACTTGTTTGAAAGCACACCTGATACACGTGTACTATGTACATATGCGGCGGCGCTTCGACTTAGTACGTATTTAGTTCGAAACTTACCGAGGTCTAACGTCAGCACAAAGACCATCACCCAAGGCCTGGGAGCCGAGGTTGGGGGATAACACGATGATGGGCTTCTGAATTTTATAGGAGGAACTATGTTCTCATATACGTCGGCTTGACAACGAAAGTACGAGTACAATACCGGCTGCCAGGATTGTATAACTACAGGCAAACTTCATGAAGAAAATACAAGTGATTGCTCGACATACCTTACTTCAACTCGATCAGAATCTACTCTTGAGGTTGAAATCAAGTTGCGTTGCAAAGTAAGCTAAGAACATAGTGTAGAAGGAGCATGAATTAACAAGATTCTATTTATAAAGAACGCAGTGAAAGAAGAAATTAGGCCTTACGAGGATGCTCAATTGCTCATTTCCTTCTGCTCTGTAAGCGCTGTTCTCACTCGTAGCTAAAGCTCTTCAACGCAGTCCTCGACGCTGATGAGGCCACGGCCCCCTTCTCTTCTGTTAATGTAGAGTCTGTCTACGCACGATCTTGGGTGCAGTGCTCGATAGATGGTCACGAGGTTACTGGTTTTGATGTCCATGCCGGCGTAGTATTTCTTGGTCCAGTGGATAATGCCAGCAGAATATCGTACAACGTGGACGGCCATATGTTGATGGCTTTGATGGTGTTGCTCCCATTCAGGTGTGACTTCAGGATGAGCCGGAGTCGGGAAAGGTACTGCTTCCGAATGGAATCTTTCATCGTTCTGTGGAATATAGTGTTATACTCTATGTCTCTTCGATATCCTTGATGGTATCTTCTTCGATGATGATTCCCTCGGACGCAGTAACCTCACCCCTTTCGATGTTAAGGACTCCGCATTCGCTAACATCGAACTGCATATTGATGTCTTGGGAGTACTGATGGACTATATTAAGGAGCTGCTCTACTTTGTTCTTTGATTTGGCGTAGAGCTTCAGATCGTCCATGTAAAGCAGGTGGTTGAGCTGTAGTTATAGCCCTGACCGGCCTTGTTCAGGGTCTCGGAGAGGGGGATCATGGTCAGGACAAAGAGTAGTGGAGATAGGGAGTCGCCCTGGAAGATGCCCCGCTTGATGCTCACCTCGCCGAGGTGTTTGTTGGCGCTTGTGAGCTGGGTCTTCCAATTGGGCATGGTCTTCGCGATCAGATTGCGGATGTTGCCGGCGATGCCGTAAATTTCCAGGCATTACAGGATCCAGGAGTGAGGGACCATCCCGTGTAACATTTTTGATTCCCTTGGTATTCCTGGAACTTCGTCAGTCTACATATTAGAACGCGATATCTCATGAGTATTGTTTTTTTGCACTCTTTTGGGAATATCCCGTAGGAATATCATTGGAAAATACCTAAAAAATGTTTTCATGAAATCCTTTGGGTATATGGTCGAGATATTCCCTAGGAATATTTTCAGAATCTTCGGTGGGAGTGCTTTATACCATTCAATAATGTTTAAGGAATATTGGTAGAATATCGACCGGGCAGGATTTACTGCTGACAACGTACAGTAAAGGGAACATTGCAACTACATTTTCAGAGAAGGATGCATTAGCAAGGAATATGAAAACAATAATATTTAAATATTTTTGAGGAAGGTATGCATTTGCAGGGAATATCGAGGTCACCCTTTTAAGACATAATTTGAGAAGGAATATATCAGCAGGGAACGCCGGAGAAAATATGCAGAAACATCATTTAAGAATTATTGACGCATTCATTCAAAGACAGTATCAGAAGCATTAAATCGGTCCTATTATGTACAAATGTTTTTTAGATTTGCACACAACAATATAATTAGAGTCGCAAACATTGGTAGAATAAAACATAAGAATTGGTTACTCAACTGTTTGGAAAGCAGAGGGTACGGGTTTTGTCAGACATACGCAACTGTCCCATAATGTGGTGCCTAGCGCGCGCAGCCAGAATGCTAGAAAAAAACATGATACGACGAAACGTGTCTCGCTTGTAAGGTACTGGAGCTGCAGATTTTCTGGTCGGTGCTGAGCAGAGAATGGATGCTCAGTGGCGAGGTTTGGTTACTGGTGATGAAAGACCAATCATCATCAACATTCCGACTGCATGGTGCCTTTAGTGCGCTACCAGACAGTCGGAAGGAAGAAAATAGAATGGCGAAACAATCTTGGTGGCGGTCGTAAGAAGGAGCTACGGTTGCAGCTTTGATTCGTGCGAGAAAGGGTTGATGTACGTGTTCCGATGTGTTGAACAAATACAGCCGATGAACATTTCAATTTTATAAGATACTCACTAAATATCAATCATAGGCTCAAACGATTTTTTTCTTACAATTATTGAAATGTCTTCATTCCTCTCCTGTGTGATTTGATGTGTTATGTTCTTCCGTTGAGTTGGTGGAACTTGTCGGCCTCTCTCAACATTCTGACTACACAGCGCAATTCTATACTACAAGGTAGCCAGAGAAGGTCACAAATGGCAGGACAGCCATTACACACTTATGTTCTTTCAAGAATATAATTCTACGGTTCATTTGCTGGAGTACATTCGATGTAGGGAATTCTACATGTAAGATCAGTCACTCGTGCAACACCTTGAGTTGAATTACTTTAGTTAGGTATGAGTAGGTACTACACTCGTTTTATTCTGCATTCCTAAGTTTGGCTTCCCTGTTGAGCTCGAAAGATTTTTGAAGTCATTTCCCGATTCCGGAACAACTGAGATTACGATCGCAAGATCAATTAAAAATTGACAGAAATTTGTTGATCGTGGCGTGCTAGTCTCCACTAGCCGACTTATAACAACATTAATCATAATAATAAAAATAACAAAAACAATGACAATAATTGATTTTTTCTCTCGAGGGAGATTTTCATAACCGAACCAATAGAAGTAATTTCAACTTCACCTCATCTCCCACTAGAAAACTCTCACGCACTAGTTCGTGCTGCAGACTCAGGTCAAATGGCCCCAGTCGACCACAGGTGGGCAAGAACTATGGCGCTAATTACTAATTAAGTGTCAGATCCGTGACAGTACCATACAGCACAACCTGCAGCGTAGCAAACAAAAGGCTCTATACAATCGTATGACAAAAAAAAATGCGAAGACAGTAATTTTAACTAATTATTCAATTTACCTACTTGGAACATCATATGATTGAAAATACTGTAAAATGGATTTTTCTAATGCAAATTTTGATATGTAGCTTATTCTGTTAAATTTATTAAATTGTGCTTAATATTATTATTCTGGTAATTTATTCAGTCGTACTTGATATTATTATTATTCATCAGAAAGTATACCTCAGTCCCGTCTAAATTTTGTTTTACAATACCGATCAGTTACTTAACTTAGTTTATTAATTTCATTTCTGTTACTGTATCATAATCATAGTACAGTACCTATCACAATATTATAAGCTTAACTAGAACATTCTGAGAGCGACTAGCTCCGTTAAACAAGGCTTGGTGACGAAAAGTTATATATGATTCTGAAACCATGATTTCATCGAATGAACGCCAAAGTCTAATCATTTGTGCCTTTCAACAGTATAAACAATTTCTGCAATTTTCTTATAAATCTGTTCATAAATTTGTAAGATATGCTACTAACATACATTCTAACACACATTAATCAAACACACAAACGGAGAAATCAATTTATAAGGGAAAGCCGTCAGAAGAGCTTTGTTTCGAAAATGTTGGATTACATATATATACGCTTGATAGAATACTTGATAAAATCTGTGTTGATAACGACAGCTTTTCATGTCATAACCTTTATTGACGTTTCAAAGTTAAAGTAACGAAAATCCAGTATGTACTTGTGGTTCTAAGGGATCATGGTACACATATGAATCAATTTCCATCGCATGCATGGAAATCGCAAAAAAAGTGTTGAGTAAAGTAGGGATGTTTTTTTAAAGCTATTGCTGTACACCACAAGTTGTGCTGTACAGTACCGCCGTGCTCATCGTAGTTAGTATTAAGCTTATCAGATATAATAGTACCGTAGAAAGCTGTGAAAACTTCTCCTCTGAGAGAAAAAAATAGCCTACATTTGCTTTTGTTCTTAGGTTACTCGTACTGCCAGCTTTATCCTGCCCGTCTCAGCGGGTCCTGCGGAGTCTTGCTACCTGCTCATGGCTGCTCTTCTTTTCTGATTTACTGCCTGCGTTCTTAAATATCTTAACTGTACAATATTTATAGCTGCTCAGTAACGCTCTATACACTAAACAATGCAAATAATATATGCTTGTACAATTCTAACAACTCCTATCGAGTTTGATACAATGGCTCCCCAATGTATTCATGTTTTCTAAACGCTAAGGCACCATTAGATAAGGTACACCACTACTCTCTGTTTAAGTGTATAGTGGAGAAACAGATACCTCCTTGCGTTGTAAAAACACTAAAGTATTGGTTCCAAACTTAGAAATGTTACGTAAAATGGGTAACGCAAATATCATCAGCGTTTGGCATGACTAATGGTAAACGACAAGGAGGCCTCCTGTCTCCCATTCTGTTCAATATCTTCATTGCCTGTATCTGTACAAAGTTGAATGATGCTAGAGTAGGCTGTCACATTAACAATAAAGCAGTTAATACCGTTAGTTATGCTGATGACATAGGTAGTAATTGTTTCTGCCCATGCTACAAGATTAGATTAGATAGGCGGCAGTAGACGAACCAAAAGGCCCATTCTCAAAGAGACACCGAAACTTGCGCCCCGGCCTTCTAAGAGCTATTGCCATTAAGTGAGTAGGATATAAACGACTGGGGAAAATAGAAGAAGAAAAAAAAAGAAGAGGAGGGAGAAGAGTCTCAGCAAAAGAGACGATCACGAATGCACGAAATTATGATCAATAGCCACTGATATGCGGAGTTAAAGATGTCAGACAGTGTAGTTGGAGCGGAAGAGAGAAGAAAACGGATTTAGGAAGCCCCGGAGGCTTTAGCCGTTAAGAGTGTGCGACTCCTGGAAGAGGAATCCTTAGCTGTGGGGGATATCTCTCCCAATGTAAGTCAAGACGATATTTAAACGTGTTGACTGATTCTGCGCTAACAACGTCGGAAGGGAGTGTACCCCAAATGCCGACTATGAAATACGGAAAGAACTGCAGACTTAAGGTCGTTCTTCGAGCTTTGTGCTTCAGTTTTTGACCGTTGTTTCGCAAGCGATCATTTGAGTCTCTTTCAAAGAGTCCCGTAGTATATACGTCGTTGAAGCCATTCAAATACTTGAATGTTTCCATTTGTTGCCCCCTGAGTCGTCTTTGCTCGAGAGAGATCAGACCCAGTTCCTTTAAGCGATATTCATACGGCTTGTTTCGCAGCTGAGGTATCAATTTCGTTGCTCTGCGTTGGACTCTTCCCATGTTATCGATATCTTTGCACAGACGTGGCGACCAGAATTGAACAGCAAATTCTAAGTGTGGCCGCACTAATGCCTTGTACAGGGGAACGATGATGTCCTTGGACTTATATTCAAAATTCCTGCTGATGGATCCGAGTACTCTGCTTGCCATTTTCACAGTCTTGTCAACCTGTTGACTGTGCTGTAGTTTGTTTGTAATAGGGATTCCCAAGTCACATTGTTGGGTGACAGGAGCCAATTCTGTGTCATTCATTTTCAATGGAGTTGAAGAGTTTACTTGCCCTACGTGCATTACTGAGCATTTGTCGACATTAAAGCTCATCTGCCACGTTGTGCTCCTCTCCATGATGTGGTCAAGATCTTGTTGGAGCTCGGCTGTTTTCGTGGCATGCTGACATAGTTTTGTATCATCCGCGAATTTACTGATTTTAATACGGATGTTAAGATCCAGATCATTGATGTATATTGAGAACAGAAGCGGGCCAAACATGCTACCTTTTGGAACCCTGATGATACCTGCGTCCAGTCGCTTGTCTCTCCTTCAAGCTTCACTTCCTGCTGCCGACCAGAAAGCCATGCCCCGATCCATCGTAAATAGTCTCCCTGGATACCTTGGGCTTCCAATTTTTCCATTAGCCGTTGATGTTGGACTTTATCAAAAGCCTTTTGGAAGTCCAGATACACAAGGTCTACACCCTTTTCTTCATCTTTAACATCAGTAACTTTTTAGAAAATTCTAGATGGTTTGTTAAGCAGCTTCTTCCATTTCGGAAGCCATGCTGAGAGTCGGATATGAGCTGATGCATCCTCAGGTGGTCAGTGAAGCGCTTTATCAGGAGGCGTTCGATAGTTTTGCTGACGACTGATGTAATACTGATTGATCGACAGTTGTTGGAGCTTTTCTTGTCCCCCTTCTTATGTATCGGTATCACGTTAGCTAGTCTCCAATCCTGCGGAACCTCTCCCGGTCTAAGAAACCGTTTAAATACTTCGAACAGTGGCTTCACGATAATTGGAGCCATTTCTCGTAGTACACGGGTAGTAAGATTATCGGAGCCAGTGGATTTCTACACATTTAGGTGAGTCAGTGCTTGAATGATCTCGATCTCCGTGAAAACACATGGGTTATAGGAGCAACTTGCATCGGTGCTGGTTCAGGAATATTCATAACATGTTCAATAGTAAACAGAGGTGAAATAGTCGTTCATGATTGTGGCTTTGTCTCTCAAGTCATTGGTGATTGCACCGTCAGGTCTTTTGAGCGGACCTATGGTTTTTTTTTTTATTCTTCGTTCTTTGACATATATATAGAATGTCTTTGGTTTGCGTTTTGCCATAGTAGCTACGGATACTTCTTTTTTCCTTTTTGTGGTCCTGACTATTTTCTTTACATCCCGACATGCCCTGATGTGACTGGACCTGTTCTCCTCTGTTGGATTACGCTTCCGTGCTTTGTAACGCCCTTGTCTCCTGGCAATGCAGCGTTTGACTGTCCGATTCATCCAGAGGGGATCATTGTTGATACGAACTCGTTTAGTTGGGATGTATTATTCAGCTGCTGTAAAGATGCTCGTCTTCAAAATGTGGGATCATTGTTCAACACTGGCGTCTCTCATCGAGGTTTCAAAGTCAGTTGCTCCTAATTCAGTTGCCATTCTCTGAAAATTCGCTCTTCGATAGTCTGGAAGCTTGAGCCGACTCGCATTAGCGGTGAATTCATTGTGAGTTTGGAGCATCAATTCAATCAAGTTGTGGTCTCTAATCCGATCCAGGATGGATAGGTCAACAATTTCACAATCTGGAGTGGAGAGAACCAGATCTAGAATATTACCATATCTCGTAGGTTCATTAACGTGCTGGGTCAGATGGTGGTGGCTGAGCAGTTCAAGCAGTTTGCAAAAGCTGCTTGCAATCTGCGAGAGCCAAGCGAATAATCTTTGTATTGAGTATAAAACGGTAAAAACAGCGTGCATGTATAGTATTAGGCAGAACCTGCCTGAATTAAACATTCTGTTCTGAATGGTGTGGAGCTTCCGTACGTAAACAGCTTCTCTTACCTGGGTTACAATATCACTGACGATTTTCGTGATGACCTGGATATAGAGAAAAAGTGCGAAAGCTCCATGTAGTTAATAACACGTTAATTAGGGAATTCGGTTACTGCTCCGAAGACGTCAAATGCCAGCTGTTCCGAACCTATTGTTACCCCCTGTACTGTAATTCACTTTGGTGTAACTTCAATGAGAAATCCATTGAGTGATTGCGTGTTGCTTACAATGACTTTTTCCTCATATTAATGAAAGTGCCTAGGTGTTATAGTGCAAGTCAAATACCATAGTTGCTCAAAATTACACTGATTGTCTCAATGTCAAGACCAGGAAATGTGCCCTGAGCCTGAAATACAGGATTGGAAACTCTAGCAAAGCATTAATAAAAGCTATCTGCAATGGCCCTGGCTACAAACGATCTAATATGCACCTACGATGGCAGCGCATACTGTTGTCTGACGGAGGCCAAGCAATGGGGCGTAATGACGTCTAGAATGATAGACCACTGCGACATGTCCTTCGTAACATAGAAATAACATACATCCTCTTGTGTTTCATGTAGCATTGTAGCATTTCAGTATTGTAATGTCTCCATGAGTATTAAACAAAGTTTATTATTGTTGTCATTATTATATCCGTCCATAACTTTTTTTAGTTATGTAGCTGCTGACAAACATGGAAATGTCCTTTGGCATTTCCAACACATAGTGTGAATTTCAAAAAATATTCGCTCCTGATATTTACCTCCGCCAGGAGGTTATGTTTTCGTCGTGTTTGTCTATCTGTCTATCCGTTTGTCTGTCACCAAGATTACTCAAAAAGTTATGAACCGATTTGGATGAAATTTACAGGGATTGTTAGGTATGTTGGGAGAAACAGATGAATAACTTTTGGTGAAGATATGTCAATCCGTTTGTTTGTTTGTCTGCGTCATTTTTCTAGATGCCATAACTGAAAAAGTTATGGATGGATTTTGATGAAATTAACATGAATTGTTAGGTATATAACAAAGAGTAGATGACCAAATTTTGGTAATGGTCCGTTTGTTCGTTCGTTTGTTACTGTTTTTAATTTTATGCTTGTTAGCACAGTAACTCAAAAAATAATGAATGGATCTTTATGAAATTCATAGGAGTTGTTAGTAATGGTAAAAGACATAAATGATCCAATTTTAGTGCAGATCGGTTGGTTCGTTTGTATGTTTGAATCATATTTGTCATAACGTTTGTTAACAGTATAACTCAAAAAGTTATGAACAGAACTTCAAAAAAATTGAACAAGCTTTTACTAATATAAAAAGGCACAAATTATTAAATTTTGGAGTTTATGCAAAGAAAATTATGGTTTCAGAGCCCATTTGAATTTTTGCTACCGTTGGCTCACTTGGCGGAGGTATGCACTCTCAGAGTGCTCTAGTTTGAGTTGTTTTGCAGACAATCATACGGTCTAACACAGAGACAAACAAATGAACAAACAGATGATCACAGACGCTTGGTAACTGACTCTCCGTCGTATACCGAAAAAGGCAGACAAACAAACAAACAGTTTCATGGATTTTCTTCAAAAGTTAGTCTGTTACGACAAGAATGCCTGATAATCTCTGTAAATTTCGTAAAGATGTATCTATAAAGCTTTAGTTATCTGTGTGAGAGACAAGTACAAAAACAGACGATACGCACACTGCTTTCCTGTCGTACGTAATGAACGCACTGCAGTGTTCTCTATACTGTTTTCATGATAAACATATTGCGAACAAATGAAACAATATTCAGCTGTAGCCAGAATTATTGAAACTTAGAAGCAAACGCGCTTGCGTTCATATTATGAATATTTTCATCCTCACGAGGGCAAACTCATATTAATTACCTCTCCGTAAATACCATCAATGAAACACATTTGCCCCTGACGCGTCCCATCTTACGCATACACACACACATATATATATATAGAGAGATTTTCCATTTAAAGATAAGTACGGTATATGCCGAATGTGATAGAACGAAAACCCAGCTAAGACTATTATGTTAACCTCATTTTGTAACTTTTTATAGATAGCAATTGTCATATCCTTCAAGCAACTAAGGTGTTTTCGAGTATATCTCTTAGTATGTCACCAGTACAACTCACAAAGATATGGACGGATCTTTTCGAAATTTATAAGGCTTGTCAAGCATAGATAACGAACATAGATGATCAACTTTTGGTGAAGATCCGCTGAACCGTTTGTTTCTTTGACTCTTTTTCTGGTAGAAAAACTCAAAAAGCTATTGCCAAATTCCTATTAGAAAATTCAGGTCTTGTTGGAATTGTTATTATTAGAATTGTTTTTTTTAGATTAGATTAGATAGGCGGCAGTAGACGAACCAAGAGGCCCATTCCCAAAGAGACACCGGGACTAACACCCCGGCTTCTTTGAGCTATTGCCATTATGTTAGTAGGATGTAGAGGATTGGGGAAACGAGAGGAGAAAAAACGGAAGACGAAAGAGAAAAAAGAGAAAGAAAAAATAAAAAACAGAGGGGGAGAAGAATCGCCGCCATGAATGCCCCCAAGCATGATCGATTGCCGCTGATATACGGAGCTTTAATATATAGATGGAGTGGAAGTGAGAAGAAGTCAGCGTTTACCACTTGTATGTTTGTCTCAGAGTCGGTTCTTATATTGTAAAAACCGACTCATGAACATACGAGCTTCTTTTCATGGAATTTGCAGGAATAATGAAAATACAGAGACATGATGATAATCAGTTCATTCGCTTGCGTGTTTGACCAATTTTTGTAAAAATTTTTGTGAGTAACATAACTCTAAAAGTACAAAACACGTTTCAGGAAGTAAGTAGAAATTGTTAGAAATGTCATAAGACGTAAATGCCCAAATTTTGGGGGTGATTGGCTTCTCCGTTTGCGTATATAGTTATTGTCTGTCAAAATATTAGCCATGAAATGAGCAAAAAAAAAAGCAACTTAAGTATATCAAATATACTGTAGTTACAGATGATCTTGTAACCAAGATGCACTCACGACAAAATTTTGGGATGATCAAGGGGATATCTCCTAATTTAAGGGCCAAATATGGGTTTTCGTTAATATTGTCTTTCTTGGCGGAGGTCTGGGTTCTCAGAGTGCTCTAGTTCATATTGATGACATTCGGCCTTCATGGTATTGTATTAATGGGGCAAGCATTACTAAACTTCCAGAATCAAACTGATATCTAGTCCAAGACTGGAAACTATATATGTTAGTATTGATATTCTGCATCCAGGAGTGTAGAGTTGCTAACGGAGAGATGTTCAATAGCCTCCTTGAATTCAATGTAATTTTCATAATAACAACTTGTCTCTATTCACGGATATATACGTCGGAATTCTACACTGCTTCCACTCCTGTTCATCGCATGTTCTTCCGGTTCTACACTACTTGCGGCCTTGAAGCTTCCGGTAAGCCATCTTTGCTTTATAGTTTAGCCAAGTGCAAATAACCACGAGCTGTGCCCACAGTAGGCGGTTATCCTGCGGCGGAAGTTATGGGAGAAGGCACTTGTGTTGTTAGTACCTACAGCACTGTATTCAGAGCTCATACCTCCACTATCAGTACAATGTTAAGGGAACCATTAATGAAATTGATCTTGATACTAGGAATTTCTTTTTGCCAGCTCCAAAGTTTGATCATTTATGCTTGTACACTTCTAACAACTCCAACCAAGCTTGATAAATATCCGTCCATAACTTTATTAGTTGTGTAGCAACTGATGAACATTTTCACAAACATTGAACAAATTCACGAACGATCAAGCCGATCATCATCACTAATCCGTTAAAATTTCGTAATGCTCTGTTGGCGAAATTTTGATGGAGGAAACTAGAGTATAATTATGTATTATCAAAAATGACAGCTAAGAGTTTGTGAAAACTATTTTTCATTTGTCTTCCTTTTCTTCTTATATGCTTCTATGTCTGAGCTACACACTCCTTTCCTTCCTTCACTTAAATGACATGCGCAAAAATTAGTAAGCCCTATCGTGCCAATTTAATTAATTTACTCGCCACATATTTTGCATCCGTTATTATAAAACAACAATGCATCAATCTTTTTTTGTTCTCAGGCGATAACTGCTTCGGCAAAGGAAGACAGTAAACTGAAAAATAACTACTGCACAACTGCTGGTTTAAAAAATGATCCTCGTGAGCCTCGTTGATGAACTGCTCAATGTGTACTTCATCAACTGAGAGTGAATATAGTTCCGGTGCATGGAGAAATTATACCGTATACCAGAAATTAGTCTTGACTGTGGGTTAAGAAAATCGTTACATATCTTCCGCTGGCAGATCAGCAAGAACTCCATTTAATTTAAAGGATGTGAATTGCAACTGTTCATATCTTCTGCAACCCAGTCTGATTTTTGCTTCACAGATGCAAAATTAAACTCTTGGACAATAAAAACTAGACAGCACTCTGAGAACGCATACCTCCGCCATGCGAAGCATCGGTAACGAAAAATTAAAATTGGTTGTGAAACAATGAGTTTTTTTTTTGTATCAACACCAACCTCTTTTCAATTGTGCTTTTTGACGGCATTCAGAGTTTCTGAAAGTTTCTTGAAGATCCGTTGATAACTTTTCGACTTATGCTACAAACAAACATGATGACAAACGAACCCACAGATCATCGCCAAAATTTAATCATTTACGTCTTTTAACTAAACACTCTTGTATATTTCATAAATATCCGTACATAACTTTTTGAGTTATTCTGCTAGCAAGCATTAAATTGGACACAGCCCAAAACAAACGAACAGACAATCATTCCAAAAATTAGGTAATTCACTTTCTGTAATGTACCTACTTAACAACCCATGTCAATTTTATAAATATCCGTCCATAACTTTTTAAGACTTGGCATTAAGAAAAATGAAGCAGACAAATAAACAGATGGACGAATCTTCACCAAAAGTTAATTATCTTTTCCTCCCAACATACTCCATAGTCCCTGTAAATTCTTCAAAACCAATCCATAAACTACTTTTTGAGTTATATTGGTGCCAGACAAATACTATGAAAACTTAACCTCCTTGGCGGAGGTAATAATGTGACGAGCATTAGTCACCCAAATAAAAAGAAAGCCAACCGAGGATCACAAAAATTTCATCATTTATGACAATGAACATTTCTAGCAATTCGTGTAAATTTCATTAAGAATCATTACCTCCTCATAGGACGTTATGTTTTTGAAGTGTTTGTCTGGGTGTCAACAAGATAACTCTACGATCATTGAACGGATCATTATGAAGTTTACATGCAGTGGTTGTTAAGTATGTTAACGGTAACAGATGATTCATTTTTGGTGAAGATCCGTTCATCGATTTCTTTGTTAGTTTGTCCGCCCATTTATCTTAGTACCATAACTAAAAAAGTAACAGACTGATTTTCATGAAGTTTATATGTCTTTTAAGTATATTACAAAGAGATTACTAAGATTATCTGTACATTCGTTTGTCGATGTGTGTGTTTATTTGCTTTTTGGCTCAATCACTCAAATAGTTTAAATGGATCTTTTCGAAATTTTCAGCAGTTTTTAGACTTGTTGGAAGACATGAATGACAAAATTTTGATGAGGATCGGTTGGTCTGTTGGTGTGTTTGAGTAATGTGGGTCAGCATGTTTGTTATCAGCGTAACTCAAAAAGTTTTGAATGGCCCTTCAAGCAATTTACAAATATTTTTAATGCCAAAAGTCACAAGTTATTACAGTTTAGTGTAAAACATTGATTCACAACAAATTTGATATTTTTTTACAGTTGCCTTGCTTGTCGGAGGTGCTCTATAGTTACCTCTGTCAAAGAGGTTATGTTGTCGTCGTGTTTGTATGTCGGTTATTGTTTTTGTCTGTCACCAAGATTACTGAAAATGTTATGAACGGATTTTGACGCAACACCCATAGACTGTTAGATATGTTAAGTGAAACTGATGAATAACTTCTGGTGAAGATCTCTCCATCCGTGTGTCTGTTTGTTTGTTAGTCATTGCAAAATAAAGCATTGTTATGTTTCACATTTATTTGATAATGATTAAATGGAAATGAAACACGTATGTTACATATAGAAAACTGGAAAAATTCATTCGGTTTCATCTACAAAAATTAATTTGGTATGAAATCTGGTTTCATTTAAAGACTAAATATATACGTAATCTCATGCGATACACTACATCCATAATGGTAAATTTTAAACTTGCACACTGCGTAATATACCAGAGACTCGACTACAGAATTAATCTGTTCTCAAAGTTTCTAGAACAATAATGAAAATAACGAGCTTCTTTATACTTCAAGCAAGAACTGACAAATAAATATTTTGTCGTATTAAGCATAAACAAAGTTACATTATGAAATTACTACCAGTTTTTTCGGAAGCAAATTACTGTTGCCAATATATTGTGTAGCTCGTCGATCTAATTGCTCATTTTCAGTTTCATACAACACATTTGTCAAACGTAAATAAAGATGTCAAAATAAACACTATTGTCAAAGACAACTCATAAACTTGTCAAGGGGAATCCATTGCATGTTAAAATCATTTGCACAATATTAATGCCTTTTGCATGTGCCAAAAGTAACTGAATTTGTGCAATGGCGAATGAGAAAAAGTGTATATAATGATGCTCTCAAAATTTGTAAGGAAAACGAGATCGAGTCCTGCGGGTGGATGAAAGAATTATGTAATTGCATTATAGCTTACTAAAAAGCCGCAAGGATGATAACTGTAGAGGGCACGTTAAGTGTGTTAAGCCTTAGTCTCATTATTTGGTGTGGCAAAGTCAAGCTCACAAGGTTTGACTTGTTAGGAAGCCAGGTTGAACAAGTCCTTGGAATGCACAGCGAGTATAATGTATTGGTTTGGTTTGGTTTATTGTTCTCTCAAATTACAAAAAAAATTAAAAACGTTATAACAACCATTATGCTCGAGAACACGCCTACTAAAAGTGGAACACTTATGGGGCGTACATATATCTATCTATCTATCTATATTATACTAAAAGTCTGTGAACCGGTCTTGCTTGTTTACTTGTGATCTTGTGTCTTGTGTCTTGTGATCTTGTGTCTTGTGTCTTGTCATCTTGTTTGACACATCTTCTTCACTTTT
>LQNS02276498.1:13422014-13433168 GCA_001587735.2 Parhyale hawaiensis
GGATTTATAGAAGACTTCTGCTGAAGGACGCCTCCAGTGGCGTAAAATGCCACTTAGATCTCGTTCGATAGATCTACAGAGTAACATGAAGACAAAGGTAACTTCAACTTGACTGCACGCCTCCAGCAGGGAGAGAAATCCGCTTGTACTGATCCGTGTTGCGGACGGATGCCCGTTAAGCCCCAGACTAGTGAGCGGCTGCAGTCAACTACAGTATTATAGCAAAGGCATCGTGAGATGGAAGGCTCATGTGACTACTGTGACCCTCTGACCGTCACAATTTCTGGTTAGGGTCGATACCTCGCAATGTAGTACGACCGCAGCAATGCTGATATCCCAAAGTAAGCATCACAAAAATTCACCTTCACCTGCCTTCTGGGAGGTGAATTTGGGAACTATAACATGCAAGCACAACACTGTAGCATTCCCCTAAGCAAGCAACAAGCAAGAGAGTAAATTAAATGTTTGAAGTAAAATCCGTAGACTTCTACAATTTCATAGCAATTTATATTGCACGCAAATCTATCAAAGGATCCCCAACCACGCGAGGTCCAACTCCCAGGCACCTAGACTTATTTTGCAAATGCTTAGGCATGCGATGCTGAACAATTTGTATAGATAGTTAAGTCAAAGTAACGAATCTTGCTGCAGAAGTACAAAATTGTTATGCATCCAATACTATTTGCATGTCAGTGAATCTACCTTTTAACAATGCGTGAGAAGCTGGGACTGTTTACATATATTAATGAGCTGAAAAAAACAGTAGTCTCCAGTAGCAGGTTCGCGATTTCACAGGATATATTAAAGTACTTCTAAAATTTCCAATATGATTGTGAAAATATCTCGAGCAAGCACGTTAAATAGTGAGCTGCATGCCTCCAAAAAAAAAAAAAAAAATGGCAGCAAACGATAGTTTGTGTAAAACTTGCCTTGCAAAAACGATAGTTTGTGTAAAACTTGCCTTGCAAAAACGATAGTTTGTGCAAAAGCACAAAACCTGCCTTGCTTAAAAGACGTTACTATATATCTTGGATATCGTACCCCACACTCCACACCGTGTCAAGGACCGAGCTCTACAACAACGGACGCGGTTCGCTAAAGCACAAGTCATGTTCAATTTCACCGAGAAGGAGTTACGAAAACCATAATCCAAGTTCGTTGTCTTTGCGTCAAAAACATGTTGTGTTTAAGCTGGGATGGAGTTACGCTGCTGCAGGGTCCACTCATCTCTCCTCGCACCGCTGCTAAGAAATGCATTCTGTCTCAGACTCGGCATCGGTTGTGAGACGTGCGGAGGTAAGTGCATGGACTGGTTGGCAGTAAATGAAGTTACAACTCAGATAGTGCAACTTCCGTGTCTCTCAGATGAAACTAATGCAGTGAAATAGCGTTACCGTGAATCTACCTTCACCCTGACCTGGGATTATAGTAATCTCTTAACGTAAAATAAGAGTAAGAATGAATACCTCAGGGTGTTGCGCCACTAATTTCTTGGGCACTGCATCCATATGAAAAATACATTATATTTACTTATTTATTTATTTATTTAATGCGAAACAGAGTAAAAGAGCTTTACGGCGATTCTACCTACACCCTGATCTGAAATAATAGTAATCCATTGCCGGAATCCTCCAAATAATAGAAAATAACGTAGCGTGACGAAGATTTACTAACACCCTGATCAAGAACAATATTAATCCCTTGTCGTAATGATCCGATATAACTCATCCTTAACTCTTAGACAAACTAAAATTGCTGTAAATTACTTTGTCTGATGGCCAACACTACCGCCAATGTCAAATAGTTAAAAAGTGATAACTCTTTTAAGCCCCAATTAATAACTATTAATTTTCATAAGAACAACGTCGTTTGTGACGTTATTAAATGGGTACAGTATCATGAAAGAGCAAAGTTTGTTATAGTTATATAAGATAGTGTAAGCCTCCTAATTTGGTACAAGAAAGCTGCTCTAAGAGAGGAAATGAAAGGAATATATATTATATATACATAGTATGCTAAGATGAACGTGGAGTCCATGCACGAGGATCAACGCGCACGGTCACAGCAAGTCGGGAACGAAGAGGAAGAACAGAATAAAGTATCATCAGTAGGAGCATGAAAACAGGAAGAAGCAAAGTGGGCATGAAACACAAACGCCGCGAAGGCATAGCTAATGGCTATAGAGTGGCCTGCAAAGGGCTAAAAAGATGAAGATATATGACGTCTACAGATAGCATATTTTCATATATTTTAGAATGCGACTTCATTCAGTTTGATCGACAATCCTAAACAAATACGTTTTGTTAAGGGATAGTAAAGTGTGCATATAGTAATGCTTCAATGGGCGAGCACTCATGCACGGATAACATTACACATGATATAAGGTGTGAGGTGCTTCAGCACAAAAGAAAGTTTTAATGAAAAAGAAATGTCATTAATTGGCATACTGCAGACGAGATGATTTCATTTCTTTAATCTCAACTAGCCTAGAATATGAATATGAGGCTTTCAAATCGCTACTTTCTTTTCAGTTTCAGTTGGTAATAGTAAATTGATTACGCTTAAGGGCGAGTTCACACGTCCCTCATCGTAACGCATTCAATCACGAAAATGAACACGAGCCGTACGCCAACTTTTTCTGTCTCTATCCACACGTTGAAGTGTCCTCCGGCATGGCCATTCAAATGAATGACGCCGCGCGTTCAGTTATGATATCGTTTCTTTCCTGTTTCGCTTATATTTCGCGTCGGTTTGAAGTCACGTTCGTAATCCATATTCTTACAGCATGATTTTGATACGAACAGCCTATTTCTAAACTATTTATAGCCTTATAAACCGATAGAAGGGAAATCAACAGATAGCAATCAGCCGGCTTCCAAATCCAAGATGGCGTCTGTATTCTTACAACATTTTCAAGCCTTCTAGTGTTGTTGCTTTAAGCGGGAGTACAGTGTTTTTGATCGTTAAAGTGATGATAAAAAAGCATTTTGTTTGTAATTTAAATATACTACAGAGGATAAATTCAGTATTTATAGGTTCTGTTTACTGAACTGAATGACGCGGCGCATTGAGAAAAGGGATACGTTTCATCTTTTAGTCTCCCACGTTGCTGCAGGCGCTTCAATCAAATCAACGCGCCGCGTCCATCAGTTTGTCCGAACCCGTTACGATGAGGGACGCGTGAACACGGCCTTAAGAAAGCTAGAAATTCAATGCCATGCAATTTGTAATTTCCGCCTGAAAATCGATAAGAATTGGGATCGATGCCCAAGATTGAGGTGCTGCATGAGATAAAACTAATGCATCAGATTATCGTCACCGCAGCTGGCCAATGGATGACGTCTGGAGTGTCGTATAGGAGGCATACATGCTGGACTCCACGGCAGCCCGTGGTTGTCTCGCAGTAAAATAAGCTGCCCTCGCAGTTGTGACGGTAGCTACTGGTCGGGTCGCTTGTAACCACATGCAAAACGGCTGACTTCCGGTAAAAAAAATGGTTTAGAATTAATAGATTTACAGATGTTACAGCTTTGTAGGAATTATTGTCTGGTGATTTACAATGACACTACATTTAAAGAAAAACACAATCTTTGAACACCACGCTTGTAATTGTAAAGCGTTGCGATTTGATCAAGTTTCTGCTCGGCCGGTCAATGAGAGTGCTCGTGGCAAGTATATCTAGGGTCTTGAGCTTCGGGAATGAACTGTGAGATACAATACGGACCAGGCTTTCTAAGGTTGTATCTATTTTAATAAATTTGGACCCTGATTTGCACGCTTAGTAGTAGTAGAAAGATAGAGGGTACTAGCGATTTGGAAGATAATAACTACTCTTTGCAGCGTACATCTCACGAGAATTATTGTTCCCGCTTTTCTTTCTGGAAGTCTCAAATGCAAAGGGGACTTCCCTAATCCAGCAAACAAAACCACACAGCATTGCCTACAACTAGGTGCAACGAATACCGCGGTAAGACATCAGGGTTACTTCTGGGGTGCGCGAAGCCAAAGGTATTTTGCAAAAATGAGAGTCTCTAGAGAATTCCCCTGCGGGGTCGATGACTGCCCATATGTACTTCCCATGTCCAGCCACGCAATGGTACAGCATACCTTGTGTTCAGCCACGGAAAGGTACAGCATACCTTGTGTTCAGCCACGGAAAGGTACAGCATACCTTGTGTTCACCAATGTTCAAGTGCAAAGTCAGAACGCGTCGCCACATCTCGTCACGGTTACACGGCCCCAATTCACGATAGGGCACCTGACTCTAGGACCGTGGAGATTCTATAACTTAAATTAAGCGCGTACTCCACTCATATTCCTGGTCGCACTGTGCTAGCTTGTTATCAGAACCTAAGTTTGACTTCCTGCCAGGAAAGTGAACTCGAACGATACCCGATCGGGCTTGCAGCGTCACTGTTACTGATATGATCCGTAGTCCATCGCGGGGGCCATGACCTAGCCAGCAATGGAGGCGGTCGAGTCGAGGGGTTGCGGTTGTCACTTGAGTTTGCCGCTCCTAGCGCCGTACCTCAGGCAAATCTGTGGTCCAATGTGTAAGTGGATTTCGTAGTGAGAATGTGCGGTGAAGGTAACGACCTTAAATATGAAGAACACTAAAAATTCTCTAGTGATTTCGGTCCTATTGTTTGAGCAATAGGTTGATGAAATTTTCTAGACACGTAACACGTAAAAAAAACTCCAAGCGGGTGCGCCGAGTTTCAGTTCAGGGTTAATAGGGAAAGATTATTAAATTTAATTTTACAAAAATTACGAAACAGCGGATATGCTTTTTTTATTAAGTTACTGTATATTGCTCCTACATGAGATTGAAATATTTTCAGAAAAAGAAAACAGTACATATTAACAGTAGATGATCAAAAATTGTTACAAGAGAAACTGTACATTTACCAGTGCAGACAGAGCAGTGAAGATTGTACTCTGCAACTTCGAGAGAAAAAACTATGGATGATGGAAATCTGAAGGTTTTGCATTTGTCGCAATAGTTCTATATCGTAAGTGATTTCATGATAAGAACCTATTGCCAACAAAGATTTTTTATTCGTTCAATTTCTATAGCATAAATCGTTCAATTTGTATAATAATAACCGTTACTTAAGGTTAAGGACGCACAAGTGCAACAAGGATGCAACACAAATTTTTAGCAAGGCCTGTAACACAAGTCCAAAGCAATGGTTGCATGGAAGACTTCACCAAACAGCAAATGTTGAGCTGCAACGCACATGGAGCGTATTTAAGTCTCTGATGCATCAAACTATAGAGACCGCGCTGCGCAAGATAAGTCAGCCCATCGCGTCGCACGGAAATGGAGCCACACTCCATGCGAAGCCATGCGACAAGGCATGTCTCATGCGACCTGAGCTGCAATGGTGGGGACAGTTGACTGGTGTGTCGTAAGTCAAATTTTCTTTCATGTTTTAAATGCGTTGTGAGTCGCTTGATGCCCTGGTGTGACCGCAGGCTTGGTGAGGAAGGACAGTATAGTGTTGGGAGTTAGGAGGAACTATTGAGATACTACTCATGAATTTTTCCTGTACAGGTGAAGTTGGAAGCTCAGATCGATCTCCAACGAACTTGCAATACAACTACACTAATAACTGGGCTAAAATCCACACGAGCACACACACACACGTCTCTGAGTCACGCACCATACGCACCATACAAATACGGAAACGCAAACAAAGATACAATATCAAAATTGGTTAGAGTTAAGAAAGCGATGTACAGCTGTAAAATGCCGGTCCGGACACACACCCACGCTCACTAGATGACCTAGTGACTAGGTCATGCAGACCACTTCCGAAACAAAGGCACACAGGCTGTTTGCAAAAGAGAAATACAACCCCAGAAACTAGAGCGGGTCGTAATCATAATTTGAGCTGTATCGTCTTATCAAATTAGCAACAACGCTAAATAGCTCAATAATGCTGGAAGTATGATACATAATGTGGCAGCGCAGCGTTGCCACGTCTTACGGCAACCTGAGGTGTTGATCCTAAATTAGAGTCACGGTATTTTTTCTCAGTAAATGGCAAGAGCATCTCAGACAGCATATTAAATACGCAGCACATTACGCTAAGCACGTCTTGCTGGAAATTATTCACGGTGACAGAGCTCGGATATTAATTTGAAACGAGAGCTTCATTAGCAGAAGATATTGCAACGCATTAGCAAGCAAGCTAGGCAGCGGCATTTCGAAGCAGAGATATTCCTAGAAATAAATTTGTCGATACTTTATTCTTTTTTACCCCGGAAGGCTCCTCCTATTGTGCTGTATCCCTATCGTTGCCCCAATTGGGAAGTATGGACTTATCCTACCAGAATAAAATAAAGCGGCCTGTTCTTATTAAAACTTAACGCATGGGCCGCCACGGACAGGTAGTGCAACCCAGATGGAGTATTATGCACCACTGGAATACCGATTGAACTTACGAGTTTGACACCTAACAGCTTCTATTCTATAGGAGTGCGCATCAACCGTAGCACGTGTATTTCTCCCGAGCACCTTGAGGGGAGAGACAGAAGAATACAACCAATGTCTTTCATTGTTGTACGTCGATAAAACATACAGAGGCTGGCCACACCTCGCCTCTGGGACAGATTCACTAGATCACACTCAGCACACAACCTGCTGGCTGAGCCATCAAGTGTTGTTGTTGTTCGTTGCCATCGTCAAGGTCCGCCAGAGCCAACTTGGGGAGGAGGCTCCGGAGGGGCCTGGGCAGAGGGGGGATATAGTCTAAGAGAGGAAAACAAGCGAGGAAACGTGCGGCCCCAAGCGGGTCCAGCCAGAGACTGCTCACCGAAAGATCAGTGAGGTGACTAGAACAAGAGAAGAGGTGTCGAGCAGACTGTTCGCCCAGTCCGCAGAGTTGACAGGAGGGACCGTCGAGATAGTAATAGGAAAGTGGTCTGAGTTTAGAATGGTGTGAGCTGACCAAATGGCAGAAGGAACTAGGTAAGCCGAGGTAATAGATAAGTCGGGAGAGGACGGACGTCCCACTGTGGGCAGCCGCGTAGGGGTATCTTCATTTGGAAGGCACGTGGAAGAGGAGGATAGTGCCTGAAAGAGGTCATCTCCCCTCGCTGTCCCTCCGCCGCACTCCGAGGCGTTAATCAAGCCGGGATGATAGGCGTTCATGTCGCCCAGGATGATGACATCCTCAACGGCATAAAGAGAGGAGAAGTCAGTCCTGTAGTTTGGGGGCTTGCTGAAGTGGGAGGGATGTCGACGTTAATGACAATGAGTGGTTTGTCCAGGAGGAGTCTTATGCCCTGATGTTCCACGGTGACATCACTGGGAAACAAACGAGTGATGTCGCCATCCTCGTGGGAGACAGAGTGCCAGTAGTGCCAGACCTCCCCTGCGTCCTCCACGGGGGCAATCCGCCCGAACTAGATTGTAATTATGGAAGGAGGGTGAGGCGACTTCGCGAATAAGCTTCGTCTCCTGAATAGCCGCGAACAGGTTTTTTTCCTTGGCCAGGAAGTCCTCCAGCTCACTTCTAGCATGGCGTAGGCCATTGCAGTTGAAATGGAGGAAGCAAACTGCATCATCCCACCCCCCCGGCTAGGAGCGGCGAAGGGGGCTGTCTCGTCGGGCACAGTGACAGGCGGAATCGAGGAACACGCAGGACATATCCGGTCCGGCGAGTAGGAGGAGAGTCTGGCGAGACCCGAACAGGGCCTATGAACCCAGTGCCTGCAGTTTGCACAGGGGAAGGCCCACTCGCGATTGGGGATTACGGATGAGCATACGGCGCGGAGCTTAGGACCCGGACTGAGGTGCACGTCGCTACAAAGAACGAGCAAAGAGACACGGAGGAGGGAGGGAATGCTGGCCAAGTCAAGAGGGGCACCTCCAGGCCAGCAACAGGAGCCCCGAAAAGAAAAAGGAGCAATAGAGCAATGTGGGCAAGAAGGGGCAAGGAGGCAAGAAGAGGCAAGGGGGACCAATCGATGGAGGAGATGGTGTGTCCTGTTGGGAATAGCCGGACGAGGGCTGCCAGCGATGACATCGTAGCGCTGACCGGCAGCGATTACTTTGCCAGCGATGACTCACAAGTCCTGCTGTGGTTCGGTCCACCACACAGATGCAGGGCACGTGGGAGCGGGAGCTACCAAGTCGACTCAGCAGACGCAGGTGACTGGCAGAAGCCGAAACCCAGACCGATGAGCAATACTCCATCACAGGTTGAAAAAAAGCATAAAAGTATCTGTGGAGTATATCTTTGTCACCAAACACAGAATTCACCTTACGCAGGAGCCCAATTTTACTCGAAGCCCGTGAAAATAGACGCCTAATATGAGCTTCAAACGTAAGCTCTTCACCAAAGGCAACCTCAGATTCTATCCCAGAAGCACAGTGTCATCTATCTTCAGAGGTGGATGTTGGGGTAAAAGTATCCGAGACCTACTGACGATCATAGGTTTAGTCCTGGTGGCATTTAGTTTCATACTACAGGTGGAACGTAATAATGCTCGACAGGTCCCTATTTAGAGACTGGATCACAACATAACGCGTGCTGAGGGTTGGTATCACTGCTATGAAAGTGGTGTCGTCAGCATAGTTGATCATCGTGTTCTCCAGCGAAGAGAGCATGTCACTATAGTATACAGGACAAACAGCAGCGGGCCAAATACACTACCTTCGGTGAACGCCTGACACCACTGTGACTGAGGTACTCGAAAAACCATCAGCAGACATACTCTGCGTTAACTCAGATACAAAATCTCGAATGACTGACAGAACCCTACCACACACCAAACGACTTTTACTTGTGCAGTAGACCTCTTTGGTTGACCCTGTCGAATGCCGCACTAAAGTCCAATTTTACAAGGCTTGCTTCATAACGACGATCCAGCACTGACTGTAGGTGGTGTGGCACAGCCATCAATGTGTCACAACAACCGAAATCAGCTCTGTACGCAAACTGACCTATAGGAAGCAGTACAGCGACTTCAGCAAAACGACCCAACTAGTAGCCTCTAGTTTCAGAAACACCTTACACACCTTCGAAAAAATGCGCATTAGCGTAATAGGTCTGTAATTAGCGATATTTAGTGACACTGGACCTTTGAAAATCTGCATATTGTTCTCAGTACACCAACAACGGGAAAATTTCCCAACCCTATCAGGCGCCGGAAGATCATTCCAGGGTTAGGGGTAAGAACGCTAGCAAGTTTCTTATAAAATAGAGGAAACATATCAACCGAGTCCATACCACCATATGGATAAAGGTCCTCAAGAAGCGCTCTGATTGCGCTAGATCTGAAAGCCAGAGAGGTTCAATGGGGCTCAGTTAACATCCATGAGGCAATAACAACACGTCTCTGCTCTGCTTCCGATCAAAGTGAGCCCGAGGGGCTCCATCCTAGCTAAGAGATCAGCAGCGAGAATTTGACCAGTGCCAACAAGAAGCGGTAAAGAGGGTTCAGCGCGGAAGACTGAACCCTTCAGCTCATTCCACCAACGATGTGAATGGTCAATCTCAGCAGATACTTCTTGGAACGCTGCCTTTGACGACACTGGGCCCTCTCATACACACGCTAAGCATCAGCTCTCAGGTTGATTGTACATGCTTTACGTCTGCCACAACATGTGGTCATGCAAACGTCCCAAAGCCCGAAAAGTTGCTTGTTAAGCCTCAAGAAACAGCCGACACTAATCGTCAAACCACGAGTTGACCCGAGACCTCACAACATTTTTCCTCTTTGGGGCAAGGGACAAACCTCTCCAAAACAGACACAGTCAACTTGCTGTTGCTGGGTTGCCTCCAAGAGGTTGAAGACTGAGCACCACCCTCTTTGACCGCATGGAGGAAATGCATTGAAGCGTTTCAATCTTGCAGGCAAGTGCTGCAGGTCCCAGTCCACTTTACCTCTCAAGTGGAGCCGCACCTCAGTCGGACCAAAGTCCTGAAGGGACCAAATAGGGGAGTGTTTGAGTGAAGTGCAATGGATTATGCTGCCCGACTCCCTGCGCCTCCCTAAAAGCTCCCGATACCTACTGCGTTGCCTAGGCGCGTTGCAGCATTTTAGGGAATTTTAGTTGCACCTCATTGCTGGCAGGCAGTGCAGCAAGTTAAGTAACGTTGCAGGTCAAATTTTCTAGGAGAGTGACCGTTAAGAAACATGTAACGTTTGTTGTAGCCCTTGGGAGATGAGGTGAGGCTCATAATATAATTTACAAGCCCATCAAGTTCCGGGGACAGAGAAACAGTCAAGTCGTTAAGTTCAGAGGCGGGGTCACCACAGCAAAGGTTTTGGCGCCAAACAAACGCCCTTAATGCCGCCCCAGCAATATCATCCTAATTAGCTCTGCTCTTAACGAGCACAAACTTCCAAATGTCTGCTATTGGAACAACCTGATTCAGCTTCAGTGACCAAACAAGATGTGAGTGGTCTGAAGCGAAAATGGGGAGCCAACTGACACAGCCGCCAAGTTAGGGACATCAGTCATGACGAGGTCGCGACAATAATGATTGACAGCAATACGCGTGGATCCCGGAAGAAGCTGCACACAATTAGACAAGGTGCAAAAGCCAATGCAGCCTCGCCATGGCCAACAGTTGGCGATACAGATCTTAACCAGTACCTGTGGTGCGGATTAGGAGTCCCGGCAAAAACAATCGCCGATTTAGGATCTGCACTCTTAATGGAAGCCATCGCAATCTGCAAACAGCCATAAATGGAATTATCAGTTGCTGGACTCAGGTGAAATGAGAACAAGTAAAAATTGTTCTGACGGTCACATATCCTAACAACCATTGTTTCGCTTCATGACGCACGCATTCATATCTAGTGATGGGTCGGATATCATTTTTTGGACATCCGCGGATGCACGTGCGGATGTTGCCATATTGACATCTGCGAATGCAGAAGTCAAAAAGGTGAGGATGTTCCGCAGTAGCGGATGCGGATGCGAATATTCGCCCCTCCAAAAACGCACGCACCCCCTCTCACGACGGCAGTTTATACAACACTTGGGGAAAAAAATTCAGATGGTGCTTTGTAGACAGGGACAGCACTTGCACACATTTCAATCCAAATGAGAATTTGCAGTTTTCAGTACTATGGATGAGCTTAGTGTACAATGATAAACCTGCACCTCCTTTGCCCTTTGCTGCGGATTTT
>LQNS02276498.1:13475742-13489256 GCA_001587735.2 Parhyale hawaiensis
AAGCACCAAAAGCTGATCCGCATCTTCCGAAGTCCTCGAGAAGTTTGCCTTGGCTTATTGGAAAAGTTTACAATTTTGTCTGGCGAAAGACAGTAAAGAGCCTGCATATTTCCGGCAACAGTCAATCACTGTGACATCGACGGGCTGAGAACAGACGCTCCGTGAGTCAAATGTGCACTGCGGTGAGGCTTCTGAGCAATTTTTTCTCTTCCGAAACATGCAATAACGAAAGAAGAAAAGCTAGTAGTGGTAACTTTTTGGCCCATCGAAACGATGCAACGATTACGTAGTAGCAGTAGCATTTTCTGGACCAAAGAGATGTAAAAGTGATGAAACTATAAGTAGTTTCCTCTGGAGCAATCTAAGCGATTTAAAATATTAGGAAACAATTGAGTGGTATGCTCTGGATCAATCTAAACCAGTGGTTCCCTATAAGGGGTCTATAGACCCCCGTAGATCCCCAGGGGGTCTACCATAGACCCCCAGGGGGTCTACCTTAGACCCCTACGGTGTTTATGTAAAGAAAACCTCTATTTTTGTTTCCCTGTCTTGTACTTAAAAGCTGAAAATAAGTCTTGCAACAAGAAATCTATTTATGTACAGTTGAAATAATTTTTAAAAAATCAATATGAGTGAGATGTGGATTTTTACACATTTTTAACGACTTGTTGAGCTCCCTCTGAAACGCATTTTTTCAAAAGTAGCGTTTTCTCTTAGTATTAGAATACATTTTAAGGGTACCTAAACTAAAGCTCGTTAGTTTGGTAATTCTTAACTTAGCCAAGGTTTCTTGAGATACTAAATTACTACCTCTAAAAAATATGGATTACTGTATTTTACAAATTTACTGCTCTTTGAACTACTGGCGGGCATTAGGAATGGATAAATGTTTATTAAATAGCCTTTAAAATCTAGAATATTCTTTCGAAAAAGATACCCTAATATAGGGATTTTTTGTGACAAATATCTCCAATATTCTGCTTATTTAACAATTTTAATTACCTCCGCCGAGGAGGTTAGGTTTTCGTCGGATTTGTCTGTTTGCCTCTTTATCTGTCGATCTGTCTGTCACCAAGATAACTCAAAAAGTTATGGACGGATTTTGACGAAATTTACAGGGATTGTTATGTATGTTAGGAGGAACAAATAAATAACTTTTGGTGAAGATCCTTCCATCCGTTTGTTTGTTTGTTTGTTTGTCTGTCTGCCTCATTTTTCTTAATGCCATAACTTGAAATGTCATAGATGGATTTTTATTAAATCATAAAGAGTAGATAACTAAACTTTTGTGATGATCTGTTTGTTCGTTCGTATGTTTGTTGCTGTGTTTGATTTTGTTTTTTAGCGCAATAACTAGGAAAGTTTTGAATCTATCTTTATGAAATTTACAGGAACTGTTGGTAATGTTAAAAGTATGCGTTCTAGTTGTATTTACTTTACCAAGTTGAATAATATTGTTAATAATACTGTATATTCCCTCTTATTTTTACTATTCTTCATTATTCGGCGTATATTACAAGTTTGATTGCATTTACGTTACGTAGTTAATTAAAATTTATTAAACAGTGATTTTTCTGTATCCTTTGCAACACAGGTTTTACCTAAATGTAGCATAATGCGTGCATTCAACACTAGCACACTAGGAATCTATGACGATGCACTGCTCTCTTTGCAGGGGTCTACACTGATCAGTTATAGGGAACGATTGATCTTAGCGATGTAAATATGATGAAATGAGTATTACTCTCTGGCTCTATCTAAATAATGTAAAACATTAGGAAACAATAAGAAGCATTCTCTGGATTTATACAAACGATATAAAAAATAACGAAATAGCAGTAATACACTTTGGAGCGATGGTTGCCATAGACGGCCCGCGATATCAGTTCATTAATCACATTAAGAGACGGGCCTGATGTGCCACTCGCTGTAAGAAAACTTATGAAACATGAGACGTTGTGATACAAACATTGAACAAAATGATCATAAGGCCCGTGCTACACATTTTTTCAGTTCCCCGTCCCTCTACAAAATAAAATGGTGAACCCCGCGTTGGATTGATCTGATGGGAAACGATTGGCGCGAGAAGTAGCTAGATAGTAGGTAGTCTAAACGATGTAAATATAAAGTAAAAAGTAGCGGTGGTATGCTCTATGGAGAAAGCAGCAATGAAAAATGAGTAAAAGTAATATTTTGGACATTTCTAAGTTTGTTCACGACGAGGCAAAAAGAAACTGTCGCAGTGGTATTATTTAGAAATATTTCAATGAGATACTGTGCGGCAGGCATTGCATGGGGTTCTGCGTTTGGCTAGATAGGTGTCCCATCCTGTATTCAGTGGGGTCACGACCCCAGAGAGCTCCCGATCTTACCTTTACCTTAAGTAGTTAACCCTTCACGACTTCTTTATATTCGTGTTCATAATGCTCTCTTCCTTTTCATGCTGATTCTCGCATTCAATTCTTTTGAGTTTTTCCATTGCTTTCCCGTCTTGCAATTCCAGTGCACGGTGATCCTAAGTTTACGGATCCTCTTTTCCTTGACAAACTACGTGTGCCTGTTATATGTCTTCAGTCATTTTATTTTTATTCTTTATTTATGCTAACAGACGTAAACATTTGAAAAGCTACTGCTCACAGTAGTTGCAGGCTAGAGAGTGCTGATATCAATGACACTGTAAGTCCCGTGTTCGTATCCCTGCCAAGCAGGCGAGCTCTAGCGGTGCTTGACGTGCTTAGTCAGCATTTGATGTCTGCATGCCGTTGCGGGGGTACTGCCTCAAGTCAAAAATGGAGAAAGTCGGGGTGTAGATCGTTAATGAGAGCCCCCGTCGTTGGCGCTTAGCATCTGTGGTCGATTACAATCGTACACCCCTTTGGGGCCAGTTGGCCTATATCTGCGGCACGAACCAGTGCAATATCTGCAGCACGAACCAGTGAGTGTGGGTTTCCCAGTAGAGAGAGCGATCAAAATGACTTTTACCGTTCAATTTTATCTTTACCGCTTGTCAGTTTGTATCGAAATGTTTCAATCAACGTTTTTTTTTTCATATACTAATTTCTATTTTGTCTAATTTTTGCCAACGATGTTGTTATAATGTGTCAAATTTTCTGCGAAATATCTGAATTTGATGCACTAAATGTTAAAAAATCGTTAATTATATTACATAGCTATCGTCGCGCTGGTCGGGTATAACCGAAACTAACTTTGCTCGCCATGCTACATGTTGTTAATAGGAAAGTCTAACTGTGAATATAACTGACAAGTAAACTAATGTGAAGAATGCAGTACTAGTACTAGAGAGCACTCTGAGAGCGCATACCTCCGCCAAGCAAGGCAACGGTTACGAAAAACTCAAGTTGGTTCTGAAACAATGAGTTTCTTTGTATCATCACCAAAATCTAATTATTTATACCCTTCGATAGAATTAACAGTTTCTGTAATTTTCGTAGGGATCCACTCATAACTTTTCCAGTCATATGCTGTTAAGAAGCATTATGACAAATATAAGTCGAACACACAAACGGACCAACCGATCATCACCAAAATTTATTCATTCGTATCTGTTAGCTTTACTAACGAGTATTATAAATTTCAATAAGATACGTCGATAATTTTTGAGTTGTTGGGCTAACATGTATAAAATCAAATACAGCGACAAACACACAGACGAACAAACAGATCATCTAAAAAATTGGGTGATTTACTCTTCGTTATATACTTAACAAGTCATGTAAATTTCATGAATATCCGTCCACAACTTTTTGAGTGATGGCAGTAATAAAAAACTGGCAGACAAATAAACAGATGAGCGGATTTTCATCACAAGTTAATTATCTGTTACTGTTAACACGCCTGGAAATCCCTGCAAATTTCGTAAAGATCCGTTTATACCTTTTTAGGTTATCTTAGTGAGAGACAAGCAGTCAAACAAAAAGACACACAACAAAAACGCCTCGTGGCGTAAGACCATCACCCGCGGTAGGGGGCAAATTCTATGGAAGTCATTTTCGATGGCCAGCTAATCCTAGTTATTCATATGGATGCTGTGTCCAATAAGATTGCATCGCTACGCCTCTACTATACTACCTCCTTAAGGATAACATATAAAAAAGTAGAACGCCCTGTGCTTCAGACGATTTCCCCCGGTGGTATCGAATTCGCTCCGGTGGAGAAGAATTCAACGTCATCATTTTTTATGGCCAATTAGGCCTAATTTTTTGGCATGGGTCACATCTAGGTCAACCCACCAAACTTCCTACAAAACATTATGAAGATTTCTCCACTCCTTCTACCTGTTTTTGGGTGGACAAACAAATACACAAATATATATATATATATACTTAATTCTTCGACGAAAACATTATCACCTTTCTCACTGCGTTCGCGAGTGATAAACACGACAAAAGCAAAAGCTCCTTGGCGGAGGTAAATATCAGTTGTGTCCTCCACGATACCTCAGTCGCTGCTACCCTAGCTGCCTGCCGCGCTCATCGCAACCGAACTGAAGTGCAAGAATTTCCTGAAGTCTCTCGAACCAGGGAAGCTCTCCGTTGAAATGCCTGACGAGTCTAGAGTAACTTTGCTGCGATTGAGTTACTGCCAACTGAGCGTTTGTTTTCAAGCGGCAAATAATGCAGTACTGCTGCCTGGAAGCCGCATTTTGCCAACTTGGATTGTGTTTTTTTTCAACATCTTTGGAAAGAAATAAACGAAAAAAATTGCAGCCTTCTTGACCAAAATAGAAGCACATTGTTGCTTAGCAGCCTCATAGGAGTCGTGTTTCTTAAGTAATAAATAAGGTGATTCTAGTATTAAAATCCGCTGGTTGCGCAAGCGAGAGATTGCTGTATTGCTAACAGTGTGGTGGTTGTTGCCTGAATCTGTGTGCCTCAAGGCTGCCAAAGTTCGAGTTTTCCCACAGGTCTTGGATTTTCGGTTAATGTCTTGGGTTAGATTCTGGGAATCTTGGCTTTTTACCATTTAATGGTAGACTACAGTTACTGAGCTCGTCAAACATACTTCATGATAGTCACCCTAGATAGTTCAACTTAGTTATCTTTGGGCTGAAGAAATCTTCTACATACATAGGGACGCGGTAGTAATGACTTTCACGCGACAAGCTTCTGTGCCCGAAGCCTCCACTGTAATATACATGTAATGTGACTACCTAGGTCTTTCTGAGCTCAGAACACAGTTCTTGCATGCTGTACAGTTCCCAATATTGCAATCATTGCTTCTTAGAAAGAGTTCCAAGAAAGTTTTAACAACGTCGCAAGTTTAAATCAGCCCATTTTTTGTGCTTTCGCCAATAAGACGGCATGTAATATATTTTTGAGACACGACTGGTGCTTTGCATCAAGATTCAAAGAAATGCAATCCTATAATACAACAAAATGCGAGCAGAATATAACTCGCCAAAAGTTGTAGCTTGTTTAATGAAAAAGATGTCACAAGAAATACAAAACTGTTACCCTATACTGTAACTCGCCTTGCTCGAACTTCAAGCAGAAGTGTGTTGAACACATACGTGTAGCCTATGATACAATTTTGCCCTCTGATGATTATGCCAAGGTTAACTAGTGTAAGTATATTATTTGCTCAAAAGTCTAATATACAGTCCTTGTCACGATAATAGCTTACTCATTTTGACACGTACTATTAAAGCTCTGTTTCTCTGATGAAAAGCTAATATTTTCATGGTATGTTTGGGACCATAAATGAAATTTTGTCGGAAATTTTCAGCTCATGTTAATGCGTAGTTTTCATTTCAGAAAAGTTTGAAGGCTTTGATCACTTTTTTTCAAGCGTGCCACGGTATAAGCTTTTATAGATTTCTATCAATCATCACTATCAAAAAATGCAATAATAAAAAGTATGATATGCAATGTTTTATTTAAGTAAAAAAATCCAATTACATATTCAAATAATGAAGTACACAGTTGATAGTTTACATAAGGATCTTTCTTCTGGAAAACAAGTTAAATCCTCTTGTCGACAGATTCTGTCAAGTTTTATTTCAAAGTGTATTGCCTTCCATTCTTGTAAATAGCCTCCTTCAGAATCCCCCACAAGTATTCGATAGGATTCAGATGAGGAGAGCATGCCGGCCAAACTATCAAACGGTCTCCTTTCAATCCTAACGATGACACGAACACGTCGCTCATTTGCGACAACGTTGCCATAACTCAAAAAGTGGCATTTTTCAGGAGAGGCGAACACAGTTTTCATATCGCCGTATTTTCTTAACTAGCACGTGAATAATGACCTTTCTCAAGCGGCCACTTTTACACTCAGTTATGGCTTAATTATCACTAATAGAAAATGACGTGGGCTTTCTGATGGTGGCAATAACTCATAATACCCAATTTAATTTTTGAGTTATGGCACCGTCGCGCAAACGAGCGCCATGAACTGCCTTTGCAGAGTGACACGGGGCATTATCGTGATGAAATATTAACCTGCGACGCTTCTGCAGGGGTACCTTACACTCGCCTAGAAGTGCCTTTGGCCCGATTTTCGCACTTTTTTGGCCCTACTGTCGGAAAACCCGAACTAATTTCGAGTACGTTGGATTAGAATCCTTCATAACTTCGGGGAGGTTAGGGGAGGGCGGGTCTGGTTTTTCTAACCACCTATTTTTTTCAATTTCGGGTACGTAATTTTTTGTACAGGAGGGTAGGTGGTTAGGGAATGTCATACAGCCATGGAAGTAAGGCCATGTCAAGGAGCTGACAATAAGCCGCAGAAGTTATTTTACTCCATCTGGCACTCGCACAGGACCAACAAGTCCATCTTCAATAATTCCCGCCCAAATCGAAACGCCTCCTCAGCCCTACTGGCCACAGAAACGAGTATGACGCTCTTGGACGTTCCCACCCCATCCTTTTCCTACACTCAGTACGGCTTCCGAAATAGAAGAAGCTGCTTAACGAGCCTCCTGGATTTCTTTTCGAAAGTTACGGAAATTAGAGATGAAGGAAAGGGTGTGGACCTCGTGTATCTAGACTCCCAAAAGGCTTTTGACAGAGTCCCCCACCAACGGTTTATGAAAAAATTGGAAGCCCATGTGAAGGGGCTATGGTTACTCAAGAATGTTAATCGAAAAGATAGGGCTTTCAATCAGTTGCTACTCCTGAAAGTTACAGAATGCTTCAAAGTTAAGGTCGAAATTCGTAAGTGACTTACGATAAGATTATGTAGTAAGTTATTAATATTTAATGATTTATTTAAAGGTGAATAGAGCTAGTACGCAATGGATCAGAATTACTAGCCCTTTATCCACATTCGTTAAATTGCCAGAGTCCCGATTTGGTAGGAGGGGGGAATAAATCTCGAGTGATAACTCAGCATTAATGAAGTTAAGATTAAGTTAAAAAAAGTATATAAAAATAGTGAATTCAACTTGAAAGGAATTAGGACTGGAGTAGATGAGTAGCGGGCGGCGTCGACGGGAAGGGCGGCAGGGATCGGTACCCTGTCGGCGACGTCCTTATCGGCGATGTCGAAAATGAAGCGTTGGAGCTGAACTCCTCGAAGACTAGGCGAGATTGCATACCTTACGAAGACCATAGAAGGCGCCACAAAGACCAGGGTTGCTGCGAGGACCAAGAGCAGACTCCACGGGAACTGGTGGGAGCGTAGAATCGCAGTCCGGGGTTGTATACGAGATACGCTGAAAGTTACCCATCGGCGTCGATAGTGGACTGAGACGTACCGAGGTGCAGGTCGCTGGAATACGGTGCAGGTCGCTGGAATACGGTGCAGGTTACTGGAATACGGTGCAGGTCGCTGGAATACGGTGCAGGTCGCTGGAATACGGTGCAGGTCGCTGGAATACGGTGCAGGTCACTGGAATACGGTGCAGGTCGCTGGAATACGGTGCAGGTCGCTGGAATACGGTGCAGGTCGCTGGGATACGGTGCAGGTTGCTGGAATACGGTGCAGGTCGCTGGAATACGGTGCAGGTCGCTGGAATACGGTGCAGGTCGCTGGAATACGGTGCAGGTCGCTGGAATACGGTGCAGGTCGCTGGAGAATATAGGGGGCCAAGACGAAGTGCAGGCTACAAACGAGATGCAGGTTGACCTGTAGTCTTCGTTGGCCGCAGGCCGTCTCTCTCAGCCAGCGTATACAAAATAGCCGCGCCAAGGGCCTGGACCTGTCGATAAACAGCAGGCTTAGGCACAGGTTGGCGGCAAGGCCAGCAAACCTGTGTTCCGAAGGGGCCCAGGTCAGCCGGCAAGTACACACACATACAGAGGTAAATTTTAGTACGGTAATTCTACCAAAGTGCAGCGTACAGCTTAGCCTAAAGAGATGTTTCACACCGCATTACAGAACAGATGGCGAATAATGTGATAATAATCGGATAATGAACTAAGATAATCAATGGACTCGTCGCCAAGTAATATAGCAAATAACATATAAATTACGAAAATGGCAATGCGTGGCAACTGTCGTCATGGGGACAGAAAGGTCATGACGTCAGACCTAGAGAATGGGAAGCAGCGATGACGTGTAACAAGTTAAACTTTCATTTCAGGCTTTACAAATTGGAAACTAGTGGGATCGGAACTAAGGGCTAGATTCCACATAATATATTGATAAAACACGTATAATAGATGCACGGTTTAGCGACACGTCATAGGGGAGGGAACATCGAACATGGTGACAGGACAGATAGACGGTCACGTTAAAATTTAGTAACACACTGTATATTTCACACTGCTTTACAGATGCTAATAGCATAACTTACCCGCTCTAGGAGTCATTTGAGTGTATCACAGGAAAAAAGAACTAGAGAGTGCGCCGGAGTGTCGGCAAACCTCTTCTCTCAGCAGGGACAGGTAGACGCTGACCAAGCAATAGAGGCACGTGAGGTGGCCAGCGGTGATACCATAGGCGAAGAATAGAAGAAAAAAATAGCTGAGGCTTGAGGAGGGCGCATTCCCCTTACACCATGGCATCCAGGGAATCTATTTACGCTGGATACGAGCATGGCTTACGGGTCGGCAACAGTGAGTGAAGCTTGAAGGTGAGACAAGCTACTGGACGCAGGTATCAGCTGGGGTTCCACCAGGTAGCGTGCTTGACCCAATTTTGTTCATAATTTACATGAATGATCTCGATCAAAATATTCGTAGTAAAATCAGTAAATTAGCTGATGAGACTAAATTATGTCATCTTGCAGGAAAAGAGCTGAGCACCAGCAAGACCTTGACCTTGGAATAGAGCACAACGTGGTAAATGAACTTTAATGTCGACAAATGCTCAGTAATGCACGTTGGGCTGGAGAACCCCTCAACCCAATTTAAAATGAACGGGACAGAATTGGCAGCCGTCACCCAACGATGTGACTTGGGAATAACTATTACATATAAATTACCACACAGTCAGCAAGTTGACAAGAGTGTGAAAATGGCAAGCAGAGTACTGGAATTCATCACCAGAAACTTTGAATACAAATACAAAGACATCATCATTCCCTTGTACAAGGCGCTAGTGCGCCAGCACTTACAATTTGATATTCAATTTTGGTGCAAAGATATCGATAACATGGAAAAAATCCAGCGCAGAGCTACAAAATTGATACCACAGCTGCGAAACTGGCCATACGAATGTCGCCTACAAGAACTGGTCATGAACTCTCGAGCAAAGACGACTCAGGGGGTAACTTATGGAAACTTTCACGTATTTGACTGGCTTCAACGACGTAGCTACAGCGGGACTATTTGAAAACGACCATATTGATCGCCTGCGAAACAACGGCCACACACTCAAGCATAAAGCCCGAAGAAAAACCTCAAGCCAGCAATTCTTTCCGTATGTCATAGTGAACACTTGGAATAGACCCCCCTCCGACGTTTTCGGTGCGGAGTGTCAGTTGCGCAAATTTTTAGCTGAACTGTTTGTAACCCTCTGTAGGAGGTGTTGATTCTTGTGCAGGAGGTTATAATCAATGTTTGAGATCTCGAGGAGTCACGTCGATGAGAAAATTATTGCACTTGCTTGCATGCATGATCGACTCGTGGCAAAGATCTTCCTTTTTTCTTTTTTCCTCTGTCATCTATATCCTTGTAACATAATGGCAATAGCTCACAGAGGGTTAGGGCGTAAGTCCCGGTGTCTCTATGGGAAAGGGCCTGTTAGTCCGTCTACTGACGCCTATCTATTCTAATCTAATCTTCTCCCCATTCGTCTGCTTCGTCCAGAGTTACTACCCTGGTTTCATCGGTGAAAAGTATCATCTTCATATTTGTCTCCATATGCTCTCGAGCGCATTTTTGCCGTGAACCTTTGTGCCTGGCCGTCAGTGGAGGTCGTTTTTCAGGTGTAACACTTTTCCCCGTGTTTTTCAGCAACCGGTATCTTGTTGTTTTCGAGACTTCAGGGAGATATACATTGCTAAAGATAGCCTTCAAGGTTTTTCCTCGCTTCTTTAACAATTTCCTTTTCACATGATGATCCCGAGTACTAACGGCTTTCAGGACACCAGAGTCCGAGCGCGTTTTCCTCGGTGAAAGGTCGGCTAAAAAGCGCTTCACCGTGTCATCATGGCGGCCTATTGAAACAGCAATATCCTTAACAGGTGTTTCTTTAGCCATAGCTTTCACTATTTTTGCTTTTTCAGCCTCAGACAGACCAGTAGCCCTTCCCATTGTAAAGATTTCTACAAAAGCTGATAGAGTGGCACACCAAATAATCACGTTAATTGTAATAACTCATCAAATTTTTTAGGGATTCAAATGAAGTTCCGGTGAAAGTGTTGCAATACGTAAGCAGTTTTGCCAGAATAGTTTAAAAGCAAATGGAAAAGTTGAAACATTTGTAATAAAAAAAATGAGTGAAGCTGTTATCGTGGCATGGACTGTATACTGATTGTCTTAAAGTTAGGACAAGAAAACGGGCTCTTCGTCTCCGGATTAGAATAGAAAAATCTGATAAAACCTAACTGAAGTTGATCCGTATCGGTCCTGAGTACAAACATCTAACATCTAACATGCACAGCCGATGGCAGCGCATATTATTACGAAACAGGGACCAAGCAGTGAATCCCAATGCTGTGCAATGTGTAATGATGGTATCACCCGATCATTGTAGCTAATGGAACTCGAGTAATAAGCTGTGAGTTGTGTACCATGTCTCAATGAGTATCTAATAAAGCATAGTTACCTCCGCCAAGGAAGTTATGGTTTTGTCGAGTTTGTCTGTTCTCTCTGTTGGTCTGTCACAAAGATAACACAAAAAGTTTTCGATGAATCTTTACGAACTGCACAGGTATTGTTTGGCATGTTAGTAGTAAACAGAAAATTAACTTTTGGTGAAGATCCCTTCAGCCATTTCTATATTTTGTGTAACTGGCTCTTTTTTTTTTCTTTTCTTCTTAGTACAATAACTCAAAGTTATGGACAGATGTCCATATTGTTGTTTGTTTACTTATTTTTTTCTCTGTTATGGTGGTTAAGTTTGTAAGATAATGTCTCTGCCATTGATTTTATGTTTTTTAGTAAAATAACTGCAAAAGCTATGAACGGATCTTCAAGAAGGTTACATATGCTGTTTTTACTGTGGAAAGGCAGTAATGACAGAATTTTGGTGCTGATAAAAAGGAAATCATAGTGTCAGAACCAATGTGAGTTTTTAAATTTTTTATTAACGTTGCCTTGCTTGGCGGAGGTATCCGCTTTGAGCCATCAGCTAGGCCTTAGGAACGTCTGTCTTTCATGCATCAGAGCAGGGCCCCGCGCTGCTGAACCGCATCAGAGCAGGACCCCGCGCTGCTGAACCGCATCAGAGCAGGACCCCGCGCTGCTGAACCGCATCAGAGCAGGACCCCGCGCTGCTGAACTGCATCAGAGCAGGACCCCGCGCTGCTGCACTGCATCAGAGCAGGACCCCGCGCTGCTGAACCGCATCAGAGCAGGACCCCGCGCTGCTAAACCGCATCAGAGCAGGACCCCGCGCTGCTGCACTGCATCAGAGCAGGACCCCGCGCTGCTGCACTGCATCAGAGCAGGACCTCGCGCTGCTGAACCGCATCAGAGCAGGACCTTGCGCTGCTGCACTGCATCAGAGCAGGACCTTGCGCTGCTGCACTGCATCAGAGCAGGACCCCGCGCTGCTGAACCGCATCAGAGCAGGACCTTGCGCTGCTGCACTGCATCAGAGCAGGACCACGCGCTGCTGCACCGCATCAGAGCAGAATCTTGCGCTGCTGCATTGCATCAGAGCAGATGTCTGATCTTACTTTCTTACTGCTCCTCCGCTTCTTTCCCGACTTGCCATGCCCATGCGTGTTGATGGTGCGTGGGGAAAACCCATGTGCATTGGTTCCACGTGCCTACATGTCCCTTCTTTCTTCCTTCGCGATATCGCCTTTGTTGTGGAAACGGAGACTTAATCTTCTCAATATAACAATAATAATACTTTAATACCTTGCCGTTACCCTCTTACAATACAGTGTCACAGCTAGAGCAGCTAAGTTAAAAATCATTAATCAAAGCTTTGCAAAAATATTAGTCGATTAACGAGTTGTGCTGTTGAATTTCTTCATTTTGCGATATGGGAATTTCCCTGTTGGAAAGCAGGTGAGCGATGAAAATTTTTTGCACAGTATCTTGTACATTACCTAGGTAGTATTTGAGGACCCTTTAGGGGTATAAGACGGGCCATGGGGTTAGATTATTCCCGTTCGTTCATCCTATTTTATGGGGAGCAACACCCTCAAAGAGATTCTATAAATTTACGTTACCTGAGCCATAGGTAGGGCTCCACGACGTCTGTCATGACCACTCTGCTTCTTTCCGATTTCATGCTCTTACTTATGATGCGCTGTTCCGTTCTTCTTCTTTCTTCCCGACTTCCTCTTCCCATATGCGTTGATCCAGTGTGGAACACCTTTGGGTTCCAAGTTTACGTCGATAAACGCTGTCTCTAATTTTATTCTTTATTTGATTGCCTCTGTATAATAAATATATTAATTATTTGAGGACTGGTTGGACAATTACAGTCAAGAAGTAGGGCGATTATTCCTTCATTGCTGCATTTGTCAAAAAAAAATCATCCTCTTGTTATTCTACGCTTTTTTTCACTAAATAGTTGTCTATTATCCAATTCTATGGGCATTTCTGAGATTTCTCTACATGCAGGTAGTGGACGGGGTTGAGATATGGGCCGAACAAAATCTTAGAAATGCCCATAGAATTGGCAACGATGTAAAGGAATTTGACCTCGCTCAGACTGCCTTGATAAAATGGAAAAATGGACAGAGTATAATAGCAAATGAAGTACAGCAGCGTATTTTACATTCATTACAACAACCCTAAGGATTTTCGGATGAGGATTAGGTGATGCCATGCAAGAGTAGTGTATAAAGCCGCGAGATAGCACATTTTGAGGGTAACCTACCCTCGCGGCTCCCCTCGCGCGTGAGCTTCCGGTTTATGCCGGCCAATGTACTACCGGTTTAGCGGGGGTCAGGGGGGGGGCGCTAACCGGAGTGGGCGGGGCCT
>LQNS02276498.1:13489356-13501470 GCA_001587735.2 Parhyale hawaiensis
TTCAATCAATTCACTTTGCATAAATTTTCGACAGGTGCCCGCATGTCCGTACATTGTGTGTAGCCCAATGTTCTCGGCCAAAAGAGCATCACAAGAGAATTTTTTAAGCGTTGCGGAGCATTTTTCTACTAAAACCGTAATCAATAAACGGTCTCTCGTAAAATATATATGTATATAAATTTTCATAAAAGTTAGATTACTGTAATGTAAAAATGACGATGTACTGCAATGATACTGTACGGAATAAACCTTTTCTTTCATGAATTATTTTACCTTACTCGAAGGAATAACACTATATGAAGCATGACATAAACGAAACGGCACGTAAGAAAGGGTCAACATATACGCGAACGTACGGCAAGTCTTCTGGGTGGATACTGCAACATATTTAGCTTTTTCCATTCACTGTGTGATGAATTAGTTATATTAATTATTTTTAGTAGTACTATTGCACTATTATGAGAGCAAAATGCAATAATTTTTCAGATGTAGATCTACCCCACATTTATGCATATCATATTATATTCGATGATGCAATGGACTTTATACTCTACTTCGTAAAACATGTCAATAATGTATTATTTTTAAAGGTCAAAATAAAGTTCTGCAGGTAACAATTCTGCTGTAATGGGTAGAAAAAATTTGTCAGAAAATGCTTGCAATAACACGATCATGAAAAATTTACCATATTTGCTGCGTACACTGGCTAGGCGTAACATAACAAACTAGAGCACTCTGAGAGCGCATACCTCCGCCAAGCGAGGCAACGGTAGCAAAAAATTCAAATTGGCTCTGAAACCCTAATTTTCTTTGTATAAACTCCAAAATCTGATCATGTGTGTGTTTTGATAGTAATAACAGCTTGTGAAATTTTCTTGAAGATCCGTCCATAACTTTTTTAGTTATAGTGCTAACAAACGTTATGACAAACATGAGTCAAACATACAAACGAACAAACCGATCTGCACCAAAATTTAATCATTCATGTCTTTTAACATTACTAACAACCCCTATGAATTTCATAAAGTTCCATTCATTATTTTTGAGTTATTGTGCTAACAAGCATAAAATTAAAAACAGTGACATCCGAACGAACGAACAAACTGTTCATTACCAAAACTTGGTCAGTTACTCTTTGTTATATACCTGACAACTCATGTTAATTTCATAAAAATCCATCCATAACTTCTTGAGTTATGACAATGAGAAAAATGAGGCAGACAAACACACAAATGGATGGACATATCTTCACTAAAAGTTAATCATCTGTTCCTCCTAACATACCAAACATTCCCTGTAAATTTCGTCGAAATCACTTCAGAACTTTTCGAGTTATCTTGGTGACAGACAGACAAACTGACAGACAGACATACAGACAAATACGACGAAAACATAACCTCCTTAGCGGAGGTAATAAAGCGGCAAGTAAGGAGTTGCACTTAGGAATTTACCCGCTTTTAGCGAATTGTATTACTGGTGACAGTGAAAATAATTTCATACAATTACCTAGAGCACTCTGAGAGCGCATACCACCGCCAAGTAAGGCAACGGTAACGAAATATTCAAATTGGCTCTAAAACCACGATATTCTTTGTATCAACTCCAAATCCTAATAATTTGTGCCTTCAGTATTAGTATTATATAGTATTAGCAGTTTCTCCAATTATTTTGAAGATCCATTCATAACTTTTTGAGTTACGCTGCTAACGATCATTGTGACAAACATGAGTCAAACATACAAACGAACAAACCGATCTGCACCAAAATTGAATCATTTATGTCTTTTCATATTACTAGCAACCCCTATGAATTTCATAAAGATCCATTCATTAGTTTTTGAGTTATTGTGCGAACAAGTATAAAATTAAAAACAGTGACAAACGAACTAACGGTCATTATAAAAATTTGGTCATTTATTCTTCGTACTATACTTAACGACTCACGTAAATATCATAAAAATTCATCCATAACTTTCTGAGTTAGAGTATTGAGAAAAATGAGTCAGACAAACAAACAAACAAACAAACAAACAAACGGATGGACGGATCTTTACCAAAAGTTATCCATCTGTTCCTCCTAACATATCTAACAATCCCTGTAGATTTCGTCAAAATCGGTCCATAACTTTTTGAGTTATCTTGATGACAGACAGAATAACAGACAAAGAGACGGACCCGACGGAAACATAACCTCCTTGGCGGAGGTAATTACATATCTATCCGAGATATAAAGTAGAGAAATAATCATATTACATGTGAGTTTTTAGCCACATGGTAATGCAAATACAAATAAATTCATATCTATTCAAGAGACAAACGAGAAGCATTAGTTACAATTCCACCGAACATCTGTCAACTGGCAATGCAGTTGTGCTGCATATAAGTTAAGCATCTATTTAAGAGACGTTGTGTGGAATTCGTAAGATTTTGGGCAAATGATAACAAAATAGAATAATGTAAATGTATTTTGATATAAATAAACGCATTTATTCAAAAGATAAGTGGAGCACTTAGTGGAATTTTCGGTAAATTATAACCAAGTGGCAGATGCGTTTGCAAATAAAATTACCTCTTTCTTTATAAAATAATTAAGAGAAGTTATCTGATTTCCAACGAACGTAAAATCAAGTGGCAATGTGCATAGTTTTGCAATGTTGTAGTAAAGGAAAAGATAATGTTTGCCCATTAATGGAGATTTGTATCACAGGAAAAGCCGTTACGCAACACAGCACTGCCCCACGGAGCGATGCGATTAATCGTTACTCTCATAAATTCCCGGCACAATTAGAGCCAGCTTAACATAATCTAGTTATATGTCCTGTAATAAATACTGCAAGGACGAGCGACCGTACTGCAGCGATAGGTGTTAACTCTACAGAGCCAAGCAAAAACTTCGATTCTCGTGGGAGAAGCAAGTACTGAGAAGACTCGAGTTGTTTCAAACGCATCGGAGCAATGCAGTATCAGTGACTTTTACGAATCAGACTGCAGTGTGCATCTGTTCATTTTCCGTCAAGCTTGATTGATACTTATTCCAGGGTTGCTATACCTTGGTTGCGAAATTTTCGAAGTCATTGAAAATAAACGTAACAGAAAAAGTTGACGCACAGCTCGTGTTCAGTTTCGGGATTGAACGCGTTACGACGAAGGACGTGTGAACTTGCCATAAGGTTGTTTCCAGTTTGCATTCATAATACGGGCTGATCACAGCAAGACTAACGATATAAGCACCGACCCATTATCGGAAAATACAGTCTGGAGCGTACACCTCTGCTTTTCCCATTCAAGCCTGGAAGTGTAATTTTCGTACTACCTGGCTGGTGACGTCAGGAGGTGGGGGCGATATCAAACTCATGTTGTTCTGCATCAACTGATTTAGCTGTTCATAAGTAGGCGTGTTGTAATCATGACCCAGCAGAGGCGTGTTGCACAATCCAGTTGAATTACCACCACATCAGGATACTTACCGAAACCCGAACGGTGGTAAGGAGAGTGCGTGTATGGACAAGCGTTGCATGCTCTACACAAATTGATCGAAGAGCTGCATTGAGCGCAACTTCGCCTACGGATCTCAAAGTAAATGTGTTGATTCACTTCACACTGAGCTATGAACTTCACATGTTCTGTTACACAACTTTTTCAGTTTTATTTGAAACTGTTTCTCTGAGCGGTTACATGCGACACCGCAACCAGTGTCGCAATCGTCGTTACCGCTTGTTGGGTTGTGATTGCAACGGCCTGTGTGCAGCTGGGTCAGAGGTAAAGCACCTCCGTTATTTGAAAGGAAGCCAAAATTCAGCCACGGGCATTGACAGAATTTTTCGCTGTCATTGTTTAGCGGCGAAATAAACGATATGTAATAATTCGCATGTATTGATCTATAAATATAGTTCTATTTTTTCTAACACGCTCTGATGAAATTTGTCCAAAATGTCTATAATCATAAAACTGCAAAGTGCCCAAATAATTTGAATTCTAATAATGTAACTTATCTAAAATGTAATTTATTGCCTAAATAGCGAAGAGTGCCAAAATGAAACACAGCAATAGCCAAAGCCGGCTATTTTTGGCGGCGAATAATTTCACAATGCAGGCGGTGCAACGAATGGGAGACGACACACTGGGCTTGTTTGAAGTCCTAAAGGGGTACACTAGGCTAATTGGGAGTGTCGACGCAATACACTCCGTTACTTAGAAGTGCCGATGAAATAGACTGAGCTAATTAGAAGTACCGACGCGACACACTGGGCTAGTTAGAAATGCCGATACAACACACTGGGCTAATGAGAAGTGCCGACGCAACACGCTGGTCTAGTTACAAGTACGGAAGTTTCTCGTAATATTGCTTACACAAGTAAGCAATAGTGCTAAGGTTACTAAGTACTTAACGTGCAAAAACTTACAATTATTCTAGAAGAACTTTACGTCCTTAAGCTTATTTTGTCTTTTTTGAACTGTCAATGTACTTTGCAATATTATATAAATATGTTTTTGTTTTGACAAAGAAGTTAAATTGAATATGTATTTTTACCATTACGTGAACAATCTACACACATTGCCTCGTCAACTCGTCAACAGATAAAACTTTTCTATCTTCGGCTTCAGCTGCGCTGGAAAGATGGCAATTTTTTACCGAAAATAGATGAGCTGAATCCAAATGTAGCAACATTTTACTGTAGCTGAGGATGAAGCAGTTAGGTGCGCAGCAGAATCAGCACTAAGAACAGGGAGAATGGAGGAGTGTTGGTGTAATTTATTCGCCGTCATTCCTAAAGGCAGGGAACACTACATATATGCAGTATTTACCGCAAGAACTCGTAACCTCACCAAATGAAGCGCTCACTTCCCACATCTACAGCACCCAACTTTACGCAATGTTATATATTTTGTCTTTTTCTTTTGATTTTGGTATAAATGACAAAGAAAAGCACAGTAATCATAATTAAAATAAATGTAGTATGAAAAAAACACTTGCATAGATATACAAGAACTATGTTAACATACAAAGCAGAGATAATAATACACAGAGAATAAGCTCACTTACCTGCTGTTGTATTGTAATATGGGCAAAACAACTATGGTGTCCCAAAATTCACTGGTATAGTAATTCAACGTGTACAACAATAGGTAACAAGTATAGAAACAGGGAATAAGCTAACTTACCGACTGCAGTTGTTACCAAAAGTCGGCAGGCTGTAATGGAAGTTCCGGGACGAAATTATGAAATCCATCCCTCGCATTTCTGCAGCGGCATTATCTGAAGGATGGAAACACTTTTAAATGCATTAAGCAGAAAGAGAGCACGTGAAGATGAAGGGATGAGCNGCTGTAATGGAAGTTCCGGGACGAAATTATGAAATCCATCCCTCGCATTTCTGCAGCGGCATTATCTGAAGGATGGAAACACTTTTAAATGCATTAAGCAGAAAGAGAGCACGTGAAGATGAAGGGATGAGCGGTGATGGACTTTATATAAGAAAATAGTAGACTAAAACTGTCAGATGAAGTAAGGACCCTATACGTACTTCTTTGACAGTTTGACAGCGAGCAAGAAAAGCACATTAGGAAAATTTCAATATTATATTCAGAAGTTTTAGTCTCTGTTTCCACAACAAAGTCGATATCACTGAGAAAGTTAGAAGAGACAAATACATAGTATGATACATGGAACCCATGCACGAGAATGTTCCCACGAAGGATCAACGCGCATGTGAACAATAAGTCGGGAAAGAAGAGAAAGAACGGATGAAAGCAAGATGAGTAGGAGTATGAAAAAGAAGGAAGCTAAATGGGCACGAAAGACAGCCGTCGCAAAGAACTAGCTTATGGCTAAGGTAACATAAACAGGGTCCCTCTGGGACCACCGGTCCCCATAGCATGAGATGGGCGAACCTACAGGAGAGAATATTAACGCATGGAGCAAAATATCGCTAATATAAGCGATAGAGGCCTCTAGAAGTGCTTTCGTACAATGTAAGCAATTGCAATTGTCGACCTATTGCTCTAACGCCCATACCATCGGTGCTTGAGATATTAGTGTAGTATAAGTATAGCATTGCTTCACTACTGTTGCTGGGCTGCTACCATAGCGTTATTTGCAAACAGGGAAGACTGGGTTATATGTGACGTTTTGTTGTATGTGCTGCACAACTTGCCGTCGGCGCTGGGACGTTGATCTAAGACACACCTCGTTCAGTTTATCTTGAGCGGCGCGTTCAATAGAGAGAAGTCAGATAGTGACGAGGGTCCACTATGCAAATCGGAATAGTTTAGTTTAGGTGGAAGGGTTTCGTAAATCATCGTGATTTCGTTTTTAAGCGTAGGCATATGTGCCCTTCGACGACTTTTGAGCGAACCTGTCAGAACTCTTTCGGGTGTAATTTAGCGCAGCAGTCTCGAGTAATCACGCTCTTACTTACGCACACTACTGATAAACTTTTTTAGCTGAAAAAAGTGTGATTAACTGTGTTGACGAATACTTTTTGATGACTGTGATGCGCACTTCGAGTGTGCCTGGTGCTCTGCATGGTCCAGTTCTTGAAGAAGAACATGCCGTGGAGTCGTACATGTGGAGCGAAACTCAACGAGGGGTAAACTAAATCTGTGATTATTCGTGAATCTCGGACACTTTTACTGAAGTCTCCGATTTTAAATATTAGTGTCGTTGTGCTTCAGAAGTTTTGCAATATGAGGTGTTTGGGTGCTCCTCTTGATAAGAAGTTTATATTTGAGGCTGCATGAAGCGCCTAGTTGTTAGTGCTTCTAGTAGGCTGGGGCTCGTATGAATGGTCAGTGTAGGCGCCAACCTACTTGGCATCAACGGCCTGGATTTTGCTTTACCAAAGTCGTTACTGAGATTTAGGATGAGGGTATTGTTACAAAATGATATACTACCATCTATTTATTCAAGGAGGGATCGAGAAAAAATAGAGTTGCAAACATTGTGTGCTTTGTGGAAAAAGAAGCAAGTTAACTTTAAAGCAAATACAGTACATGAAATGTAACATGAATAATTTGTTGATAAATTGAAGGAGAGAGCGGAAATAGCCGAAGACTCGAGAACACACGGATTACGCATCTATTATATTGTTCTAGGCATCTCTACTGGCAAGGAAAGGAAAGAACCCGTATGAACGGAACTCCCGTAGCAAGGTGGGCCAACACACAAGGTAGCAGCGAGTCAGGAAGAAAGAGGAAGAGCAGATAGAGTATAGCCAGTAAAGTACTAAATCAGGAAGGAAGCAAAGTGGGCTCGAAAGAGAGACGTCCCATAGGCCTAGCTAATGTGTAGATCAGCCTACCCCTTCCCCCTGGGTCGCTGTTCCCATAACTCTGGATGGGCGAACTTGATTAATCAACCTAGGGCTGCTTGTCCATCCTGGGCTCCCAGGGGAGACTGCCAAAGTCATATTTTTAGTAGCTCATTCATTAATTTCTAACTTGGTCCACAGCACAAATAAATATAGGCATCACTTCTAAAGGACGGGAAAGAAGAAGAAAGACGAAATAAACCTTAAGGATGAGAAACTATGTAGAAGAAAGACCAAAAGAAACGGAAAGACGTGTGTATGCGACGGACACGGCAATTTTGTGAGGGCTCAACGGCCTTCGGCTGTTCTGTCTGGAGAGAATTTTTCTTCTCCAATGTAGGGGTTGAGAATAATTGCGGCAAGTCAGCGATGCATTTATATGCTTCTTTGCTATAATAATGTCTTGGCGAACCCCTATCTGGGGTTCTGCAGATACCGGTCAATTACGTCCGCTAGACCGACAGGCATCTCTACCCAGAATAAATTGACAACTAATTCCATTGGCGAAGTGTTGCTTCCCTCTGTACGTTTTACAATGTATCTACCAATGCGAGATACTTTAGCACCGATGTATTTTTGGCCGTAGATCTTTCAGAGAAACATGTGAGCTGCAGCTGAGACTCTTCTCTTCATACGCTCGATGCAATGTGACAGTTTAATAGGCGTTTTAAAGCATCGATGTGTCAGCAAGAAAATTCATTGGCGGGATGCGTGTTCGGTTATGTGAATTTGCAGGCGTTCACGTCAGTTGTGAATAGTTTTTTAGTCGTAGATACTCTTTGGTCGTCCGGCGGGCTGATGCTCAACGCTTCATTTGAATCTACCCATCTGCTGATGGCAGGTCTCCTGGTTTTACAGCAATAATAAAAATAGTTATAGCTAAGCAGCAATGAAAAATAAAACCATGTCTTCTTTTCACATATTATGTCCGTGGTGAGATTCATATTAATAATATAGGCAGCTCATCAATCTAACAATGGAATAATTATTTCTAAGAAAAGTTAAACGAACCCTGCACTGTTCATCTTATTTTTGTACACAAGTATATAATTTCTGAGCAGTAAATCAGCTTTTGTTTTTCAAAAGACACTTCCAGGGTTTATTTTGCACTCAGATCGCGGACGATGAAATTAGAAATGCAGAAGCGTATTCGATAGAACATTTTAATATTGACTAACAATACAACGCGCATAGCTGACATACTTCAGCTAAGTCATTATGCGGAAAACAAAAACTAAACAATTTGCAGCGACTTCAAGCCCGCATTTTGCTAACACTGAAGCCGCTTTCCGAGCTGTAAACTTGCTTACTTCTTTTCATGGAAATATAATTACTCCAAATTACTATTATAAAAATACTACACAAAGCCTGGCTTAATCGCCGTCCGCATAAAATGATTTGCTGAGCGAGTCAAAGTTAAGTCGGTAGTAATCCACGTTATTTCTGTTGATGATTACGTTAGCCTTACTTTAGATATCAAACTTTTATATTTGGATTTTTCATCTCAGCATAACCTTTCGGGGCAAATGACGTGCGTTCTTTTTTATATCGTCTTGGGAGAAATCGTGTCACACATTCATTTTTTAACTTAGAAAAGTAATACAAACACTGAAATGACCGCAAATAAATGCTATAAGAGTTTATGTACTCATTTCTTGTCCATAGTAATATTTACTCTCCTGAGGCCGAAATCAGTTTTTGCCCCAAAAATGACCTTATCGCCATTTGCCCCGAAAGGTTAGATATATATATTTTTTACGTTATTTCATTGAGTTGTCGTTATTATATTTAATATTAACCGTAATTATTCTATAATTGTCGCTGTGACCTCTTTGCTACTCTGTATACAATTATTTTGATAAAGTATCTTAAAATTGTCGTTAGAGCTTCTACTGTTATCCCTATTACTGCTGTTAATGTTACCTTTATCAACAGTACTGCATTAATGTAAAGCGTACGATAGTCTACATGTCTGCCTAATAATAATAACAACTCCAAAAAACAAGTCTTTTGCATGCTAGAGGCAAGTTGAAATCATCCAAGGAAAACTTTTTCATCAGCATCGGCAATACTACAACCGTACAACAGATTTACTAGGAAGTCAAGGCTTCATCTCGCGCCGTCGTCCCTCAATAGGTGTCAAAAGCAGGCACGTTATTGGACGTCAGGTTGGCAACACTAAAGCACCGAGACACCAGCACAATAGCACCCTTGAGAGTATAACAATTAAGGTGCCAGGGCTCGCTTGGAATGTTGTCCTTGATTCCANCAACAATAGAATATTTATTGACACAACGAAAGCAGTCCACAGCTGAAAACTAAACAAATTAGGCGCATCCTCTAACTTAACTTCTTGCAACCTGGATAACGTCATTTTCAATTATTCTAATGTCACCCTCCAGCCACAGTTAAAATTTTTGTTGTCATTTGGTCTAGAGTTCTGCTTGCCTGTATTCAAACCCAATTATTATAAGCATTTCATTAGTTTCGAGAATTTAGCTAGCAACCCAACCACTTAGTCCTAAGTTTTCTTTTACCGAAGTAAAAGACAAACTAAAAGAAACCTGCAATAACTTGTACACTTCGCACAGCAATCCGTTCTCTCCTATATTTTCAAAGACCGATTTGTCTTTATTATCAAACTTTAGCAAGGAAAACTTCAGTCATAGGTTATTCTATAATTATTGGCATCACTTGTAAAGGACGGGAAACAAGAAGAAAGACGAAATAAACCTTAAGGATGAGAAACTAGAAGAAAGACGGAAAGAAACGGAAAGGCATGTGTATGCGACGGACACTGCAATTTTGTGAGGGCTCGGCGGCCGGCAGCTGTTCGGTCTGGAGAGAATTCTTCTTCTCCAATGTAGGGGTTGAGAACTGCAGCAAGTCAGCGATGCATTTATATGCTTCTTCTGCTATAATAATGTATTGGCGATTACTCCCTATCTGGGGTTCTGCAGCTACCGGTCACTTACGTCGGCTAGACCGACAGGCATTTCTACCCAGAATAAATTGACAACTAATTCCATTGGCGAAGTGTTGCTTCCCTCTGTATGTTTTACAGTGTATCTACCAATGCAAGATATTTTTGCACAGACGTATTTTTTGCCGTAGATCTTTCAGAGAAACACGTGAGCTGCAGCTGAGGCTCTTTTCTTCATGCGCTCGATGCAATTTGACAGTTTAATAGGCGTTTTAAAGCCTCGATGTGTCAGCAAGAAAATTCATTGGCGGGATGCGTGTTCGGTTATGTGAATTTGCAGGCGTTCACGTCAGTTGTGAATGGTTTTTTAGTCTTAGATACTCTTTGATCGTCCGGCGGGCGGATGCTCAACGCTTCATTTGGATCTACCCATCTGCCGGCGGCAGGTCTCCTGGTTTTACAGTAATAAAAACAGTATGAGGTGAGCAGCAATGAAAAATAAAACCATGTCTTTTTCTCATATATTGTCCGAGGTGAGATTCAAATTAATAATATAGGCAGCTCATATATCTAACAATGTAATAATTATTTCTAAGAAACGTTAAACAAACCCTGCACTGTTCATCTTATTTTTGTACATAAGTATATGATTTCTGAGCAGTAAATCAGCTGTTGTTTATCAAAACACACTGCCAGGGTTTATTTTGCACAAAGATCACGGACGATGAAATTAGAAATGCAGATGCGTATTCGGTAGAATATTTTAATATTGACTAACAATACAACACGCATAGCTGACATACTTCAGCTAAGTCATTATGTGGAAAACAAAAACTAAACAATTTGCAGCGACTTCACACCCGCATTTTGCTAACACCGAAGCCGCTTTTCGAGCTGTAAACTTGCTTGCTTCTTTTCATGGAAATATAATTACTCCAAATTACTATTATAAAAATACTACGCAAAGCCTGGCTTAATCGCCGTCCGCATAAAATGATTTGCTGAACGAGTCAAAGTAAAGTCGGCAGTAATCCACGTTATTTCTGTTGATGATTGCGTTAGCCTTACTGTCAGATATCAAACTTTTATATTTAGATTCTTCATCTCAGTATAACTTTCCGGGGCAAATGACGTTCCTTGTTTTTTATATGGTCTTGGGAGAAATCGTGTCACACATTCATTTTTTAACTTAGAAAAGCAATACAAACACTGAAATGACTGCAAATAAATGCTCTAAGAGTTTTTGCACTCATTTCTTGTCCATAGTGATTGTAACTCTCTTGAGGCCGAAATCAGTTTTTGGTCCCAAAATGACCTTATCGCCATTTGTCACGAAAGGTTTTATACATATATTTTTTACGTTATTTCATTGAGTTGTCGTTATTATATATTTAATATTAACCGTACTTTTTTTATAATTGTCGCTGTGACCTCTTTGCTACTCTGAATACAATTATTTTGATAAAGTATCTTAAAATTGTCGTTAGGGCTTCTACTGTTATTCCTATTACTGCTGTTAATGTTACCTTTATGAACAGTACTGCATTAATGTAAAGCGTACGATAGTCTATATGTCTGCCTAAATAATAACAATAATAACAACACCAAAAAACAAGTCTTTTGTATGCTAGAGGCAAGTTGAAATCATTCAAGGAAAAGTTTTTCATCAGCATCGGCAATACTACAACCGTACAACAGATTTACTAGGAAGTCAAGGCTCCATCTCGCGCCGTCGTCCCTCAATAGCTGTCAAAAGCAGGCCCGTTATTGGACGTCAGGTTGGCAACACTAAAGCACCGAGACACCAGCACAATAGCACCCTTGAGAGTATAACAATTAAGGTGCCAGGGCTCGCTTGGAATGTTGTCCTTGATTCCAAAGG
>LQNS02276498.1:13525274-13550576 GCA_001587735.2 Parhyale hawaiensis
ACAGCTGGTGAACGTATGAGCATAGACCGCAACAGTACTTGATTCTTAGGTCTGACGCTTGCGGCCAAAAGTCGGCAACGGAAATATGGGATTTTCTCAAGAGCTATTATTTTCCCCTTATCTAATACTGAAGAAAAAAATTCCAAGGTAACCAACATTTTTCTTGCGAACAAAGTATCTTGGATACGGCGGGGAAGCACTTGGGCGCTTGCCTGCATGACCGTGTCTGGACATGTCAGAACAGCGCTTGAGGAAGTCCCATTTTTCCCCTTTTGGCCGCCAGCGTCAGAGGCCACTTTGGGCCTAAGAGTCAAGTACTGTTGCGGTCTATGGTATGAGCTTTGGCCAAAAGTCGACACATCCTCAGCCTCTTTGCAGATGGCATGCTGCCCAACTTTTACTTAAGAAAAGAAATTCGACGTACAGCGAACTCTGAATCATCGGAATGATAGGGTTTGGGGTAGAGATAGATTAGTGGAAGGCAGGAGAGTGGTACGACGCAAGAATCCACTGTTTGTAATGGTCTGGTGTGCCATCACTGCCACTGGAAGTCTCTTCTCGTTTTGCTCCTTCATGAGGCAAACTTAACAGCCAGCTTAACATCTACATTTCTGATATATTGGAAACAGAGCCGCTTCCCTGGGCACGTGATCACTTCTGTATTGTACCTTGGACCTGTAACAAGACTCTGCCTCATCACATGGCCCCAAAATGATTCAACGCTACATTCAGACTTACATTTCAGCGTTCCTGAGCATGAAAATGGCCCGCGAGAAGCCCGGATTTGAGCCCGCGAGACTTTTCTGTGCTGACCATCTTTGACAGTAAGGTTATAGAATTCCACATGATATGCTTGTCACCTTGAAGTTTAAGCTCAATGAAGAACGGGCTTTAATTCTGAAAGAAGTTCTTCGTGCCTCCTGTGAAGCTTTTCAAAGTAGATTGAAGTCAGTCATTAACATAGAGAAGGCCATATTGAATAAATGCCGTTGATTCGTATTTAAGCGTCTTTGAGCTATAAGCCCATTTAATATATTTTCAATTCCGTTACTTCTTCATTGATACACTGAATAATACGTTTATTGCCATAATTACGTTAGACCCTTTATTAATATTTATATATCACAGATCACGCTCTTTCGGACTAAGATAAGAAGTAATCCGATCATTGATATAAAAGCTAGTACAGTTACTAGAATATGTTGCCCGATTTGCTACTATCTTTTGCTTTGAAAGGAAGAACCTTTTCCCAGTCCTTCGCTTCTCATTGTTGCTCACGCATATTGAGCATCATTAATTGTTGTTTTTACCGCACAATATATGACGGCTTTTGGATTCTCTTCCCGTTTTCTTGCTATTAAGTCTTCATTTTTTCACCGACTGAAATATTTTCACTGCAGATGGTACTGTCGAATCAGACTAAACTCCAGCTTCGCACTTCTTTACAGGACGCACTGCACTGTACAGTATATACCGATCTGTATTTGAGAACTTATAGTTTTGCACTTAAGGGTGAAGAGATTGCAATTAAAGAGAGCGCTTCACTGTTAATCCACTGCAAATGGGAGCCAAGGTCATGTAGAAAACTTGGTAAGAATGGTTTTCAATAATGCATGTGGAATTGTGGACGCAGTATAACAGCACTGCTCAGCATGCACAGGTGAACTTCCGAAGCTACATGCACAGGATTAAGCAAACGGCATATATTTGTAAGATTGTCGGGATCGGCTTTCGATCGTGTTGGTCTGCATGTGTTTAAGTCAGCAGTTAGTGGCTTTCTGAGAGATTTTCTTTGGCAGCGTTTCAGGCTCTAGATACGACTTAGCAATATAGGCTATCTAATACCACATGACAGCGTAGGGCACAGAGCTACTTGTATAAGGGCAGTTATTACGCGTCTATTATATCCTGCCATTAGAAATGACGGTGTAAAATTTGCGGTGATACCGTTCTCTGTTCTGGTTTATGGAATTGATATTGCTAATACGCGTTGCTCTCGCACACTTGATTATTACACGTGTCCTAGTAAAATATGACAGCAACGACTTTGAGATGAACCATTTTTTTTGTATTGTTCGCGCTTGTAGTATGAATGTTGCAAAAGACGTATCATACCTTCGTCCTTGATCTTTTGTTAACTCCATAGAACTTGCGATCCATTGCTACATATGTTCGGGGGAAGACTATTACTTTCTTGCGAATGAAATCCCGAATTTTATTTTACTAGACTGCCCATTACCCGTTGGGTCACTGAAAACGTAGTGAAATTTTCGGTAACACCTTCAACATGTACGAACACGCTCGAGCAGGCGAGCTCAGGTCTAGTACTTGTTATGCCAACCTTGTGTCACAGATACCCTGAGTGAAATCTTCAACAGTCGAATTTCTTCCGATCTTATTCTTTTCGTGTGTAAACGATGACGTAAACAACGAGCAAGCAGGATTATCTGAGTTTTATAAGGATATACCGTAGATATTTCATGTGTTTGCAAGGCAAGCAGCAGTATGAAAACCAAATGTAACTACAAGAATTTACCTGAAACGCTGCAATGCGCATCCTGGCTACCAGTAATTTGCCATATCAGGATCAAGATATGTTGGTAACACGAGGTAAAGATATTTGACCTCTGCTTCGTATAAAATTTCAACTGTTACGAAGAAGTTCGGCTCAAGAGAAATTACGCTGAATTAAATTTGAGCAGTGGGGGGAACAGATACTCAGTCGAGGGAAGAACGTGCATCAGAAAGGCGATCACTGAAAACCATATACATCTGCAAGGCATCAAACTTGATGAAACCAAAAGAGCCTTCGATTTTGCATTATTATTATTATATTCCTGGTTTTACCACCGCACCCGCGTCATATGACGTGATCTAAGCAGTGAGACTCAGTTCATTATTATTATTATTACTAGAGGGCCCAGCCGTCAAAAATGAAGGCAACAATTTTGTGAATGAACTCTTTATTGTTCCGGTTCCCAATATAAATTTTGCTCTATTATAGGTCTCATCCCTGCAGGCCTGATCTTCCATTAGTGAAACGTAAGTTGTACAGCCATGAGTTTTGCCAGACCAAAATATTCCCTGCAAGATAAGACGCGAATAACAGCTAGGAACTGGGCAAACGTTAAGCTGCACTAAGAAACTAGAGCACTCTGAGAGCGCCCACCTCCGCCAATTAAGGCAACGACAACGAAAAATTCAAATTGCCTCTGAAAACACGATTTTCTGTGTATCAACTCCAAAATCTAATCATTTGTGAATTGTGACAGTATTAATAGCTTCTGCATTTTTTTAGGAGATCCGTACAATCCTTTTTGAGTTATGCTGCTAACAAACATTGTGACAAACATAAGTCAAACATACAAAGGAACCAACCGATCTGTACCAAAATTTAATCATTTACGTCTTTTCACATTAGTAACAATTCCAGTACGTTTCATAAAGAACCATTTAAAACTTAAATTATTGCACTAACAAGCATGAAATCAAACACAGCGATAAACACATGGACGAACAAACAAATCATCACAAAAATTTGGTCATTTACTCTTCGGGATATAGCTAACAACTCATGTAAATGTAACAAAAATCCGTCCATAAGTTTTTAAGTTATGGCATTGAGAAAAATGAGGCGGACAAGCCAGTAAACGGATGGACGGATCTTCACCAAAAGGTAATCATCTGTTCCTCCGAACCTACCTAACAATCCCTGTAAATTTCATCAAAATCCGTTCATAACTTTTTGATTTATCTTGGTGACAGACATACAGAATAACAGACAAACAGTCTAACGGACAGACCCGATGAAAACATAACCTCCTTGGCGGAGGTAAATATAGTTCAGTCAAAATAATTCACTGGAAATGCCCAGGGCTCACCGTATCGTGGATCCCAAATGATTGTTGAACCTCAAGCGTCGAAAGTAGGTTGCGATGTAAATTCAATATAAAAAGCCGTCTGCTCAGCGTGAAGATTCAACTACTACGATATCATTCAGCTAATAAGCTGAATAAGCATAAGCGGAATGGATTATGCACGAAAGGAACGAAGACTCCAAGACTGAGGAGAGAGACTGAGCTTCTCTAACTGCTACGAAGAAGTTTAGCTAAAGGATAGATAGGCTATCCTAATATAGTAAAATGCTTGGTGTATTTATTTATTTCGTGCCCGTTTTGAGGAAATAGGCGAAAAAATAAGCCAGGTTGCGGATTTTGTAATTCAGTTACGTTTTCCAATGATCAATTTGCAGAAGATGGTGAAAATTGGATCCTTATTTTTTCATCTGGATGCACTTCTTGCTTGAAATACTTCTTGAAATAGGGACAGTATGTTTGCAGCTTTTGGAGTCCGATGTTATAAGTTTTTTCTCTCAGGTAACGACCTATAAATTCGGCATATAATCAACGGGGCACTCAAGAGGTGATGATTCTCACGGGCAGTAGACAATTATTTTTTCTAGCTTACTGTCTTCCCTATTAAATTTGACGATGTAGCTTTCTCTTCAAGTATTTCACGCGCACTGCACAGTAGACAACTATTTCTTCTAGCTTACTGTCTTTCTCTGAGAGTGCATATTTCGCTCAGAGGCCAAAATTTGAGCACTTCACTGAAGCTATCTAAGTTAGGTATGGAAAACGGTATTATGGATACGGCGACTAACATTGCATATAAGCTGACTGGAGGGGCATTCAAGTTTATAGCAGTGTTTTACTTCAGATTGTATTTTGGAAGTCGCACGTTTAATTAAAAACGAGGGTAGGGAACGTAAAAGAAGAACGACACTACTACAGTCTCAAGAACGAAGACGTGCCATCAATGGAGAGATGAAGCGCCTATGGGGTACAGTGACAAGAAAGACTTGAAGCAGAAGGGTTACAAAAGGAAATAAGAGTGGTTAATAAGTGTGAGCGGGAAAATGTGGAAACGGCAAGTCAAAGAAGAGAGAAAACATATCGATTATTGCATGAATTTTTTCACGCACGGGTCCAGTAGTGTGATAATATAGCCGATGCCCGACGGGATGTAAAACTCCGTCAAATATACCGCCTTTCATCTACCATGCGTAGAAGAAGAAACAGTATCGTCGTCATATGGAAAAGTACCAAGCTAGTGTGCAAAGCGAAGCAAGATTCAGAAAATGGAGTGTTTCCACTTTTAATATTAACCATATATTTTACAAGCTATATTTGTTGCAGTTACTCCAAGGGCTGAAATTGTATCGCATCTTGACTTGCTTTTCAGTTCATGAATTTTTTCATAACTAACTCTTTAAAAGCGTGGCGGAGAGACGAACCAACAGTGGAGCAAGCAAGCGAGCAATCAAGCAAGCAAGCAAGTGACCAACAACTGTGTTCTGTTATATAGAGGATACTTTGTTTAACCTACATAGCCGCTACTCAGGCGTTCCAACAGAGATGATCGTGCAGTATTCAAAATGCCACACAATTTGTCGCGTTGCCACGAGCGCTACTACGGGCGAGGACACAAGCCGCAAAGCATGAAACTAAGAAGAGAAGAAGACAGAAGAAAGGAATAGGAGTTCCGCGGAATAAGTTGGCCACCTCGATCAGCAGCTCACCTCGCAGAACATAAAAGGATAAATGGAAGGCATACCTAACTTTACAAAACTAACCTCCTCAGCAGGAACTGCGGCCAGCTGTAACATCACCTGCGGAGAAGGCACTAGGGCCAGCCCTTGGGTTCGTGAGGCCTATATATATTCTGGCAGGGAAAGGGCCCGCCAGAACATGAGGCGTCCTTATTTTGCAATGAAAGTTCTTCTGTGTAATCCTTCACATTGGAATGGAAATACCAACCAACAAACCAAACTTTCTGCAAACGGTGCTGCAGTATAGTGAATGGGATTTATTAAAAAGAAAGGAACTGCGCATATGGGGTGGCCAATTTCGCTTCCGTTCTAGGAAGAAACATATACTGGAGGGTTGCTTCCGCTAATTCCCATTCAAGCCTGGAAATGTAATTTCCCTATTTTCTGATGGGTAACGTTAGCGGGTAGGGGGTGAGCGACACCAAATACAACTCGTGCTGTTTTTCTTCAACTGTCTTAGCTGAACACATTGTCCACGTATGCTAAATTTTATATCTTTTGTACTTTAGTGGACTTGAAGGATATAGTACATGTTATCGAATTTGCCAAACAACTTAAGTTTCCGTCCCGCCCTGAACGTTACTTTTGTGCCGGCAGGTTCCGCGAGTAGGCTGAAAGGTACTCCACTAAATGGCTGCAGTGTTGCAGGCCATTTAATTGTACCGGTGAGCTGGGTGTCAGCCAGTCAATCAGCTAGGTTGGCCGCCAAAGCTGGGGTTTTGAGGGTTGAAAGCTACAGCCATTTCTCAAGGCAGCTGCCTGCACTAAGATTCGTGCTTCCGTTATTTTTCCCCAAGTTTTCGCTATAGGCGCCTTTACTATCCTGTATACACTGATCACAAAAATTAACTCCTTAGTTATACGCGGTCAGGAATTACATGAAAAAATGAAAAAATTAAACTTACCCTTCTGAATTTACCACAGACCTTATCGAAAAGCAAGTACTTTGGATACTGACTACGGCTACACAGTGTACTTCACATGAATCATAGGGTGAAACAACAAATAAATTACACATATGTTCAAATTAACACAAATATATATTCGCAAACCCTGCTTATTGTTAAACAGTGTTGATTTATAGTTAACAGGACTGTTCATTGTGAACCTTTTCCCACGGCTGGTGCAGAGCAGAGAGGCCGCCAGCCGCGAGGTGGCTCAGTGCAGCAGGAAACATTTTACATAAAATTGGAAACTAAATTACTGCTGCCTGGAGCTCTCTGCCTCCCGTTGCGTAAAGCCGTCGTCGGTTAAGTTACGTTGCGCTATGAAGCTCTAAATGAAACTGCATCTTTTATTTTAGTAGGATAACGAAACCGTGTTTTTGGCTGTACAAGTTATTGCACAGTTTTAGAGCTGTAACCATCTTGCTCAAGTATTCAATATGATCACTAGTGAATGTGGTTGAGTGTGGTGGTGAACTAATGAGTAGATAGGAACTCGGAACCGTGTACTAGTATGTAATATCCCATTTCATTTCACAAATAAAAATATACTAGAAAGTTATAGAAATTGCTTGATATTGTACCGTCTCTAATTGGGGCACTAGCGATTAACTTATGAATATCATATTAGTAAGGACAAACAAGCGTTGAAATCATGTAAAATCACTGTGATTACATTAGTGAATTTTTATAAAATCATTTGAATATTTTCTTTTTCCTCAACAGTTCGTAAGTCGATCAGTAAATATTACCTAGCTTCAAACTTAGGCAAGCAGGTAGAAAAGTAATAAAATTACACTGTACAAGTCGGACCTCACTTCCTCATCTCAGGAGAGGAAGCAAGCCTGAGATGCCTAAAAAACCGATTTTCTCTACATGAGTTATATAGTTATAAATTGATACCTAAGCTAGTTTATGCTTATCTTAATCTGTAGCAAGCTGCTCGGAGGGAGGAAAAAAGGACATATAATATGCCAAGATAAACGTGGGACCCATGAACGAGGATGTTCCCACATAGGATCAATGCACATGGACACAGCCAAGCCGGAAAAGAAGAAGAAGAACAGAATAAAATATCACCAGTAGGAGTATGAAAGTAGATGGACGTAAAGTGGGCACGAAAAACAAATGTCCCGAAGGACTAGCTATTGGTTAAAGGTAACCTTCACAATATTTCTGGGATTGCTGCTCCCATAATATAGGATGACCGAACCTTACTAACCTAAACCTCTGGCCCGTCATATGTCCCCTGAGAAGTTTTTCTTCATCTGAAGTGCTTAAGGAAATCAACAGCTCCAATGGCGCCCAAATACATCTGAGACCTCTAAGATGAGGACTTTTATTCAAGGTATCGAAATATAATCAGGCATCGAGTATTTTTTATATCCTAGAGAGGGGCTAAGGGAAGGCGTTCTCTTAATTTTTGACGCCAAAACAACACTGAAGCTTCCAAATTTTGGAATTTTTTATAAAAAGCTCAGAAAAAGCTAAGATCCATGAAATCAAAGTTGAAATTTTCACAAGTAAAATTCAGCACCCTCTTGAGCGGGCGTCAGTGATGAAGGGTCCAGGGCTCCAGGCTCGGTGCAATTGTGCTCTTTTGCATTAGAAATTGCTGAGCCTGAGTTATCATTCCAGTTCAAACGGAGCCACCTGTTTATTTTCCAGTACAAATGGCACCTGGAATTATCATAGGTTAGCCATTGAAGGCCAAATGGGAATTTAAATGAGTCAATTTGCATACGAAATCCGCGTGCGATGTCTTTTGAGTGAGAGGAGCGGGTGATCTGCAGGACTGATGGGTGACGAAAGGAGGGCGCAAAGGGACGTATGACTGCGTGAAGAAAGATTCCAGACCTGGGAACATTGCATTACTTGAATATGTGGACAGAGTTGGGTGTTCAGAGAGAAAATTTATGTTTGCTGAAATTTCATTATTTTTCTCAACCACCGAATGGTGTTTCTGGTGCAAAAATTTTGGAATTCTAGAGTCGAAAAAAATGTGTATTTTTATTTTCTGAAATCAGAAATAGTCAGGCTTTCATAGAGAAAATTTAGGGTGTTACGGAAGACTTCAAACTTAGTCGTACAATTTGAATATACCATGAAGTTGTTTATCTAAAAAATCTAGCGAATCAAAAATATGTAAAAACACTATCAGTATTTAAGTGTTATCAATAAATTTGATATATGTCAACAAAAACAAATACTATACAGAATTATATAAATTATATAATACTTCACATATCTTTGGCTGAAAATGTATTCGTACAAAATGATTTTTGCCATTTTAATATTGATCCGACTGTTCAAGAACTTTCCAGCACCTTCTAGGTTTTTCGTTAGAAGTCTACAATATGTAGCCTAGTTCATGAGCAGCTTTGGGGTGATTATTTCGTGCGATATCGTAGAAGAAGGTTGTAACCGTGGCAAAAGGTGAGGAGCTTACGAATTCTGCAAAAGAATTAATTATTAAAGAATGGAAATCCAGGAAAGTCTTAGGCAAACTATCACAGACCCTCATAATATCGTTTACCACCATCAAGTCATTTATCAAAAGGTCTAAAAGTTCGGAAACCGTAGAAAATCTGCTTAGATCTGACAGGCCGCGGAAAATTTCCTCTAGAACTTCAAGAAAAATGGCCAGGAAAGTGTCCGAAAATCCAACGACTACTAGCAAAGAGCTTCAGGACTTGCTAGCAGCAGGGACAAGCGTTAGCTTTCGTACAATAAGCCACGAGCTGCACAAAAACCGTTTAAGTTTTCGAGCTCCTCGTAAAACTCCCCTGCTGTCGAAACGAAATAGGGAAGCTCGCCTGAAATTCATCTGTGAGCTCAAGAACAAGCTCGGGTCGTTCTGGTAAAACGTATTGTGGTCGGATGAGACTAAAATAGAGCTATTTGGACGAAATTCAAAGAACCATGTGTGGAGGAAGGAGGGAACGGCATTCGTATAAAAAAATATTCCCACTGTGAACTTTGGATGTTGGTAACGTTATAATTTGCTGATGCTTTTCATCACGTGGAACAGGTAACATTCATATCATAGAAGGGAGAATGGACGCTCACATGTATCAGAACATTTTGAAGGAACATTTGCACCCTTCGGGGCAAATATTCGGGCTACCGCAAGAGTCCGTTTTTCAGCGGGACAACGACCAAAAACATACGGCGAAAACCACAAAGAAATGATTCACTGATAATCATGTACAACAATTAGAATGGCGAAGCCAGTCTCCGGATTTGAATCCGATAGAAAAGTTGTCGTGATTTCTGAAATTAAACATTAATGCGAGGAGGCCAAAGTCCATTCCAGAACTCGAAGAAATCTGCAAGAAAGAATGGGCTAAAATTTCTCATGAAACATGAGAAGGCTTGGTAATAACCTATAGAAAGAGATTAATTGCCGTTAAGCTCAGCAAAGGCTACGCCACAAAATATTAAATGTTGTTTTAAAATCGTTTTCGTGTAGTACGAGTACTTTTTTAAACCCAGAATATATAAATTGGTGTATAATTTCTATTATAGAGGCATTTACTTGTTTTGTTGTTGCGTGTGTGTCGTTTATGCAAAAATACAAGTACTGTATCGCTATATCTATATGTTTAAGGTTCACCAGATTTTTTCAAGAAACAATTTCATGGTGTACAGTATACGAATATTTATTTCCCCCACTGTTTATGTTGAATATCTGCACTTCAGTAATTTAATCAGTTCTTGTCTTTACAGCTCTGGTATACATATACTGTAGATACATACAGTAGGTGGTTCGCGGAACACGAACCCGGGACTCGTGCATAGCGAGGCCAATCACAAGGCCAGCGCTGACGGAGCATAAAACACAAGCATGCAGTACGTGAAGTGCTGCAGCCTGCCCCGGTCCTCTACAGCCAGAGTTCAACAGCACGTCTTTCATCTCCCTCACCGCTTGCCATGCAGTCGTGCCTCGCGATGCGTAAGGTCCCGGGTTCGATCCCACGAACCACCCACTTTTATATCTAACTCGAAAAAACGGTGAGACTGTGAGCTGCCTCCCTGGATATTTCGGTACGAGTGGGACTATTGTTCTGTGATATAGCTACTATGTATACAAAAACTAAATGCGGGAAAAAATATTGTGATATTTGCAATATTTTCAATATCCATGGCGATTAAGGAAGTATTCAGGGTTCATCCAACTCCTCAGACGCTAATCGTGATTATGCGTAGATTAATACTACCATTATAATCAGATGTTTCGGAATATGTCCCGTAACAGTTACTGTACATTGAAAAAGTAACTATATGTACACTGATATGAAAATATAAGTATCAAAAGCTTTCCGAACTCTTAGTTACAAAAAACTGCAGGATACAGAGCAGTCAGCGGTTACGTGCACTGTGGCGATATCTAGTTATATTGATTTTTCTAAGGTAAATGACGGCAACTGCAGCGGGAGCTCAGAACACGAGGGTGGCTTGCATGGCATCACCTAAGCCTCATCCAAAAATCTTTAGGGTTGTTTTAATGTATGTGAAGTACGTTGCTGTACTCTATTTTTCCATTTTATCAAGGCAGTCTGGGCGGGGTCAAATTCCTCTACAGCGCTGCCAATTCTTTGGGGATTTCTAAGATTATGTTCGGCCTATATCTTAACCACGCTCACTACCTTCATATAGAGAAATCTCAGAAATGCCCATAGAATTGGGTAATAGACAACTATTTAGTAAAAAAAAAGAGTCATGGAATAACAAGAGGATGATTTTTTTCAACAAATGCAGCAATGAAGGAATAATCAACTTACTTCTTGATTGAAATTGTCCAATCAGTCCTCAAGTAATTAATATATTATACAAAAGTGATCAGATAAAGGATGAAGCTAGAGACAGAGTTTATCGACATAAACTTGGAACCCAAAGATGTTCCACATTGGATCAACACGCATGGGAAGAGGAAGTCGGGAAGAAAGAGGAAGAACGGAACAACGCATTATTAGTAAGAGCATGAAATCGGAAAGAAGCAGAGTGGTCATGACAGACGTCATGGAGCCCTACCTATGGCTCAGGTAACGTAAATTTATAGAATCTCTTTGAGGGTGTTGCTCCCCATAATATAGCATGAACGAACGTGAATAATCTAACCCCATGGCACATCTTATACCCCTAAAGGGTCCCCAAATACTACCTAGGTACTGTACAAGATGCAAAAAATTTTCATCGCTCACCTGCTTACCAACATGGAAATTCCCATATCGCAAAATGAAGACATTCAACAGCACGACTTGTTAATCGACTAATATATTTGCAAAGCTTTGATTAATGATTATTAACTTAGCTGCTCTAGCTGTGACACAGTACTGTAAGAGGGTAACGGCAAGGTAATAAAGTATTATTATTAATATTATATTCAGAAGATTAAGTCTCCGTTTCCAAAACAAAGGCGATATCGCAAAAGAAGAAAGAAGGGACATGTAGAATGACGATAGGCACGTGAAACCAATGCACAAGGATTTTCCCCACACAGGTTCAACGCGCATAGGCATAGCAAGTCGGGAAAGAAGCGGAAGAGCAGTACAAAGTAAGATCAGTAGGAGTATGAAATCAACAGGAAGCAAAGTAAGCATGAAAGACAGACGTTCCTAAGGCCTAGGTAATGGCTCAGGTAACGTACAGGATCCCTGGGTTGTTGCTCCCATAACAAAGGATGGGAGAACATAAACTAACCTAACCCTATGGACTATGGCTTATCCTATTCCTCCTGAAGGGAGGTATGAAAATAACATTAACAGAACACTTTCCACCAACAAATCAGTCTTAAACTTTTTTAAACTACAATAAATCTTCTTAAGGGGAGTGGATATTAGAGGAATCAAAAATATTGCATTCGTAGTTCCAGATAAAGTAAATAAATAACTAGAGCATTCTCAATGCGGATACCTCTGCCAAGCAAGGCAACGTTAATAAAAAATTTAAAAGTTCACATTGGTTCTGAAACTATGTTTTCCTTTTTATCAGTAGCAAAATTCTGTCATTACTGCCTTTCGACAGTAAAAACAGCATATGTAACCTTCTTGAAGATCCGTTCATAGCTTTTCCAGTTATTTTACGAGCAAACATAAAATCAAAGACAGAGACATTATCTTACAAAGTTAACCACCATAACAGAGAAAAAATAAGCAAACAAACAAACAACAATATAGACATCTGTCCATAACTTTGAGTTATGGTACTATGGAGAAGAGAAAAAAGAGGCAGTTACACAAAACATACAGATGGCTGAAGAGATCTTCACCAAAAGTTAATTTTCTGTTTACTACTAACATGCCAAACAATCCCTGTGCAGTTCGTAAAGATTCATCGAGAACTTTTTCAGTTATCTTTGTGACAGACCAACAGAGAGAACAGACAAACTCGACAAAACCATAACTTCCTTGGCGGAGGTAACTATGCTTTATTAGATACTCATTGAGACATGGTAAACAACTCACAGCTTATTACTCGAGTTCCATTAGATACAATGATCGGGTGATACCATCATTGCACATTGCACAGCATTGGGATTCACTGCTGCTTGGTCCCTGTTTCGTAATAGTATGCGCTGCCATCGGCTGTACATGTTAGATGCATAGTTTGTACTCAAGACCGATACGGATCACATTCAGTTAGGTGTTATCAGATTTTTATATTCTAATCTGGAGACGAAGAGCCCATTTTCTTGTCTCAACTTCAAGACAATCAGTGTACAGTCCGTGTGAAGATAACAGCTTAACTCATTTTTTATTACAAATGTTTAAACTTTTCCATTTGCTTTGAAACTATTCTGGCAAAACTGTTTACGTATTGCAACACTTTTACCGGAACTTCATTTGAATCCCTACAAAATTTCATGAGTCATTGCAATTAACGTAATTATTTAGTGTGCCACTCTATCAGCTTTTGTAGAAATCTTTACAACGGGAAGGGCTACAGGTCTGTCTGAGGCTGAAAAAAGAAAAAAAAAATAGTCAAAGCTATGGCTAAATAAAGAACACTTGTTATGGATATTGCTGTTTCAATACGCCGCCATGATGCGCTTTTTAGCCGACCTTTCACCAAGGAAAAAGCGCTCGGACTCTGGTGTCCTAAAAGCTGTTAGTACTCGGGATCTTCGTCATGTGAAAAGGCAACTGTTAAAGAAGCGAGGAAACACCTTGAAGTCTACCTTTAGCAATGTAAATCTCACTGAAGTCTCGAAAACAACAAGATACCGGTTGCTGAGAAACATGGGGAAAGTGTTACACCTGAAAAACGACCTCCACTGACGGCCAGGCACAACGGTTCACGGCAAGAATGGGCTCGAGAGCATATGAAGACAAACATGAAGATGGTACTTTTCACCGATGAAACCAGGGTAACTCTGGACGGACCAGACGATTGGGGAAAATATTAGATTAGGATAGATAGGCGGCAGTAGATGGACTAACAGGCCCTTTCCCACAGAGACACCGGGACTTACGCCCTAACCCTCTGTGAGCTATTGCCATTATGTTAGCAGGATATAGATGACAGAGGAAAAAAGAAAAAAAGGAAGATCTTAGCCACGAGTCGATCATGCATGCAAGCAAGTGCAATTTAGAGTAGCTGCACTGAGGAGCTCTAGAGTTTGTAACTAATATTGGAGGACGTGTTCTTAGTTGTGGAGGATGTCTCCCAATGTTTGTCAAGTCGATTTTTAAACGCGTTGACTGTCTCCGCACCGAAAGCGTCGGAGGGGGGGGGTCTATTCCAAGTGTTCACTATGAAATACGGAAAGAATTGCTGGCTTGAGGTTTTTCTTCGGGCTTTATGCTTGAGTGTGTGGCCGTTGTTTCGCAGACGATCAATAGGGTCGCTTTCAAATAGTCCCGCTGTAGCTACGACGTTGAAGCCAGTCAAATACGAGAAAGTTTCCATAAGTTACCCCTGAGTCGTCTTTGCTCGAAAGTTCATGCCCAGTTCTTGTAGGTGACATTCGTATGGCCTGTTGCGCAGCTGTGGTATCAATTTTGTAGCTCTGCGTTGGATTTTTTCCATGTTATCGATATCTTTTCACAGATGTGGCGACCAAAATTGAATATAAAATTGTAAGTGCTGGCGCACCAGCGCCTTGTACAAGGGAATAATGATGTCTTTCCATTTCTATTCAAAGTTTCTGGTGATGAATTCCAGTACTGTGCTCTCCATTTTCACACTCTTGTCAACTTGCTGACTGTGTGGTAATTTGCATGTAATAGTTTTTCCCAAGTCACGTCGTTGGGTGACAGCTACCAATTCTGTCCCGTTCATTTTAAATTGGGTTGAGGATTTCTCCAGCCCAACGTGCATTACTGAACATTTGTCGACATTAAAGTTCATTTACCACGTTGTGCTCTATTCCAAGGTCAAGGTCTTGCTGGAGCTCAGCTCATTTCCTGGCAAGATGACATAATTTAGTCTAATCCGCTAATTTACTGATTTTACTACGAATAGTTTGATCGAGATCATTCATGTAAATTATGAACAAAATTGGGTCAAACACGCTACCTGGTGGAACCCCAGATGATACCTGCGTCCAGTCGCTTGTCTCACCTTCAAGCTTCACTCGCTGTTGCCGACCCGTAAGCCATGCTCGTATCCAGCGTAAATAGATTCCCTGGATGCCATGGTGTAAGGGGAATCCGCCGTCCTCAAACATCAGCTATTTTTCTTCTTTTATTCTTCGCCTATGGCATCACCGCTGGCCACCTCACGAGCCTCTATTGGTTGGTCAGAGTCTACCTGTCCCTGCTGAGAGAAGAGGTTCGCCGACACTCTAGCGTACTCTCTAGTTCTTCTGTCCTGTGATACACTCAATTGACTCCTAGAACGGATAAGTTATGCTATTAGCATCTGTGAAGCAGTGTGAAATATACAGTGTGTTTTAAAAGTGTTTATTAACTTCAATACTAAATTTTAACGTGACCGTCCATCTGTCCTCTCGCCATGTTCGATGGTCCCTCCCCTATGACGTGTCGCTAAACCGTGCATCTATTATACGTGTTTCATCAATATATTATGTGGAATCTCGCCTTTAGTTCCGATCCCACTAGTTCCCAATTTGTAAAGGCTGAAATGAAAGTTTAACTTGTTACATGTCATCGCTGCTTCCCATTCTCTAGCTCTGACGTCGTGACCTTCCTGTCCCCTTGACGACAGTTGCCACGCATTGCCATTTTCCTAATTTATAAGTTATTTGCTATATTACTTGGCGACGAGCCACTTGATTTTCCTAGTTCATTATGCGATTGTTATCACATTATTCGCCATCTGTCCAGTAATGCGGTGTGAAACATTTCTTTAGGCTAAGCTGTGCGCCGCACTTTGGTAGAATTACCATACTAAAATTTACCTCTGTATGTGTGTGTACTTGCCGGCTGACCTGGGCCCCTTCGGAGCACAGGTTTGCTGGCCTTGCCGCCAACCTGTGCCTAAGCCTGCTGTTTATCGACAGGTCCTGGCCCGTGGCACGGCTATTTTGTATTCGCTGGCTGAGAGAGACGGCCTGCGGCCACCGAAGACTACAGGGCAACCTGCATCTCGTTGTAGCCTGCACTTCGTCTTGGCCCCCTATATGTTTCCCCTTGCTGCGGCCTGCTCGTCTTCTAGTGCTACCTGCACTACCCCTGATGCAGCCAGTACTTTGTTTTCTGCAACCGGCACTTCCGTTGAAGTCGCTTGCGCTGACCTGCATCTTCCCCTTCCCGGTTTAATCTGCGTTGTGGCCTTCATCATCCCGATTTAACCTGTGCTGCAGCCCACCCTGTGAGCTGCGACCTGTATCATCCCTTCCTGATCTATCCAGCGCTTTTGCCGCCTCTGTATCGTGGCCTGCAGCGACGTGCAACTCTATCACTTGTTTCGACCCTTCGTATTCCCCAGCGGCCTGCGCCGTAATCCAGCGACCTGCACCTCGGTACGTTTCAGTCCACCATCGACGCCAATGGGAAACTTCTAGGGTATTTCGTATACAACCCCGGACTGCGATTCTACGCTCCCACCAGTTTCCGCGGAGTCTGCTCTTGGTCCTCGCAGCAACCCTGGCCTCTGTGGCGCCTTCTATGGTTTTCGTAAGATCTGCAATCTCGCCTAGTCTTCGAGGAGTTCAGCTCCAACGCTTCATTTTCGACATCGCCGACATGGACGTCGCCGACTGGGTACCGATCCCTGCCGCCCTTCCCATCGACGCCGCCCGCTAATCATTTACTCCAGTCCTATTTCCTTTTAAGCTGAGTTCACTATTTTTATCTCCTTTTGTAACTTAATTTTAACTTCATTAATTCTGAGGTATCACTCGAGATTTATTCCCCCCTGCTACCAAATCGGGACTCTGCCAATTTAACAAATTTGGATAAAGGGCTAGTAATTCTGATCCATTGCTTACTAATTCTATTCACCTTTATGTAAGTCATTAAATGTTAATAACTTGCTAGATAATCTTATCGTGTCATTTATGATTTTAGACCTTAAGTCTGAAGCATTCAGTAACTTTCAGGAGTAGCAAGTGATTGAAAGCCCTATCTTTTCGATTAGCATTCTTGAGTAACCATAGCCCTTACACGTAGGCTTCCAATTTTTTTCATATACCATTGGTGGGGGACTTTGTCAAAAGCCTTTTGGAAGTCTAAATACACGAGGTCCATACCCTTTTCTTCATCTCTAACTTCCGAAACTTTCGAAAAAAAATCCGGGAAGTTTGTTTAGCAACTTCTTCTATTCCGGAAGCCGTGCTAAGTGTAGGAAAAGGATGGGTTGGGAACGTCCAAGAGCGTCAATACTCGTTTCTGTGGCCAGTAGGGCTGAGGAGGCGTTTCGATTTGGACGGGAATTATTGAAGATGAGATTTTTGGTCCTGTGCGAGTGCCAGATGGAGTGAAAATAACTTCTGTGGCTTATTGTCAGCTCCTTGACTTGGCCTTGCTTACATGGGGGGATGCCGTTCCACTGCAGAAGCGTCGCAGGTTAATATTTCATCACGATAATGTCCCGTCTCACTCTGCAAAGGCAGTACATGTCGCTCGTTTGCGCAACGGTGTCATAACTCAAAAATTGGGTATTTTGAGTTATTGCCTCCATCAGAAAGCCCGCGTCAAGTTCTATTAGCGATAATTACGCCATAACTGAGTCTGTAAAAGTGGCCGCTCGAGGAAAGTCATTATTCAAGTGATAGTTGAGAAAAATACGGCGATATTAAAGCTGTGTTCACCTCTCCTGAAAAATGCCAAATTTTTCAGTTATGACAACGTTGTCGCACACGAGCGACGTGTTCTTGTCATCTTTAGGATTGAAAGGTGACCGTTTGATGGTTTGGCCGGCATGCTCTCCTCATCTGAATCTTATCAAATGCTTGTGGGGGATTCTGAAGCTGGCTATTTAGAAGGTTGGAAGGCAATACTCTCTGAGATATAAATCTTGACAGAATCTGTCGACAAGAGGATTTAACTTGTTTTCCAGATGAAAGATTCTTATGTAAACTATTAACTGTGTACTTCATTATTTGAATATATAATTGGATTTTATACTTAAATAAAACATTGCATATCATACTTTTTATTATTAGAATTTTTTGATAGTGATGATTGATAAAGATCTATAAAAGCTAATACCGTGGCACGCTTGAAAAGAAAGTGATCAAAGCCTTCAAACTTTTCTGAAATGAAAACTACACATTAACATGAGCTGAGAATTTCTGACAAAATTTCATTTATGGTCCCAAACATACCATGAAAATATTAGCTTTTCATCAGAGATACATAACTTTAATAGTACGTGTCAAAATGAGTTTAAGCTATTATCGAGGACTGTATATTAGACTTTTGATCAAATAATATACTTGCACTAGTTAACCTCGGCACAATCATCAGAGGGCGAAATTGTATCATAGGCTACACGTAGGTGTTCAATAGACTTCTGCTTGAAGTTCGAGCACAGCGAGTTACAGTACGTATAAGGTAACAGTTTTGTATTTCTTGTGACATCTTTTTCATTAAACAAGCTACAACTTTTGGCGAATTATATTCTGGTCGCATTTTGCTGTATTATAGGATTGCATTTTGCAATAGAAGACTTACTTTGAATCTTGATGCAAAGCACCACGTCGTGTTTCAAAAATATATTAGATGCCGTCTTATTGGCGAAAGCACAAAAAAATGGGCTGATTTAAACTTGCGACGTTGTTAAAAGTTTCTTGGAACTCTTTCTAAGAAGCAATGATTGCAATATTGGGAACTGTACAGCATGCAAGAACTGTGTTCTGAGCTCAGAAAGACCTAGGTAGTCACATTACATGTATATTACAGCGGAGGCTTCGGGCACAGAAGCTTGTCGCGTGAAAGTCATTACTACCGTGTCCCTATGTATGTACAGTAGAAGATTTCTTCAGCCCAAAGATAACTAAGTTGAACTATCTAGGCTGACTATCATGAAGTATGCTTGACGAGCTCAGTAACTGTAGTCTACCATTACGAGATAAAAGACCAAGATTCCCAGAATCTAACCCAAGACATTAAGCGAAAATCCAAGACCTGTGGGGAAACTCGAACTTTGGCAGCCTTGGGGCACACAGATTCAAGCAACAACCACTACACTGTTAGCAATACAGCAATCTCTTGCTTGCGCAACCAGCGGATTTTAATACTAGAATCACCTTATTTATTACTTAAGAAACACGACTCCCATGAGGCTGCTAAGCAACAATGTGCTTCTATTTTGCTCAAGAAGGCTGCAAATTTTTTTCGTTTATTTCTTTCCAAAGATATTGAGAAAAAACACAATCCAAATTGGCACAATGCGGCTTCCAGGCAGCAGTACTGCATTATTTGCCGCTTGAAAACAAACGCTCAGTTGGCAGTAACTCAATCGCAGCAAAGTTACTCTAGACTCGTCAGGCATTTCAACGGAGAGTTTCCCTGGGTCGAGAGACTTCAGGAAATTCTTGCACTTCAGTTCCGTTGCGATGAGCGCGGCAGGCAGCTAGAGTAGCAGCGACTGGGGTATTGTGGAGGACACAACTGATATTTACCTCCGCCAAGGAGCTTTTCCTTTTTTGTCGTATTTATCACCCTCGAACGCAGTGACAGAGGTGATAATGTTTTCGTTGAAGATTTAAGTACGTATATTTGTGTATTTGTTTGTCCACCCAAAAACAGGTAGAAGGAGTTGAGCAATCTTCATAATTTTTATAGGGAGTTTGGTGGGTTGACCTAGATGTGACCCATGTTAAAAAATTAGGCCTAGCTGGCCATCAACAATGACGGCGTTCAATTTTCCTTCACCCGGGCGAATGCGAATTTGTCTCCACCGCGGCAGATCGTCTGACGCACGGGACGTTCTAATTTTTTCCTATGCTATTCTTAAGGAGGTAGTATAGTATGGGCGTAGCGAAGTAATCTTATTGGACAGAGCATCCATATGAAAAACTAGGATTAGCTAGCCATCGAAAATGGCTTCCATTGAATTTGCTCCCTACCGCGGGTGATGGTTTTACTCCTCGAGGCGTTCTAATTGTGTCTTTTTGTTTGACTGCTTGTCTGTCACTAAGACTACTCAAAAAGTTATGAATGGATCTTTACGAAATTTGCAGGGATTTTTAGGCATGTTAACAGTAACAGATAATTACCTTGTGGTGAAAATCAGTTCATCTGTTTATTTGTTTGTCAGCCTATTTTTTATTAGTGCCATAACTGAAAAAGTTATGGATGAATTTTCATGAAATTTACATGAGTTGTTTAGTATATTACCAAGAGTAAATGACAAAATTTTTTGGATTATCTGTTTGTTAGTTTCTGTGTTTGTTGCTGTATTTGGTTTTATACTTGTTAGTACTATGACTTGAAAAGTTATCGATGTATCTTAATGAAATTTACAATACTTGTTAGTAAAGCTAACAGACATAAATGAATAAATTTTGGTGATGATCGGTTGATCCGTTTGTGAGTTCGACTTATGTTTGTCATATTGTTTCTTAGCAGTTGTTTCTCAGCAGCATAACTGAAAAAGTTATGGGAGTTATGAGTGGATCCTCACGAAAATTACAGAAACTGTTAATACTATTGAAAGATATAAATGATCAGATTTTGGTGTTGATACAAAGAAAATCATTATTTCAGAACCAATTTGAGTTTTTCGTTGCCGTTGCTTTGCTTGGCGGAGGTATGCGCTCTCAGAGTGCTCTCTAGTATTAATACTGCTTTCTTCACATCAGTTTACTTGTCAGTAATATTCACAGTTAAACTCTCCAATTCAAAACATGTAGTATGGCAAGCAAAGTTAGTTTTGGTTACACCCGACCAGCGCGATGATAGCTGTGTAATATAATTAACGATTTTTTAACATTTTGTGCATCAAATTTAGATATTTCGTAGAAAATCTGACCCATTATGGCAACATCGTTGGCAAAAATTAGACAAAATAGAAATTAGTATAAAAAAAACGTTGATTGAAATATTTCGATACATACTGACAAGCGGTAAAGATAAAATTGACAGGTAAAAGTCATTTTAATCGCTCTCTCTACTGGGAAACCCACACTCACTGGTTCGTTCTGCAGATATTGCACTGGTTCGTGCCGCAGATATAGGCCAACTGGCCCCAAAGGGGTGCACGATTGCAATCGACCACAGATGCTAAGCGCCAACGACGGGGGTTCTCATTAACGATCTACAAACCGACTTTCTCCACTTTTGGCTTGAGGCAGTGCCCCCGCAACGGCATGCAGACATCAAATGCTGACTAAGTACGTCAAGTAGTAGTAGTAGTAGTAGTAGTAGAAGTTTTTACTAGCGCTTCAGTGGCACACTGCCTATATCGCGCCGAACTATTCCTGTGTTTAACCACAGGCTTGTGCGCCGGCTAGGGCGCGTTTTAAATTGTCNAGCAGGAACTGCGGCCAGATGCTACATCCCCTGCGGAGAAGGCACTCGGGACCCTTGGGTGCGTGATGCCCAAACATATTGTGGCAGGGAAACGGCCCGCCACAATATGCCCCTGAGGGCTAAGTACGTCAAGCACCGCTAGAGCTCGCCTGCTTGGCAGGGATACGAACACGGGACTTACAGTGTCATTGATATCAGCGCTCTCTAGCCTGCAACTACTGTGAGTAGTAGCTGTTCAAATGTTTACGTCTGTTAGTATAAATAAAGAATAAAAATAAAATGACTGAAGACATATAACAGGGACACGTAGTTTGTCAAGGAAAAGAGGATCCGTAAACATAGGATCACCGTGCACTGGAATTGCAAGACGGGAAAGCAATGGAAAAACTCAAAAGAATAGAATGCGAGAATCAGCATGAAAAGGAAGAAAGCATTATGAACACGGATATAAAGAAGTCGTGAAGGGTTAACTACATAAGTTTAAGGTAAAATCGGGAGCTCCCTCGGGTCGCAACCCCACTGAATATAGGATGGGACACCTAACTAGCCAAACGCAGAAACCAATGCAATGCCTGCCGCACAGTATCTCGTTTAAATATTTCCAAATAATACCACGGCAACAGTTCCTTCTTGCCTCGTCGTGAACAAACTTATAAATGTTCAAAATATTACTTTTACTCATTCTTCATTGTTGCTTTTTCCATAGAGCATACCACCGCTCCTTTTTACTTTATATTTACATCGTTTAGACTACCTACTATCTAGCTACTTCTCGCGCCAATCTTTTCCCATCAGATTAATCCAACGCGGGGTTCATCATTTTATTTTGTAGAGGGACGGGGAACTGGAAGAATGTGGAGCACGGGCCTTATGATCATTTTGTTCGAAATTTGTATTGCAACGTCTCATGTATCATGAGTTATCTTACAGCGAGTGGCACATCACGCCCGTCTGTTGATGTGATTAATGAACTGATATCGCGGGCCGTCTTTGGCAACCATCGCTCCAAAGTGTATTACTGCTACTTCATTATTTTTTACATCGTTTATCTACATACAGAGAATGCTTCTTATTGTTTCCCAATATTTTACATTATTTAGATAGAGCCAGAGAGTAATACTTATTTCATCATATTTACATCGCTAAGATCAGTGGTTCCCTATAACTGATTAGTGTAGACCCCTGCAAAGAGAGCAGTGCATCATCATAGATTCCTAGTGTGCTAGTGTTGAACCCATGCATTATGTTACATTTAGGTAAAACCTGTGTTAAAAGGATACAGAAAAAATCACTGTTTATATCAATTTTAATTAACTACGTAACGTAAATGCAATCAAACCTGTAATGTACGCAGAATAATGAAGAATAGTAAAAAACTAAGAGGGAATATACAGTATTATTAACAATATTATTTAACTAGGTAACGTAAATACGACTAGAGCACTCTGAGAGCGAATATGTACCTCCGCCAAGTGAGGCAACGGTAACGAAAAATTCAAATTGGCTTTGAAACCATGATTTTGTTTTGTATCAACTCCAAAACCTAATCATTTGTTCCCTTTAACAGTATTAACAGTTTCTGTAATTTTTTTTTTGAAGATCCTTTCATAACTGTTTTAATTATGCTGCTAACAAACATTACGACAAACATAAGTCAAACATACAAACAAACCAACCGATCTGCACCAAAATTTAATCATTTATATCTTTTAACATTATTAACAACTCCTGTAAATTTCATAAAGATAGATTCAACAGTTTTTGGGTTATTGCCTAACAAACCATTATGACAAACACAACTCAAACATAGAAACGAATCTGCCGATCTGCACCAAAATTTGATCATTCATGTCTTTTAACATTGATCACAACTCTTGCAAGTTTCATCAACTCATTCAAAACTTTTGGAGTTATTGTGCTAACAAACATAAAATCAATCACAGCAACAAAAATACGAACGAACAAGCAGATCATCAGATTATTTACTCTTTATGCTATACCTAACAACTGTAAATTTAAGAAAAATCCATCCGTAGTTTTTTGAGTTATGGCATTGAGAAAAATGAGGCAGATAAACAAACAAACAAACAAACAAACAAACAAACGGATGGACGGATCTTCACCAAAAGGTAATAATCTGTTTCTCCTAACATACCTAACAATCCCTGTAAATTTAGTCAAAATCCGTCCATTACTTTTTGAGTTATCTTGGTGACAGACAGACAGACAGAGAGATAAAGAGACAGACAAACAAAGAAACAGACAAAGAGACAAACCCGACGAAAACATAACCTCCTTAGCGGAGGTAATTAAAGTTGTAAAATAAGCAAAATAATGGAGAACTAGCTGTACCCGTGAAACTTTCACGGCTTTGCAAGGCCTTTCAGACGGACCCGTGAAACGTTCATATTTTAGCATGGTAATACCGCACTTACTCTACAAACCTGGGATTTGATATATTAAGACCATCCTGTTAGTTTGGCTGATAATAATTCCCAGCAGTAGCGCAGCCATGGGGCCGGGAACGTGGGAGGACGCACTCCCTCCCAAAACAGTCTCAACACCCCTCCCCCTTCCCACCGCCCACTGCATTGCTTAGGGCCTAGCTTGTTTTGTCAAGCAGGTCCTCACCCCTCTCACCACGAGAATTTGCCTGGCTACGTTACTGATTCCCAGTGAAGCTGCTCCGTCTAACCAAAAACCGCGAAATTCCCACGCTAAAATATTAAAAAGACCTTGCCCAGCTGCGCCGTTCCACTGACCCCCTCCGTATCATAGATACCCAGCTTCTCGAAGTCATCGAATTTCTAATTTTCTTCCGTCTATTGGTGATGAAAAGCGTGACACACACCGCAGGTAGGTAGGTAGGTAGGAAGGAACAAGCGTATTAATATAAAACGAAGAGGTAATATAATGTTAACTAAATTTCCCTATCTTAGGGTATATTTTTCTAAAGAATATTCTAGATTTAAAGGTTATTTAACAAGCAATTATCCATTCCTGATGCCCGCCAGTAGTTCAAAGAGCACCAAATTTGTTAAAAAAAAGTAATTTATATTGCTTAGAGGTTGTAATTTTATATCTCAAGAATCCTTGGCTAAGTTAAGAATTACCAAACTAACGATATTTAGCTTAGGTACGGTTAAAATGTATTCTAATACTGAAAGAAAACGTTACTTTTGAAGAAAATGTCAAAATGTCTCTCAGAGGGAACTCAGCAAGTCGTTAAAAATGTGTAATAACCCATATGTCATGCATATTGATTTTAAAAATTTATTTCAACTGTACATACATAGATTTTTATTGCAAAACTTATTTTCAGCTTTTAAATACAAAACAGGGAAACAAAATAGAGGTTTTCTTTAAATAAACCCCGTAGGGAGTCTATGGTAGACCCCTTGGGAGTCTACGGGGGTCTATAGACTCCTTATAGGGAACCACTGGCTTAGATTGATCCAGAGCATACCACTCGATTGTTTCCCAATATTTTAAATCGCTTAGATTGCTCCAGAGGATACTACTTATAGTTTCATCACTTTTACATCTCTTAGGTCCAGAAAATGCTACTGCTACAACGTAATCGTTGCATCATTTCGATGGGCCCAAAAGTTACCACTACTAGCGTTTCTTCTCTCGTTATTGCATGTTACGGAAGAGAAAAAAATTGGTCAGAAGCCTCGCCGCAGAGCACATTTGACTCACGGAGCGTCTGCCCTCAGCCCGTCGATGTCACAGTGATTGACTGTTGCCGGAAATATGCAGGCTCTTTACTGTCTTTCGCCAGACAAAATTGTAAACTTTTCCAATAAGCCAAGGCAAACTTCTCGAGGACTTCGGAAGATGCGGATCAGCTTTTGGTGCT